>CM060440.1:85418870-86001370 GCA_030545235.1 Helianthus tuberosus | reverse complement strand
TGACCGTAACTGAATTCCAGGACTCATGTCCACCTTGTTTGTTGGTAGGAAGAATGCGTGACCTGAAATTGGAGTTGTCGGCGCACTGACAGTTTCACCATGAGTATATCCTTGAGGCAATTTCTGAAACTGTGATTCTTTGTTTTCTGTATTCCTAAAACGGTTTAGGCCACCTAAGCTGAAATGTTCATGATAAAGTGAGATTAAGGCATAACAAAGTTTGGGTTTCATTCCATTTTATTAATTAAAAGTTCATGATAAAGCAAATAAAGGCATAATAAAGGTCGGATTTCATTCCATTTTATTATTAATTGAATGTTAATGATAAAGTGAAACAAAGGCATATGATTAATCGATGCACATTGCCAACAGCTGGATATAATCAACAATATCTAAGTTGCCCTAGATAATCAAATTAGGCAAATTATCACTATTTCGAGTGATAGAGATTATTGATTACCTCATAGGTCTTTCCGAATCTCTACTATTTTCATCGGATTTCTTATTCGCCTCTTCAGGCGACGGGAGAATGTACTTCGACTTCTGATCGGCAGCAGATTCACGGCGGAATTCGCGTTTCAAAAGAGCTGATAACTCCGGCATCGGCAAGGTATGCGGTGTGGAGACGGAACGAGAACGGACGTGAACGACGTCGTTTTCTTTGAGGTGCTTGTGATTCGTTGAGCCGCTAACGTGACGACGGTGATGAGATCCGGCGATACGAAGAGGAGAAAACATCGAAACAACATCCGCCGTACGATTACTACTACGACTGTTTATACGGTTATCATCGGCGGTGGACGACGACGACGGAGACGAAGAAGGAGAAGAAAATGCGCTGTACAACCAATGCATTGCAATTCAGCGAAAAATGAGATATTAGCAGTTAGCGAACGATCATTACCGCGTCGTTAGAGGTTGCGGTTGAAGATATCGACGTAACCGTCACGCCGGTTTCCGTTCGCCGTTATTCTTCCGGTTATTCTCCGGTGTATCGTCGTCTGAAATTTCCGGTGAATCAACAGTATCAGACGATCGGTACGACGTCGTTAAGAGGTTGTGGTTGAACGGAGTCACGGAGAGACTGTAAATACTGCAGTGGTTAAAAATATCGACGAAACCGTCACGCGGTTGTTCTCCGGCGACTCTGCGTCTGCAATTTCCGGTGAATCAACAGTATCAAATAATCAGTACGACGTCGTTAGAGGTTGTGGTAAACGGATACTGTGAATAACAGCGGTGATTTAAGATATCGACGAAACTGTCATGCCGTTCGCCGTTATTCTTCCGGCAACTCTTCGTCTGCAATTTTCGGTGAATCAACGAGCGAATGATCAGTACGACGTCGTTTAGAGGTTGTGCTTGAACGGAGACTGTGAATAACGGCGGTGGTTTACAAATTTCTACGAAACCGTCACGCCGTTGACCGTTCGCAGTTCGCCGTTATTTTTCGATTATTCTCCGGCGAATCTTCGTGTGCAAATTCCGGTGAATGAAGCGGTTACGATTCCGGTGGAGAAGAGGACAGAGAGATAACTTGACTCGGATTCTGAATGTATTTAAATATTAATGGAGGTCTCCAGGGGAGGTCAAACACTTGACTTTTTCAAATTTTGACACAAGTACACAACAACAATATGTTCAAAATGGTCAAATTTTGACACAACAATTTCCTTTATGTATGTTTAAAACGGGGTCTCGGATCAAATATAAGGCTATGGGGTGTGGGGGTCATGGATTTGAACATTATTTCCATATAGGATCATTAATTAAATAGTATACCATCCCCGTCCTTGATTGATGGTGGTTCCCATGGATTAAACCACGATTACCACGACCCTCTCATTTGATAATTTTAAGACAAAAACAAATTAACAAAAATAAAGGGGATAGTGGTTTGGGTCATGACCACACCCTTAGGGTAGTGGTTTTGAATAATGGATTAAAGATGGATGATGTGGTGCTTATGTGGAGGGTCATGGTGGTCATGAGGGTCATGACCACACCCCTTCTAAAAATAAAATGTGTACAAATACTTCTAAAAATAAACTCAATACATCCAAAAAAAACCTAGACACCTATCACCACCCAAAACCTAAACCCCCCACCCCCATCGCCCACCCCAAAAAAAAATCCCGAGGTTTTTGGGTGGTGGTTGGTGGGTTGAGGATGAGCGCTTAGGTTTTGGGTGGTGATGTAGTAAATTTAAATTTTAGGTTTTTGGATATTTGTCATAGTTTTTATAGAATAACTTAACCATCAAAATAGAAACTTTTTTTTTATTAAATGTTGTCTAGGTTTTGAACAGCCGTATTATCTGTTATGTTACATGCTCTTCAAAAGAAGATTTTGTTATGTTACATTAAGGATCAAGGAATATGATACATGAATAGCATGTATATAAACCGAAGATAAAGGGAAGAGAGTCAGAGAGACGTTGGATATGATTACTATTTTAGCATGACTTGGATTGGTGATTATGATTTTAGCATGACTTAGGGTGAGAGGGGCACTCCCCTAAGAGGGGAGTCCCCTCTCTTACGCAACACCAATCAGATAGTGACACGTCAACTCTCCTCTTAAACTCCCCTAACACCCCATTTTGATGGCGGCACTCCCCTCTTAGGGGACTTGGGTTTTTTTTTTTTTTTTTTTTATTTGTTGTAAAATTATGCATGTTTATAAATTTAAAAAATATTAATAAAAATAAAAATTAAATAAAAGACATTTCATTAAATTAAAAAAAACAACCTAGAAAAATAAAAATTACATTCAAACTAGAAAAATATAAAAACAAACTACTCGTCGTCGGAACTCACTTCAAGGTGAGGTAGATCTAAACGTCCGAGATGCTCAACGAGATCGTGTTTTAGTCTCCAATGCGTGTCTTCGTCAATGAGCTCGCTATAAGCTGTATCAGCGAAGACGGGTTCGACTGGAGGATCTTGAATGTGTACCGGTGATATCGCCCTTCCGTCGTCTTTTATAATCATGTTATGTAAAATAATGCACGTATACACGAGTAACCTTATCTTTTTCACCGTTTTGGAACGCATTGGACGCTTTAGTATTCCCCACTTCGCCTTTAACACACCAAACGCCCGTTCCACATCTTTTCTTGCGGCCTCGTGTTGCCTCTTGAACTTTTTTTCATTCGGGATGTGAGGATATGGAAAAGACTTCACAAACACGGACCAGCTAGGGTAGATCCCATCAGTAAGATAATACCCGCGTTTGTATAAGTGGTCGTTCACCTGAAATGGACAATATGGCGCCGTTCCGTTTCGTTGAGTAAGAAATAACGGAGATTGTTGGAGCACGTTGATGTCGTTTTGTGAACCCGTCGGGCCACAAAAAACATGCCAAATCCACAAATCTTGAGACGCCACCGCCTCTAACATAACCGTCGGGTATTGATGATCGTCTCTCATATATTGTCCACGCAATTCTGTGGGGCACATTCTCCAGACGAAGTGTGTACAATCCAGACTACCCAACATACCAGGTAGGTGATATCTCTCCTCATGAGCCTGATACAATAGCGCAACGTCGTGGATCGTTGGTCTACGTAAGAATTCACCGGCATACATTGCACAGACCGTCTGGCAGAAATATTCAAGGCACTCACGAGAGGTCCTTTCAGACATCTTTAAATACTCGTCGTTTTCGTCTGGTGGGTTACCGGTTGCAAGTTGTTTAATCGCAGAAGTAACCTTTTGCAACGGCGTGAAACTTTTCTTCATTCTCCCATCCAAGCCCTCTTGAAACCACTCGTCGTTCGCTTCGACGTCACTAACAATTTTTAGGAACAAAGACTTGGACATACGAAACCTCTGACGAAAAATATCGGCATTAAATTTTGGATTTTCTACAAAATAATCGGCCATTAGTGTTTCGTGGCCACCCTCACGATCTCGAGGGATAATTTTTTTTTACTAGACGATGCCGTGTCTAGTATCTCCGCTTGTTGAATGAGATTTTGGAAGAAAATTAAACTACTATCGTTTGACGGAGAACCTTCATCGTCGGGAAAGTCGGGTAGGGGAGGAAAAAACGGGAACTTGGGATCCATTTTGTGTTGTATTTGATAGATTTTTTTAGAGTGAGTTTGAGAGTGGTGGGTGTAGTAAAAAAATTATTTGAGATTGAGTTAAGTTGGTTATTTATATTAAAAAAAATGAATTTTTTTTTTTAAAAACAACCGTTGCCCAACGTTCACATTCCTCGATCCATGTGTCAATTCAAAGCGGTGAACCACCACCGAAACCACCCCCCGAATCGGGTCCCCGCGGTGATGGCGGCGGTGTTCCCGATCGGGGAAAGTGGTCACCGAACCCACTCCCCGAGTGTGCCCCGGATACCCTTAGATCGTGTAATGTGTAAAAATCACCTCACATTTTTTTGAACGGCAAAACAAAATCACCTCATATCAAGCACAATACAAAGCTTTATAAAATTATCAACTTTATCTTTTATTTTTACGTAAGAGATGGAAGGTTTAAATTCTGTAAGTTACGAATATTAAATATTTTATAAGAATAAGGATAAATTACACTTTTCGTCTTTTATGTTTGTATCGGATTGCAATGGATAGCCTTTAACTTTAATAATTACAGTCACAGTCCTTTATTTGTAAAACTCATTACATCCTACGTCCTTTGGCCATAACCTAGTTAATTTTTATAGTTAAATCTAGTCATGTGGCCTCACATGAGGGTAAATTTGTCTTTTATCTATTTATTTAAAATATATATCTATATATAAAAACAAAAGGTTCTATTCTGTAACTCTGTTTGAGTCCTTCTTCCCCAACCAGCACCCAACCAAAAACCCTAACTAACTTTTTGAATCCAAAACTTCATGAAACGCAAGTAACGAAACTACAAAATTGATTGAGGGTTTTTGTTTCCCATGTAAAAACAACAAGAATGGTGTACCCACCACCACCAACACACCATCATCACATGCCACTACCCACCCACACACCACCCCATCGCAACCACTACACACCACCACCACCATTACCGCCCCCCTAATCATAATAGTTTCGATTCATATCATGAGGTCAACGCATCCTTCACTCTGAAGCTCACTATCACAGAAGCGTCTACTTCCAATTGCCGGTCAGAATTCGATTCCAGTTTTCGAATCTCTGTTTATCTCTCGAATTTGTATTACTATATATATTCTATCAATCATGATTTTAAACCAGTCAGTCACGGTGATGTTTGTGTAGAGATGAAGTTGTCACCGAGGGAAGTGGAGAAATTGATGTTACACAATGCTGGATTCTTGGCTCAAAAGCGTCTTGCTCGTGCCAAAAGGCTTAATTACCCTGAAGGATATATCCAGGTTCGTACAGATCTGTTGAATTGTGTGATCAAATGGGTTCACTACCGGTTGAATTTACTTGTTTGGCCTTTGAGTAATAATAAGGTTTTGTGGATGTGCAGAGAGGGCATCGGAATTTACCGGAGACCCTGCCGTTTTTCTTTGTTTTGATGGCGGTTTGTAGTGGTTGCGATGGGTGGTGTGAGGATGGGTAGTGGTGTGGTGGCAGGTGGCAGGTGGTGATGGTGTGCTAGTGGTGGTGTGTAAGTGGAGAAGGATTTTCTTTAATTCGAAATCTCCGACGAAGGACATAAGCAGGTGAGGGTGTTAGGTGGTGGCCGGAGTGGTGGTGGCAGTGGTGGTAGAATGGTGACTGGAGTGGTTTTTGAAGTTTAGGTTTGTTCAGGGAAAAAGAGGGTGTTGACAGAGAAGCAATATTGTTTGTTGACTTGTTTTTTTTTTTTTTAATGAAACTATATTAAATACTAATTAAGTTAGTACAATGACTAAATTACCCTTAACTGACCAGACCTAACTGAATATTTTAACTTGGTTAGTGCTAAAGGACCTAGCGTGTAATGAGTTTTCCAAATAAAGGATTGCGACTGTAATTATTGAAGTTAAAGGTTATCCATTGCAATCTGGTACAAACATAAAGGACGAAAAGTGTAATTTACCCTAAGAATAAACTAGAAGTTGTACGAATATAGATACTTTATAATAAAGTAGGTTAGAACCCTATGTATTACACGGGTTGAATAAATGTACTTTTATATATTAAATAATAAAAAGTTATGTCTTTATAAACCTCGTATATTGTACGGGTTAAATAAATGTAATTTTATATATCAAATAAGAAAAAAAAAGTTATATCTTTAAAAATCATATGTATTACACAGATTAAATGAATGTAATTTTGTATACTAAATACTAAAAATGTCGTATCTTTAAAAAACCCGTGTATAATCGGGTTGAATAAATCTAACAAATAATTAAAAAAATACATCCTTAAAAACCCCGTATATTACACTACACGTGTTGAATAGATCTAAAAAACAGTTGTATCTTTAAAACCCATGTGTATTACACAGATTAAATAAATGTAGTTTTGTATATTAAATACTAAAAACGTAGTATCTTTAAAAAACCTGTTTATCGTCGGGTTGAGAAATCTACCAAATAATAAAAAAAAATTATATTCTTAAAAAACCTCGTGTATTATACGTTTTGAATAAATCTAATTTTATATAGCAAATGATAAAAAGTTATATCTTTAAAAACTTCGTGTATTACACGGGTTATATAAATGTAACTTTGAATAGTAATAATAAAAAAGCATTATTTTCAAAAACCCCGCGTTTTACATGAGTTGAATAAATATAACTTCTATACCAAATAATAGAAAAGTTATATTTTTAATAAATTAGGATAACATTTAATATTAATTTATTATTTATATATTTAATATAAGATGAGTAGGAAAGAGAGGTATTTATTTTAAAAATATATTAAATTAACAATTTATATTTGAGGATAATATCTTATTAAAGTATGATAAGATTTAATATTAATTTATTATTTATTTAGTTAATATATGATAAGTATAGATTTGATGATAACTTCAATGAATGACACGTGTTCAAAACTTGGTTTATTTTATTATAGTAGATAGACTAGAAGCCGTTCTAAAAAAAAAAGAGAAAAATGCCCGGATAGTCCATGTGGTTTGCTCATTTTCACCTTTAGTCCATAATTTTCTAAAATTACAGCTATAGTCCCCAACTTTTGCAATTTTGTTCCCGGATAATCCCTGACACGGATGGAGGTTAGTTTTTGGCGTTAAGTGGATGTGAAATGACCAAAATGCCCCTACTATTAAATTAATACCTAAAAAGTTAAAAAGAAATATAATTAATATTAAATAATTTATGTGAGACCCACCACCAACCCCACCCATCTCATCTTCCCCACTCTTCACCACCACCATCATCTCCACCTTATCCTGAAATCTGCCACTGGCATTGGCTTTCCATTGCCCTCCAACCAATTTTCAAATATCCATATTCCATTCACAGTCACCCTTCTTATTCACTCATACTATATCTTCAATTATTCTGAGCACTCTTCACATTTTATTCAACCACCATGGCTGCTTCAGTAAGTGTTGTGGTCTCCCTTCCTTCTTCAAAATCCACCATTGTTTCAACCAGAACATCATTAATCTCTCCAGAAAGACTCATCTTCACCAAGGTATCATCCCTCATTTTTACTTTATTATTAGGGGTGATCATAAACCACCAAAACTGGGGTTATAGATGGTTTGCAATTGAAATGCTTAGGCTAACTTTGATATTGCCGGTTTAAATTTGGGGGCTGTGGTGGTGGCGCGTGGGGGCTAAGATGGTGGCTGGTAGGGGTGGCGGTTGTGGGGGATGTGATGTTGGTTGTGAAGGCAGTGTAATGTAGAGAGAGGAAGAGTGGTGGTGGTGGTGGTAGAAGGTGGTGGAAGTTGTCCAGAGAGAGATGCAGCAGAGAGAAAGTGGGTTTGTTTAGAGAGAGAAAATGGGTAAATATAAGAGCATGTTTTAAGTTTTTTAATGATAACGGCATTTTGGTCATTTCACATCAACTTACACTAAAAACTAACTTCGGCCAGGGACTATTCGGAAACGGAATTGGAAAAGTTGAGGACTATAGCTGTAATATTAGAAAGTTAGGGAATAAAGGTGAAAATGGGCAAACCACTTGGACTATCCGAGCATTTTTCTCTAAAAAAAAATATAAATTTTAAAGAATAGCCATTAAATAATAATTAGTATACCAACTTTCACTTAACGACTAAAATATCCTTTTTGAGTATTTTTCACTTCATTAATGGCGATAGTTTTAATGAATGATAGAGTAAACATTTGTTTCTTCTATTTTCTATTTATTTAGCGGTATTAATTTGAACATGTTCATTTTTATAATAATTTACAATCATATAAAATTAGTTTGAAGCCTTTTTGAGTCCTTTTCACTTCATTAATGACGATAGTTTCTTTTAAGATTAACGAAAGAATAAAAATGTCTTTCTTTTATTTTTCTATTTATTTAGCGGTACAAATTTGAATATTTTCATTTTTAAATAATCTACAGTCATAAAATTAGATTGAATCGGCGTATGATAGAAATTAACACCCCTTAAGTTTAACAAGCAAAAAGTGATTCTGTGTTAATATCTAATAGAAAAACCAAACTAGACAGAAAATATATATAAATCTAAAGCAATTAAATATAGAACAACAACTGGACAGAAAATATATATAAATCTAAATCAATTAAATATAGAACTACAACTGGACAGAAAATATATATAAATCTAAATTAATTAAATAAAATATAGAACTACCGTTTTAAAAATAAAAAAATAAAATTAATTTTCCCGATTCGGTACTATTACGCTATAGGGGAATTTATTTCTTCAAGAAGACAGAGTCTTTTAACTCTCTCTCTACGCGTGAATACAACGAAGCCGGCTTGCCAAGCCTAGCCACTACCCACAAATTTCTTATCGTCTTTTTTTTTTTTTCTTTAATGGCTAAAATAATCAATCCCGAGCATTCTCAGAGTACTTACTGGACAAACGAAGTACTCCAAGAGTAACCCGAGTCCACCACCAATTCCAAGGAAAACCCAGTAACTTACCCGCTTATAGCTACGACGGTGAAATTACTAGTAAAACTTGTTTGACTAAAGAATCCAACCCAGGTTTCCCCGGGTCTCCTATCATTTCTCTGGGAAAACCATAAAAATGGATACCTGTGTTGGTTCTGGTAATACCAACACTGGTACCAATGTACTTCGGTTAATATCTGTTGGACTCATAAATCATAATGGCATCGGTACGGTAAAGTGGCTCAGTATAGTTTACAACACCAAAAACACTTTATTTTAAATACAACTTCGTTTTTAATACAATTGATATTGAAATGTCAAGAAACTTTTGAAAAAATTATGTATTCAATTTCTTTTGAAAAACTAACAAACAAAAGTTATTAAAGAAAAATCAAATTAAAAAAATAATAAATTAAAATGTATTTGTTTTTTGTATAAAGGGTGGTATTAATTTTTTTTTGAACGACGGTAAAAGGGTGGTATTAATACTTAACCAAAAAAAAGGCCACGTGACATTCTCTAAATGCCTTGGGTTCTAAAACTCAAAAAACAATAAATAAAAGCTAGATGTCATGAATAGATAAACTTTACCATTCAAATAAGAGGTTTTCTAATGGCACACCCCTATCTATTTGTACACTTTTCTAATTCAATACGCATCGTATATGCCTATACGATGCGTATTGAAATAAAGTAAAAGACATGGCAGGCTGACAGGTACATGTTATGTCTGGCGGCGGGCTTGATACGCATCGTATAGGCCTATACGATGCGTATCAGGGTACTGATTTTTTGAAGTTTATTTTTTGGTGTGTTTTGTCGAATGCGAACCCGAGAAACGAAAGAAATTTCGAGCAGTTAGTCGATGACATGATAGATAAAGATCTTGACACGATCATATCCATTTTCAAGTATTAGACTAGATAGTCCAAGATGAAATATATTAAAACAATTCAAGCCCACCAGTCTACAATGTGTTTGTGACAATTGGCACTTTTCGGGTAATTTCCGTACAATGTGAACAGTGTTTAATATTATATGGTTGTGTGTTTTGAACGTCTGAAGTGCATGATTTCATGGTATACATTTAAAGAACTCATAAAAACATTTCATGATGCATGATACTTATTTTTATTGGTCGTGAATAGAAACAGTTTAGACAGTGCACAGAACTAACTAGCACACTTATCAGATAAACTAGTAGTGCTGACAGGGTTTCAGTACTCAGATAAACAACATATATAGGACACAGATTGAGTCCCAGAGCCAATGTTATACTAAACCTCATGTGAGAAAGTAAGGGATTATGTTACTGCTTTCCGAGAGACAAACCAACACTAGAAACTGCCCGAAACTAGCTAAAACTGGCCAAAACAGCATAATTCAACAAAATTCAACATTTCCTAGCTTATGTAATAGTCGGAAATGATGCCAGAATGCCCAGAATAACTTAAAAAGTGGCAGAAACATTATCACGATATAATAACATATTACGCCATACAAGTTACCAATATTGATCCTTTAAGCGATCCGATAACTAAACGAACACCCGAACACATCTAGAAACATCATATGAACTAGTTAACAATATTTTCATGACATGAAACTAGTTTATGGTCTTAAACACCTTGATATACATCAAGAACCCTAAACATACAATTTCCTTAACAAAATGATACTTATCTTCATCATTTCAACGCTTAACAACATTTAAACAAATTAACACCCCCCCCCCCCCATATGAGCCGTCCCCTATGTGACCCACACCCTTCACCAAGGTTGACTAGAAAACTTTGTTGGTCAAAGATCCTTTATGTTAATCCATGGGATTATAGTTTGGAGGGAAGGTAATGACCAATATGTGAAGATCCTTATATACATCAAAATCCCTCCATTTGTAACATAACAAAAAAATCACAACACTCTCTCTTCTCTTCTCCTCTCCCTCACTCTCCGCCGAACTACCCCCTCCCCCATCTTCACTTTCATTCAATCTCAAGTAAAACCAAGATCATTCTAGGGTGTCTCAAGGTGGATTAAGAAGGTGTCAAGCACAAGGAACTCAAGGACCACTCTTTGGAGCTATTAACCACCAGCTTTTCTTCATCTTTAACATCATGTTTCTACCCTAGCCTTGTGCTACTAGTAAGTTCCTTGTGAACCCATTTTTCATCATGTTTTAGTAGATATAACATATGTGTAACTCAAAATCTAAAGGATCTTACAAAACCAAGATGATAAACACATGAAAAAAACTAAAAATCACAAGAAAACAACTTGTTTATGATGTGCTATGAAGTTGTTAGTTGATTGTTTTTGTGTATGATTATGAACACCACATAAAGACTTGTTAGATGATGATTAAACACATGATCTAACAAGTGTGTGCAAGGATCTTGAAAGATCTATGTTGAGCATATTGTATGTGAAGGATGAACTTGAAAAATAAGCATGTTTAAGTGTAGAATTTGATTCTTACAAAGTATGGTTCTTGAAAAATGAAAGATTTGAAAGTTTCAAGTCCTAAAGTGTGGAGATTACTACATGTTAAGCATGATTTTATTTCTTGAAAATAAATAAACTTGTTATAAATGCAAAAATGAACTTGTTGAAACATTTAGAACATGAGATGTTGAAGTAAATGAATTTTTGCAAAAATGGATGACAAGTTGTAAAGTGTGAATTTTTACAAGTTGATTCATATTAAAGAATAAACCATGTTTTTAAGGTTAAAAGAACATGTTAAACACATTGTTAAAAGACTACAAGTTTTTACAAACTTTCAAGTTCATAACTTCATGAAAAAATGCATTTTTATGCATATGTTAGGTTTATAAAATTGTGGTGGATGATTTGTTGAAATTTGAAAAGTTTAAATACATGTTTTAAAACATGGGAAATCACCAATATTCAAAGGAGACTATGGTGAAATTTTTATAAAATTTAAACACTTAGAAAATGTACTTTTAACAAGTTCTTACAAGTAAACTTGTTTAGAGATTTTAAACATAAAAACTCCCATAATTTTTGTATAAAAATACAAATAAAGGAGGTCTGGTTTTCAAAATTAAAAAATGACTAAATTTATATTTAGAAAAAGATATATTTAGAGGTCACATAAACTATGTGCTATATGTATATTATTTGTATTAGTTATACTAAATTTAGGGACTTGAAATAATATACCCACACAAATACAAAAATTATAATTAAAGAATTACAAGAATATATATATATATATATATATATATATATATAGGGAGAAGATCATGCGAGAACCACCTCTTATTGCGAGAATCGCGAGAACCAATGTGAACACAACCAAAAATGCCTAAAAATAGCTAAAAATCACACAAATTTTTTTTTTTAATATTTTTTATATAAAAATCGCTACTTTTCGAAGCCAAAAAATAAAATAAAATAAAATAAAATAAAAAAAAATTTTAAATTTTTTTTTTGGGCCACTAAAAGTAGCGATTTGAGCATAAAAAATATTTAAAAAAATAAGGGTGGTTCTCGCATGAACTCCTCCCTATATATAGATATATATATATATAGTGTAAGTATATGGAGAAAACCCCTTTTATTGAGAAAACCCGGGAAACTCTAAGCTCCCGACATTTTTTTTTTGAAAAAAATAACACATGTAATATACATGTTTTTAAGACTTTTGGGCCAAAAAAAAACAAAAAAGCGCCGAAGGGTTTTTTTAAAAAAAAAATAAACAAATTTCAGCAACTTTGCTGTGTAACACGTGTTAGGCAAAAAAATGTTGAAATTTGTTTATTTTTTTTTTAAATCTCTTCGGCGCTCTTTTGTTTTTTGCCCAAAAGTCTTAAAAACATGTATATTACATGTCTTATTTTTTCAAAAAAAAAATGTCGGGAGCTTTGAGTTTCCTGTGTTTTCTCAATAAAAGTGGTTTTCTATATATCCTTACCCTATATATATATATATATATATATATATATGGCATGGTTATATGGAAAACTCTATCTTTTTGACAAAACTCTGCAAACCCAATGTCATCCATTGATTATCTTTCATCTAACTTGATCAATGGCTCTCTTTATTTTGGTAAAAATTAGATTTAAAAGAAATCTTATAATACACATTAGTACAAGTGGAATGGCATTTTGGGTAGTGAAAAAGGGGCTTTTTGACCATTGAAAATAACCCACTCCACTTCCCTATGCAATACCATCAAATCACCAACTCTTTCTCTTACCTCTTTCTCTTTCCTCCCCCACCCCACAAACGTGAAGAAGAACAAGAAGAAGATATCTCATTTCAGAATTCAAATATCTACCTTCAAGATTCCAAGAAACACTAATCCCAGATCTAAAAGTGATCTCAACAAAAACTAATCCCGGATATTTTAGAGAGAGAATGATGGCAGGACAAAAGTTTTTAGAGAGTTGGATTTTTTGTTTTAGAGAGAGAAACAACAATATTCATCATGTTCATCTATAACACCAAGAACACACATACAAGTGTGTGAGAGAGAAGAAGTTTGAAGTGTGTTTTTTTTAGAGAGAGAACGATGACAAGAAGAAGGTTTGAAGATCTTCTTCGTGTTCATCGGACGGTTATAGATCCGGTAAGTGTTCTTGAAATGTCATTTCACACTTGATTTTTTGTTGAAATGGTTGTTAATATGTTTTTGTGTGCTGAAAGTGTTTTAATAATGGTTAATGTTCATGTCTTTAAATAAATCAAAAACTTTAGGATGAGATTTTGAACGGGTTTTTTTGTTGGTTTGGTTGCTTGTTAGGGGCTTTTGATCTTAACAGTAGCTGTTTTTTTGTTGGTTTGGGTTGCTTGTTTGGGTTTTTGATCTGAAAAGTAAGTGTTTTTTTTGTTGGGTTGCTTGATTCACAGACTCAGGCCCATAACATGTGTTAAGCCCCCTGTTAGAATGTTATATAACGTGTGTTGATTTACAGAAACAAACCCATAAAGATATTTAATTGACAAGCTGGATGGATGTAGGCGAAGTTAATGCGTGTTCTAGTAATGGTTAATGTTCATGTATTTTAAATAAATCCAAAACTTTAGGATGAGATTTTGAACGGGTTTTTTTGTTGGTTTGGTTGCTTGTTTGGGGCTTTTGATCTTAACAATAATTGTTTTTTTGTTGGGTTGCTTGATTTACAGAGACAGACCTATAATATGTGTTAAGCACCTGTTAGAATGATAAATAACGCGTGTTGATTTACAGAAACAGATCCATAAAAGATATTCAATTGACAAGCTGGATGGATGTAGGCGACGTTAATGCGGGGACATTGAATAAGTCACATCCTTTGGGAAAGAAGTCTTCGTTCATTTATAACATGTGTTGGTGGTTCATGTATAACATGTGTTAAGCCCCTGTTAGAATGATATATAACGTGTGTTAACCTTTTGTTAATTAAAAAAAACAAGTAATATCTATTTTATTTTTGTTGATGTTTAAAATATCCGATAATGTGGATACTGAGCGTAAAACTTATACAAGTAATAAATGTACAAGTTAGTATGTAACGTGTAATATGAAACGAACCATTTATGGTAACACATGTACCGGTAATTTTGGAATATATAATATGAAACGGGTCATTTTTTTTGCACATTTTGGAATGTATAACATGTGTTAAGCCACTGTTATAATCTTTTTGTAACCTGACATGTATTCATGTATAAGCTAGTGGTTTACAAAACACCATGATGTGTATATACTGATCTAACATGTGTTACAATTTGTCTTTTCGGAACATGTAATTGCTTAATGACAAAGGGTGAAAACATTCGACGGGGGCGATGAGTTTAATGGTGAGCTTAGTTAATATCGTAATCTTGTTGTAACCCCACTTGTATACATATGATAACATGTAAAGCATCCATTATAACCCGACTTGTATTCATGTATATGAAAGTGGTTTGCAAAACACCATGATGTGCATATACTGATCGTAACACGTGTACAAGTTAATATGGAACATACAAGTTAATGTTGTAACACCGTATACCTGGGATAACATGTGCTAGTGGTTTAACCCAACATGGTGTCATGTATAAGCTAGTGGTTTCCAAAACACCATGATTTGTATATACATACTGTAACATGTGTTACGCGCCTGACATGTATAACGTGTGTTAAGCCTCTATTATAACATGTGTTAAGACTTCCAGAATGGATGCATAAACTCCAATAGTAACTTAATAACATAGTATACCTGATATAACGTGTGTTAAGCCTCTTTTATAACGTGTGTTAAGACTTCCAGAATGTGTTAAGTCCATACCGTTTTAACATCATGTACTAGACAAAACAAAATAAGAGTCTCACATTACATATTACTAGTAAACAAAAATACATAGCACTAAGAAAATGGTGGAGCTTCCTTTGAAAGTCTGCCTTAGCTTTTTAGCGGCTACCTTTGCTGCCTTAGCTTTTCAGCGGCTACCCTTGCTTTATTGTTTGGATCGGTCTTGAAACGGTTTGTAAACATGTGGGTGTGCGTATGCCAGGGAATTTATAAAAATGTGTTTTCATGTCACACGTTACACGTGTTACGTTGTACATGGGTTTCATGTCACATGTAACACATGCATGTCCGAGAAGTTCAACCTATAACACGTGTTAGTTGTGTTGTGCTGTAACATAAACATGGTCATGATCCTTGAGCATCTGATCCACGTTTGACGAAACCAACGGTCCCGAGAATTGGATCTTATTTCCCTTGAATCCATCACCGTCCTAATAACAAAAAGATAAGATAACCGTTAAGTCGTTAACCAGACATAAATATTAACACATTCATAGCCAGAAAATCTTTTTTCTCAGATAACATCACAAAAACAGTTACTATTCAGATCAAAAGCCCCAAAACAAAGCAACCAAACCAACAAAAAACAGTTACTATTCAGATCAAAAGCCCAAACAAGCAACCAAACGAAGCACAACTTTTTAACACAAAAATAAAAACCTGCAAATTAATCTTACACAACTGAAACAACAACTAACAAAGTACACAGAACTAAAAACCTGCAATTAATTCGTCATACCCTAATACATGTCTCTAATACATCGTCATACCCTAATACATGTCTCTATAACATGTTACTATGGTTTAGCTGTGAAACAGGAGTTCAGACTATAACACGTGTTACGTTGGTTGTGCTGTAAGACAAACTTGGCTTAGCTGTGAAACAGGAGTTCAGACTATAACACGTGTTACGTTGGTTGTACTGTAAGACAAACTTGGCTTTTCGTTTCTAAAAACAGATGTGCCGATTATTAGACGTCTAAAATAAAAACAGATGTGCTGATTATTGAACGATTCAAACTATTCAAGCATGTAAGGTATAATATGAAACTGGCCATTTATGTACTTGAAATTTAGTATGTAACGTGTAATATGAAACGAGCCATTTACAATTTACATATCATAATCTTAACATAATAAACTTTCCCAACGCATCCAAAAGCATTTATCCATGACTCAAACATCCACACAATCCCCAAGCTCAAAATTTCAATCATCTAACAATATTACCCTCGCACATAAAAAAAACTCCCAAAATTAATCCAAACAAATTTTAAATCAAAAAACAAACAATTAAACCTTTGTAGTTGATATGAGTTCAACATTCGGATGGAGATCATTCCCCCAAATATAATCTTTGGATGGAGAACATTCGGGTTCAGATTGATACGATCTCAAGAGCTCGTCGACATCGGTGACCTTTAAGCAGTAGTTGATGATGGCAACATTCAGATCTGGTGCCATTTTGAGTTGAATATATTCAGTTCCACATCTGAATATAGGAACTGAATATATGGGTTGGGGTTGGGGGATGGCGGTGGTGGAGGGGCAGTGGTGGCAGTGGTGGGGGTTGTGCAGCGGGGGTCGGCCGACGGTGGTAAAGGTGCAACGGTGGTGGGGGTTGTGCAACAGGGTTGGAGGTGTTTACGGTGGTGTCGGAGGTACAATACAGATGGTGGTGCGGTGGTGGTGATGATGGTGGTGGTGCGGTGGTGATGGTGGTGTGGTGGAAGAGAGAGAGGTGTACGATGAGAGAGAGATTTGATGAAGAGAGAGAGAGAGAGAAACTAATCAGATTAAGGAAGAGAGAGAGAGAGAGAGAGGTTTGGGAATATAAATGGGAAATAAATGTTGTCAAATCATAGTAGACAAAAGTCAAGATATCTTTTTGAGTTGGGTAGTGTAATGTTGAATTTACCAAAGTGCCCTCAAATGCAAAAAGAAAGATGGAGATGGCTGGGACACGTGGCCAATTGTAGGCCTTGTGATGGGTTTTCAAAGTTTTCTCAAAATAAGGGGTTTTCTCTAGAGCATATATATATATATATATATATATATATATATATATATATATAGTGGAGGGTTCAAATGAGAATAAATTCTTTGTAAGAAGAAAAAAGAAGAAATTTCAACCAATAGGAATGCTTTATTAGACTTCATTTAATATTTGTACTTAATGTAACTATAAGGGCATATTAGTAAACTTACATACATCACTAATTGGTAGTTTCATCTTTAATAACTAACTATATTAAATTTGTAACTTATTTTTAAGATATATATTTTTCACAAAAAATAAAAATAAAAATTCATTTAAAGTGTAGGATAAATACGAGGCATGTAGGATAAATTACGAGTTGTGTAGGATAAATTTCAATATGTGTAGGATAAATTTCAAAATGTGTAGGATAACTTTTAATGTGTGTATGCAAAAATATTTAGTGTGAAGGATTATAGTCTTAATGACTAATTAATTAGTCAAACATAATAATAAATGAGATGAGAAAAAAACTATTTAGTGTGAAGGATTATAGTCTTAATGACTAATTAATTAATCAAACATAATATATATATATATATATATATATATATATATATATATCTTGGACATAAATAATGGACTTGTTGGACAAATGGACATATTGGACAAATTATGTAAATATTCCGGAATTAAAATTCCATTATAACAAAGCTTGGTGAAAGATATATTTTCGAAGCCGAACAAGTGACAAATATATATTTTTACAAGTAATATAAAAATATATCATATTTTGTCAAATATGAAAATATATTATTTTTGAAGTGTATGAAAAGACTTATTTTTCACAAACATCTTAAAAATATATTATTTTGGTGGAAACTAAAAATATATATTTTTGAAGTCTTGATCTTAAAAATAAATTATTTTTAAGATATATTTGAACACTTGTATATACCAAGTCTAAAATATAGATATTTTCTATAAACACACCTTAAAATATATATATTTTAAGAATGCAAGAATTATGGTTATAATTATGCAAGAATAATATTCTGGAAAAATTAAACACATATTAAGTAATGAAATAGTTAATAAATGCAAGAAAATATGTATTCCTATACGTACGAATACATGCCAACATACACTACCAAGACTTGGTAAAATACCCTTATACAAGTATTATACTAAATTATGAGAATACGAAGTTAAATATACTAGATACTCATAACACAAGTATACTTATACTTGGGAATACTTACAAGTGTATAATACTTAACAAACGATATCTTTGTTCACGAAAATTACAAACACACGTATATGGGAACAATATATATTTATCAAAACGAGTTAAAAATATATTATTTTTAACGAACCTCTTGCAATCATAAATGATATATATACGACGCACGCAAATAATATGAGTTAAAATATAATAATTTTAACTAATATAGTGAACTTTGAATTTTATATACTTATGAAAAATTATATAAAGACATCATACACCGAAAGTTCAGCTCAAAATAAAAACAATTTCAAAACAAGTCTTAACATATATTTAAGACTAAGAACCGTTACAAGACCGAAGTGTCTAACAAAACCTAACACGTTTGTAGGTTGCAAAACGAACCAAGGAAATCGAACTTGGGTACGCACTTTACACGGACATAAAGTAGAAACTCAGCTTTCCAACACCGGTTGTTGAAACATAAAGTAGAAACAAAATCATTTTGTATTTTTACAAAATTTATGCTAAAACACTCAAAAAATCTTTTTGTAATTTTGTATAATGAAATGCAGAAAAGTAATATTTACAAGTATATTTTTGTTTGAGTTTGTGTCAGAGGATCATATCAGTTTATGACACATCATAAGCACCGTTGATCTATGTAAACTTTAAGCTTTAGACGATTCACTTAGATTGTCAGTATATTGATCCATTTAAGTTTTCACACAAACTTCAATTGATTCAAGATACGAGATTAGTGTTTTAAGAACTTAACTTATTCTCGTGTCCCATCTCAGAATATACTCCCGTATCAAGATTCCCTAGATTCAGTCTTACAGGCGAATATACCTAGATGATATCTGTCTCTGGGTTAGTGCGAGACCTTAAGAGCTCAGGTTAGAACTTCCGTTCAGTCAAAGAGATGAGGGCTCGACTTAAAGGTGTGTTCCACTTAGGAATCTTCTTTACAACTACACTTGATATATATCTTTCGATATTTTCTCAATCTTAATGCAGAGGGAAAGCTTTAAGCGCAAAAGCATTATACGAGGTCTAGGCTTTTGCTGACGCAAAATCAGAAGACCAAGTATATACCTTTAACACCCGTCTTAATTTTTATAAGAATTTAATGTAAATACGCACGATTATATATAAAACGGTACCTTACTTCAAAGTAAGTACAAAATTTAAGTTTCAAAGTGATTACATACTAGATGATTTCTTAACTAGTTCAACCATTCCAAAACATGATTAGCAAATTGTTTACATTATAAACATCGTCTAAACGAGGTACATCTAATGCGGAAGCTTCAAAAGATTGTGTTCAGTTCGAGAGCATTGACTTGACCATCATCCGCGTACTTTCAATACCTAAAAGCTGGAGTTTTTTAACAAAAATTAGTATTAGTGTTCTTAGAAATATTGCACAATCGAAACTACGCTCCAAAACGGATTCGATTACTAAAATATGCAAAAATTTTAACAAAAGTCTGGGCACTACCGTAACTTACGGTAGCTACCGTAAGTTACGGTAGCCGCTGAATAACTTTGGTCTGCCGTAAGGCAGTAAAGAACTGCCATAACCTTTTGTTCTCTACCGTAAGTTACGGTAGCTACCGTAACTTACGGTAGCTCCTGTAACTTTGTGGTTTTGACCCATTTATTCATTCCGCCCCAACTCGCATGGATGGGATTTCACTTCTTAATAAGAAGACCCAAATCATGGGTTCCTTATTTTCTACACCCGCTCTCCCATCACCGGTTTGCGTATTTAGTAAATTACTATCCATCACTCGGGTTCGAAATCTACGAGTAAGGTACTACTGTTACTCGGTTTATACCTTTTCTTAATGACCCGTTAGTTTGCCCTTAGGAAATTAATCTTTCAAGCAAACAAACTATCAAAATCTCGTATTCTATTATTCATATCATTAACAATAACAAAGGGGCCAAATAACCATATTAACGAAGCGTTTAGCTACGTACTAATTAATTATCCGACCCGTTTGGCTCATCTATGGAATCCACCATTATAATGACAACCAGACGACTTTTAACCGCTTTTAACCTATTCATTCAAGTAACGAACCTTGTCGTTTCAATGAACACAACCTTTATTTTACAACACTACTAAACATATTCTAGTTATCAAATTACCCAATGTAACGAATCGAGTTACATACTTGCATAATTCATCAACATTGGTTTCTAACAATGATTACCCATTCCTAGGGCTTGTCAATCTTAGCGTACCACGTCCATTCCACGGATTACGTTTTATAACTCAATTTTTAATGAGTGACGTTTTAGTCACTTCAACACTACAAATTCAACCATTGTTTGACCCGTTTGGTTGTTTAATGGGAACCACCATTTTACAACATACCAAACTTGTTCTAACCAACATTTAACCCATTTACTCATTTAGTGATCTTCGTCACTTCAACTAGACATCCGAATTCATACACTATTCTAAATTCAAGTCTACTAGTAAAAACACATAACAAACATAACGTAACGAAACCGTGGTTACGTACCTTCAAAGCGTTCCCTTCAAACGCGTATCGCCACTAGCTTGTCCGCTTGACGTTCCGATTCCCTGGCCTATAGAGTTCAACCATAGGTGTTTAGAACTCTCTTATAGTATATAACGCATAATTTACCACACTAAACAATTATGCGTTTTTAGTCCAAATTCTCAACATTTATCTTCTCTTAGGCATTATATCAAACACCTAATGAGCATGATTTCATACAATTCAAAATCAAGTTCTTGACTAACTATTTAACCAAGATTTAAACATCAAATCTTTTCAGAAATCAGTTTCTATGAATCAATCTACACTAGAATAACCTTCTAAACCCTAGTGTTCATCAAATTCTCACAAAACCCATGAATCACCTTCAACGTGTTCATGAGATTTTCAGAGATTAGACATGATTTCACTTATAGTTGTCTAGGGTTTACTCCTAGACACTATATCATCCTCAATCTATTCATTTAACCAACATGCATCAACAGATTTCAATCTCCCTAGAATCATGAGAATTTCAAGTAGAGATTTCTTATCAAATTTTACATACCTTATGACCCCCTTGTAATGGAGATCGCTAATCTTAGCTCGAATTTCGTTTTGGGGCTGATCTTGACCTTCAATTTTGTGAATTTAGACAAGAACTAGGGTTGGAATTCTTCTCCTGGTCGCCCCCTTGCCTCTGGTCGAACTCAGACACACCTATGTGAGTGTCTTGAGTTTTAATTTATTTTTATTATTGTTTTTATAAAAACAAGTTTCCTTTTTAACACTTTTAACCCTCCAATTAATGCCAAGTTAAATTTTAGATGTTTTAATCAAGTTCCTTTGTTATACTAGGCTCATGACTAACTAGGTTATTTATCCCTAGTTAGTTTATTTTTTTATTTATTTTATACTTTATATTTTCAATATAAGACTTTATATTTTCGGGGTGTTACAAGTCCACCCCCCTTAAAAGGGTTTCGTCCCCGAAACCTTACTTAAGTAGTCCTTTGGTTTAGACCTAACTATCCTTGTCTCGTTTTCCAAGGCATTCTTTCTTTTCCGGCATACGTCCTATTGGACCGTAACCTTTTATCACTTATTTCCTATCTTTGTCGCCTTTTTTGACCGGGTTGTCTTTTGACCATCCAGTCACTGAGTCCGTCAGCATACTTACTTCACGCTAGTTCTATATTGACAAGCGCTCTACATAAGTCACAACATTATTTTGACTACAACTTGTTTTATTGCCTAGACTAATTGGTCACCATTTTACCTCATACTGCGTCATTCGGTATGCTATATTGTCGTCATCGGCCCTTTGCGTGTTTATCATTTCATATCTAGTAACTCATATTACAACATGGCTGTATTCTGTACCACTCTTGGGTCCGTGATCACATCACGTCATGTTTAGGTTTTCGTCAGTTTTTCATTATTATGAATCTTCTTTTGAATGCATCTTCTTACACCTACCGGCGTTAAGGCTTATGTTCTTTAGTATTAACTATTTTCTATCTTCCCTCATAATATTTATATTTGTTAGAACGTTGTTTCTTTACTAAAACTGAATTTTAGTTTAATGTTTTTCTCTTTAACACATGTCGATTAATCATATCAAGGAATTGACAACAAGGATTATTCTTCTGCGTTATCATTTTACGCGAGAAATCATAATTGGTTCCCACGCTTTATATTATCGACCCGCAGGTTCCTTTACTTAGCCTTGTAGACTATTCTAGAAGGTCTTCACCCTTTTTTTAGGGTGAGACCCCATAGTTTGTTCCTTTGTATTTGCGACCCAATGGTCATTTTGGTCCCGTAGACATTTACATTGTTTATAATCTGGAGGTTATGGTGATCCCATGGATCATCTTCTATTCGTTTGACCTTGACCGCAGTCTAAGGCTACACTCATTTTCTTTCGGATTATCTTTCTGACTCTATGACTTCTTATGTCACATTCGCGTCGGTTTATTTTACTCATACCGTTATTTGGTTTATGCCCCTATTTCCTTTCAACCTGTTACCGGGTTCGTTATCTTAATGTTTTTAACACCCCGGTTTTATTGGTTTACGTTTTCCTTTCCATGTTCTTTTACGACCTATCACATTGGTTCAGTAATATTTCGCATTTTCATTATTCGGGTTGCGCTTACTTGGAATATCAAGTATTATACTTTATTCGGCCCGTCCAGTATTAAAGTAGTTGAACATAACTATCGAAATTTCTGTTTTTGCGAAATTTTATTGTCCTTTAGTCATAATTCTTAATCCAAGTCTTTTGACTTTTAAATTTGCGTCACCGTCTCTTGGTTTACGTATATATCCGTATTCCTACCCATCTATCGGGTATTTTACCGAAGTCATTATCAAAGCGGCCATTCCGGCATGCATTAAGACTTCGTTTTGATTTATTCAGTAGTATTAGCGTACTCCGTCGCTCTTATTCCACCAAATCCTTTATTCTTTCATTCATCTTGTTTGACTTGTTCGTGTGTACTTTATCACTAATGATAGTCAAACTTTACTCTTATTCCCTAACATTCTTATTTATTGCTTTATATTTTTATTTACCTTGATTGTTATCCCTTCCCTTGGGCTCATTACCTTAATGTAATACGCTCCCGTTATCCGGCTTCCGTTACCCTTATCATCACGCATTTTACTTATTTGATCCGAACACCACCTTTCTTTTGTTAGCGACCCTTAGGTCTGTTTCTTTTACTAATGTCCCGATGGCCCATTTCTCAAGTCTTATTTGGTAAAACTACCGCTATTGTTATTCGGCTTTTGGGGTTTACCCGTCCTTATTCTAATACTTTCATAACATTTATTTTACTAATCTTTTATATAATCACATCCATTGCTGTGATCATCGTCCTTCCTCATAAAGGTTTGATCAATAATGTGTTATTTGGATGGTTACCCATACCCAAGTTTCCAAATTTGCATTTATTGATACTTTGTTATTCATAGTAGCGAATAACACGTATCATCCATTTAGCTTCTTTCTCAAAGATATGTTTGGTCCGAGTCGTAATTTCTCATCTTTAACCTTAATCCTATTGTAACCATAACAAAATCAATTCGTTTCGTTTTATTATTCCATATCATTCTATGAAATTTATCCACATCGTTTATTTATATAACGAAGTTTCTGCATATTTTATTTGGTTTGGCCAAGTCTATAACCTTGTCCTTGTCATCTATTTTTATTGCAAATTTCTGGGTTCGGGTGTTATTACACTCCTTCCCAATACGTCAGTTATTCACTTTATTAAGTTCCCGGGTTCGAGTGTACGCGCACTCCTTCCCATGACAATATTGACCGTGATTACTTTTGCGTTGGTTTCACATGCTCATCAAGTTACCATTATTTATTTTCTTATGCATATATATTTCTTTCACATAATTCGCCCGTCTCACTACTCATGTATGCCCCTATGCAACTATTGTTCACACTAGTATTGAATAAAATTTATAGTTAAATTAAATTTGTAATAAGCATACCTGGAACAATATCAGGTTCAGCTTTAGCCTCCGCGGCTATCGTGTGGGAAGACCTTGTCTTCTCTTTCAGGGTATCAGGCTTTGATTTCTTTACGGGTCTTGGGTCCACATCCGACTCACTCCCGTCATTTTTTTCTTGTGAGAGACTATCTTTTAATTCAGTTATCATCTCCTCTACTGCTAACAAAATTGTGGTTTGTAGTCTCTCGGCAAACTGTGGTAGACTGGCTTCTATTGCCTTTTCGACTTCCTCAGAAATTTTATCTTCCATCTCTTCAGTTAATTGAGATGCTAATTCGCTCTCGGTTACACCGGACATTTCTTTCATCTGTTCTAAAATCCGTTACGGCTTTAATTGTTTATTCATTGGCTTGCTCTAAAATCCGTCTTGTTTATCACGATTAAAGCGGTCTCAACACAGTTGTGTGTTAAGGCGATGGTACATAGATTCATTTCATAGCACGGTGTACCCCCTAACGATTCTTTCGTTACAAATTGAATACCTTGCAGTGTTTATTGCTTTCCATCTTCAATCAGAAACAGTAGTTCTTTGATGTTCCGTATTGAACTGAAAACTCTATGACATTGTGTAAATCAAATCTTCAGATTGTCTCAGTACACTTTCATTTGATTTCGAATATGGTGAACTTGTTCAGTCACCACTATTATTGAATTATGTCATTATGACACCTTGTGGTGTCATTACAAACTTGTAGCTTGTACTAATCATGGTCAACCATTTCACACGGAACTACACATACTTTTGTTTGACTTGTCATTTAAACATTCATAATGCAACTACAAATTAAGACGATGATACACCAGATTCGCTTGTACTTCATTCGGTGTATTTTCGCAATTCAAGAATGTCAACACACTAATCCTTACCATTTATTTATTCAAAAGTTGACATATCATTTTCATATTCAAGTTGTTGATTTTGAGTTCATATAGCGGATGCTATGGTTTATGAAAACTCGTTTGCATATTGTGACCGATTGTTTGAGAATCCTATTGGTAAAAACTCCTCTTTTGTGGAACCCCTGTTAACTGGATTACACTAGACTATACGTTAATGCGTCTTGTATCTTGACAACAAATCCTGAAACACATACTTTTTAACTGCTGGGTTCCAATTATTGTAATATGCCCCTGGATTCACCTGATGTGAATAAGGTTTGATTCGGTTTTGTTGTTATCTACCTCAATATTATCCGTATACATACACCATAATGTAACCCTAATGTAACACCTCAAAAATTCGCGTCCTATAATGTATTGACACGTGTCATAAGTTTGAACGTGTGAAATAATACTCTAGAAGGACTAAAGTTGACAAACATGGAAAGTATATGAATATAAGGGTTCAAAATGTCAACAGTGAATAAATATATTTTACACTAACTCTACATGATGCTCATACCTTCAGACGAATAAATCATGGATCATACGAAGCTAAATATGAAAGAAAGTGAGAGATTACAAACCACAGGGGTTAAATGTGTCAACATGTTTAAGTTATACCTCTGAGTGACCTTTTAGCAAACCCGAAGATTTGTAACGATTAATTATGCTCACTAGAATGCACGATAAAAATTTCATCAAGTTTCGTTATCGTATGAGAAAGTTATGATCAAATTCGTATGCGAGGGGTTAAAAGCGTCAACCTTGAAAGTTAGGACTTTTCGGGTAACAATAAAGTTAACCGAGGACCTAACAAAGTGGGTAAATGTCTTAAAGCTCTTATATGTCAATTTAGAGGGTTCAAAGTGCAAGAAAATAAGTTAATTGACCTTTCGGAGGACCAAGAGCCAAGGATGCAAACTGAAAAAGAGATTGTTGGCCCTGATGACATGCTTGCGCACCTCAACACCCATACCCTTGCGGTGCGCAAGGTATGCCCAGATGCAGAAAGTTGGCTGTTGGCTGTTTTAAACGTTGCAACTGACCTTTATCCGATTTTCCTCATCTTGCTTGGCCCCTAAACAACCCCTAAACATCTAGGGACACTTGTTAGTGAGTTGTGGTCAGTGGTAGACTTAGATGTCAACATTTTGTGGTGATTTGATCACTATATAAAGCCCCTAAATTGCAACATTGCAATCACACCTTCATCTGCACTTTGGATCATTTCTGGAGCTCAAGTCTTCTCTCAAGTGATCACTAATCAAGCTTAGGACTTCAGTAAGTTTGCTAATCCTTTCTTAGTTAAGTTTTAGCTTAGTTTTAGCTTAAAAGTCAAACCGTCGTAATTAACGGTTGACTTTAAGATTAATCACTAATGGTCCAGTGATTAGTCAAATCAAAAGTAGTTATAAGTTGGTAATTATGTGGGTAATAAACCCTTAAAAGGGTTCCCCCTGATTCCCACTCTAACTAGGTCAAATGTCGGGTCAAACTAGTTATTAAAAAGTCAACAGGATACTTAAATTACAATTTATGCATAATTAGCAATGTAGAACACATACAACCTGTTTGATCATTAATATAACTTAGTAATTAGTGTAAGAACATGTCTAAGCATGTTCAACCCAACAATTTACTGTTTAGACCCGGTTTGGAACCGGAAGTCGCAAAGCTTTGACTTTTGCTTTGACTTCAGTTCTGACCCGCTTTGGTATGTTTTAGAGATACCTTAGAGCTTCATTTGGACCAGGTTACATGCAAGTATAACCCTCTGTGATTATACACCATGGTTCATTAGTTAACCGATTAATACGCATGATTCTGTTAATTGCTCATATGTTGACCATTATGCCCTTTTCACCCTAAAATGTGATTTTTGAAAATGTAAAAGAGTAGAAACCTTAATTACTGATATATAGACTTGTAACCAAAGTTTGACATCAGTTTGAGGTGTAGATTAAGAGTTATGCTCGTTAGCGTAAAATGAAAGCTTTATGTTAATTAAACGGCGTAATTAGCGTATAGCCTAGTTAAGCCTACTTTTTGATATCAAACTTATTACCCACTGATGTAATATATTATTTTGGGATTTTTGAAGATTTTTAATTAATTTTAGGCTGAGCATAACTAATAGTCGTAGGCTTAATCCGGTAATTGTCGGTTTTGCCCTTACGGGCTATAAAATGAGTTTTACATATCTAATTGACTCCAAACCTTTTGCTACTGATCACATATGATAAATAAAGTATTTTAAGCCTTCTGGAATAATAAAAATATCAGCTTTATGTATCGAACCCGGAAATGGCCTCTAATCGCCTTATTAAGCGTTTTTAACGCATAGTATGTACTAAAACTATTTTAAACATACAAGGGTTGATACCTACTGATATTTGAGGCAAATTATAATATTTTAACATTAAGCAAAAGTTGTTTAACTCAGACTTCAGTTTTGAGCTTTTCAACTTATGTGAAATTACCAAAATGCCCCTACGGTGCATAGTTTGGTTATATTTGATAAATTTCACATATCTACTTTACCCTACTGTTATAACTTATCAAACTAAGTATTTTTTCTGATTATATCAGACCTGTAACTCAGGTTAATACTTAAATTCTTTTATAATCTTTTAAATGACCAAACTACCCCTACGGGGCATAGTTTGTGTTTAAATTCGTTTCGGGCATAATAAAAGACATCTTACTGATGTCACAACATATTTGAAGCATATTAACTTAGGAAACCTGTATATGGCTCTCATGAATACCCGTTACGCTTATTACGCGTACGGTTCGGTTTATGTAACTAGTTTACATAAATTAGCCGAAACGGGTCAAACCTTATTGGTTTTACCTCAAAATCCAGGATGTGTATGAAATACCCATATTATACAAGTCTTCAAACTTGTCGGGTCTAAAACACATTCTATTCCGGTCTTCGCTTAATCATGCGTTTGAACCGTATATTTCCTTAAGACTAACCGGTCTAAGCTTAGACTTAATTAAAGACCCGTTAGCATTCTAATTGGTTATTTATACCATCATTCCAGACTAGAGCCTTCCGGTAAATTGTACCTACGCTTACTTAAGTGAATACGACTGAGTTATTAATTCTTGCTATTTAAGACAGGAGCTAGCTCAGGTAAATACTCTTAACTTATTTTCCCTATTACGGGCTTGGGATACGGTAATATAAATACCGCATGGTCAGGTATGGGATTCAAAGACCAATAAGTCGGAAATCCAAATAACCTGTTTTTAATTCGTATTGCTTGACTGAAACATTGGGGATTAATGCGACCGTGTCCTGGATATCCTTGACTCATTAAATGCAATGGCCACGACCTAAGCACGGGGTGTAGGCATACACCTGATAGATGCCATATGTTTATTAATTAATTGTACCCAATAAGGGATTCCCAATAAGGGAATAGTGGTGTGTCGGTTAATCATGAACCGGCATAGAACCGGGCCCCGTATGTAGAGCAAGTTATGTAAAACTGATAACATGAAATATAGTTTGTCCCAAGTTATAAAAGATTAAATTTTGCCTCTGTGCATTTTAATCAAGTATAAAAGATTAATTTTGCCTCTGTGCATTTTAATCAAATCATAAAAAGATATTTTGTGCCACGTGCATTCAAACCAATTTTATTAAACCTTTTCAAAATGAGTCGGTTGAGTGTATTTACCAGTGAAAACTGACGTATTTTCCAAAAGGGTTAAGTGACAGGTACTGAACGTAATTGGCTGGAAGCTCAGGGCGTTTATAAGGAATCTTGCAAGTTCTAGGCGCCTAAAGTCTGTTGAACAATGTTTATGTTTTAAGATCCGCCTGTGGATCCTTTACTTTCCGTTGTAATACTGGATATTACTTTAAATTCGGATTGTAATATATATTTATCTTTTGCTTCCGCTGTGCATTTATATATTGTGTTGTTTGACTATTGTGTTGCCAACTACGTCACGATACTCCCCACCGGGCCCACCGGTGACTCGTGGAAAGTCGGGGTGTGACACCTAAGGAGTTAAGGTAGTATAAATTTCGAGGACAAGTCATTTTTATTAGAAGTCCCGTTTAGGGCAACCATATACTTGCTTAAATTTTAAAGGAACGATTATGTTTAAAATATCATTCCTATATTATAAGATCTACCATTATGATAAAATGACAAAATCTAAAAACGGACAAGACCTAGCCTGGTGTCATTATTAAGACGCGGCCAAGATGGCAGTTCCTCAATTTAGGTTCAGATCCTTATTAACATCCCGAGCTAGGATTGTTCTGCGTTTATTATTAAAAAAAGGGGAATCTTAAAGGTAAACCTAGCCTATATGACGAGGCCAAGATGGTAGGACCTATTTAAAAGATTCAAATCCTTGTTAACACCTAAGAACGTGTTAGCACTCTTGACAAATGTGATTCGAGAAAATCACACTAGTCATCCCTATACCGGAAATTTTTAAATTTCCTAAATTGCCTTATGATTTAGAAATCATGGCTTATATCATCCTATAAGATGATCATACTATAGCCATCCCTTAGAAGGGAAGTGCCTACGGGCTATAACGTATTGTCCATATGAGACAATGACATTGTGATCTTTATGATCCCTTGTCTAAGGTGGTGAGCTATGCTCAAGCCTATTAGTCTATATGATCAATGTGAGCATGACTAATATCATCAATATGATGATCATATTATCAACATCCTTAGTGACGAAGTGCCTACGGGCTATACTTTATAATATTGTCAATACGACAATGACAGTTGTAACCATTATGGTTCCTGTCTAAGGTGGTGGGCTATGCCCAAGCCTCATAGTTTGTATGATCAATGCGATCCTGACTACTATCATCAAATGAAGATGATCATATTATAAACATCCATAAGTGATGAAATGCCTACGGGCCATACTTATTGTCCTAAGGGACAACAGACAGTTGATGTCTCTGACTCTCTGTCAAGAAAAGGTAATGAACTTTGATTCACACCTTAATGCCTCGATTCTCTGAAATCATGGCTTATAAATTAAACTTGTCTACGCGACTAGGCCATTTGTGCTATTATTAAAACCTTAATGCCTCGATTCTCTGAAATCATGGCTTGTAAACTTAAAACTGTCCATGTGACTAGGCCTTTGCGCCACTTTAATATCCTTAATGTTTTATAACTAGGATAAATTAAAATGCCTCGATTCTCAAACTCATGACTTGTGAATTTAAAAACTGTCCTTGTGACTAGGCCTTTTGCGCTACCTTGATATCCTTAATGTTTTATAACTAGGATAAAATATGATGAAAATGCTAATTAAATGTAACTAACAAATTTAACCAATATGGTTTATATTACCATGGTTAATAAATCGTTTAAAACGATAAAACTGTATGGGCTTCTAAATAAACCTTGCCCTTATTTTTCCTTGTGTAGCAATTAAAACTACCTACATGGCTGACTCTGACGAGATAAACAGTCATCCTCTGGAAAACCGCGATGATGATAAGATTAATATAACCAGAGGAGAACTTCACACACTGATTGATACAACTGTATCTAAAGCTGTAGAGGAGCAATTTAGGGAGTATAGTGGGACTCATAGTAAAGCCTCATCTGTACCCCACTCTGAGTCTGTCCCCAAGACTCATTCTGAGCCTCATAACAAGCCGCCCTCTAAGAAAGAGGAACCAAAGAAGGATGATGATCGACATTCATCTAATGAACACAGTGTTCCATCCAAGATGATAGTGTTCGATAATGAACCGCGTACCAAGTCCTGTACCTATAAATACTTTGTCTCCTGCAAACCCCGGGATTTCACGGGGGAGAAAGGAGCAATCGATTGTATGACCTGGTTGGATGAAATGGACACAGTTGTCGATATCAGCGGTTGTGCTGAGAGGGATGTAGTGAAGTATGTATCCCAATCGTTCAAGGGAGAGGTACTAGCGTGGTGGAAGGCTCTCACTCAAGCTGCTGGGAAGATCCCACTTTACAACATGTCATGGGAACAGTTTGTTGCTCTCATTATGGAGAACTACTGCCCTCAACACGAGGTCGAAAGAATCGAATCAGATTTCTTATCATTGGTGATGACAAACTTAGATTGTCAAGCATACCTCACCAGTTTCAATACCCTGTCCAGACTGGTTCCTTACCTAGTAACACCAGAACCCAAGAGAATTGCTCGCTTCATCAGAGGTTTAGCCCCAGAAATCAAAGCCAGTGTTAAGGCTTCAAGACCTACTACATTCAGGTCAGCGGCAGATCTGTCGCTATCTCTTACACTCGATGTAGTCAGAAACAAGGCTGCCAAAGCCTCTGAAGATGGAAAGCGTAAAAGGGAGGATGAGAATTCTCATCGCTCCGATAGGAAGAGGAATTCTGAAGATAAGAAGAGTTCCGGGTTTAATAGAGACAGCCAGCAGTCGAGTGAGAAGACCAAGTGCGGAACCTGTAGGAAATACCATCTTGGGAAATGCAGATTTGAGTCTGAGCCACTACCCTGTGGAATCTGCAAGTCTAAGGAACATAAAACCTTGGATTGCAAGAAGTTGAAAGATGCAACCTGTTATGGTTGCAACGAGAAGGGGCATATCAAGACTAACTGCCCTAGGAATCAGAAGAAGCCTGAAGAGGCCAAGAAAGCAAACGCATGAGTCTTCCAGACGAACGCCAAGGAGATGATGCAGAATGATAACTATATAGCAGGTACCTTTCCATATCAAGCAGTTTATGCAGAAATTTACTTGATACTGGCACATATGATTCTATAATGAATGATAAATGTTGAGAACTGTTGTCTCCGCCTGATTAAGACTCCGGTCATTTAATGCGAGGTAGAAAGTGACCGATGATACTTTAGAAAATGCTCCAACAAATCCTAGATTGATATTTTATATCTATTAGGAATTACTCTTTTCTGATACCCTTATGGCAAACTTTCAAGCTATCCAAATTCATCAGTATAATAAAGACAGATGTGACTTTTGATCCCCTGTCAAAAGGGTGATGGACCACGTCCAACCCTTAAATGCCATTGATGGTCTTTTGTGACCTAGGCTAAGTGATATTGATATATTTTTAAAATAACGTTCATTAAGAATGTTAGTGCCTTATTGACCTGTATGGTTTAATGAAACCATGGTTAGTATATAAAGCCATAAGGATGATGAATAGCAGTTGTCGGATCGCAACCAAGAAGTTGATTCATTTAGTAATAGGAACTATTTTTCTGTTCTTGTAAGAAATCGGTAAGTCGTAAAAAAAAAATTCTAATGTACCCTCTCTATAGATAAAGGACATTTGCATGTAATTGATATCTCTTTAATCCCTATTGATTATGAATACCAAATGGTATGACAAAACCGCCGTATGAAAATTGATGTATCTTAATAAGTTCCATATATTGCTTCCATACCTGATCAGTATGGAGGTTTAATACATGGAACCCCTGAGATATCCCAATGATCATATGGTACGAAAGTCAACTAATAGTATTCAAAGAAGATATCCAGAATGGAGTTGCCTAAGTAAATGTTCCCGATTAAGGAATTCGTGGACTAGTAACATAAAAGTTGTCACTTATTTGACACAAGCTATGATGGGTGAACTGGAGCCTGAGATATGGAAATCTCTGTAACCTCCTTGTATTTTGATTGCCTTCTCCTAAGACTACCCTGTTTACCTCCCGAGAGGCAAGTAGAGTTAAGATTAACATCCCGCTTTAGGTTATAGTGTTGTGAAAATTCCATATTGATTTTGGAATAATCGAAACCCTGATTAAGTAAGTTTTAAGACATAGGCTCATATAGCCTGACTCAATATTCTGAGGATGTTATGTTATTAAATAAGAAAGACGATTCATATTGTTGATATATTAATTACTGTAACCCTAATTTGGCAACGATTAAGAATTTGCCATCAGCTGCCCAGGATCATCGATTTGATCGACCAACTGTAAGGATTAGCTACTCCTTAAGAATTGTTTTGAGCAATGGTTGAAATAACCATCTCACCTTAAGATAAGCTTTCTATAATAGATGATACATAAGTATCAAGGCTGCTCCCTTGAAGACCTTGTATAGATGGAATGTTAAACATCTATTGTTTGGACAATAGATTGGTAAGTCCAATTATCAGGATCTGAAGGTTGCATTAGAAACAACAAATAAGATCACGCAAATTCATAATCATCTGTAAGATGCCAGTATTCAGCAGAAAAAAATCAAGGATTAATAAAAGTAGCAAACCTCCTGAATTCTTGTTAAGGAAGGGAGTGCCAAATTGTTAAAATTATCAGGCTAGTTAAGCTCTGAATATATAGAATCATTCGAAGGAAATCGAATGTATCAAGATTAGGTAGCCTTTAAGCTAAAACCTATTTAAAGAGCTTGGCGGAGCTCGCAATACATTGCACATCAGTGATTGAAGGATGTGTTTCGCCAATAAGTCAAGAAGCATTATCACAATATGATATGCAAATTTATAATATGATGAGCAACCTGTGTCGATTAAGGGTCGACAGGATTAGAAGCTCCAAAAAGATACATGTACCTAATATAAAGGTCAATTGGAGTGCCCTAGAGGCTCAAAGGTACTGAGGAAGATTAAGCCCAATATGAGGCAGAAAATACTTCCTTTACTTTAACAAATATCGAGGTCGAGATTTCTTTTAAGGGGTTAGGATGTAACACCTCGAAAATTCGCGTCCTATAATGTATTGACACGTGTCATAAGTTTGAACGTGTGAAATAATACTCTAGAAGGACTAAAGTTGACAAACATGGAAAGTATATGAATATAAGGGTTCAAAATGTCAACAGTGAATAAATATACTTTACACTAACCCTACATGATGCTCATACCTTCAGACGAATAAATCATGGATCATACGAAGCTAAATATGAAAGAAAGTGAGAGATTACAAACCACAGGGGTTAAATGTGTCAACATGTTTAAGTTATACCTCTGAGTGACCTTTTAGCAAACCCTAAGCTTTGTAACGATTAATTATGCTCACTAGAATGCACGATAAAAATTTCATCAAGTTTCGTTATCGTATGAGAAAGTTATGATCAAATTCGTATGCGAGGGGTTAAAAGCGTCAACCTTGAAAGTTAGGACTTTTCGGGTAACAATAAAGTTAACCGAGGACCTAACAAAGTGGGTAAATGTCTTAAAGCCCTTATATGTCAATTTAGAGGGTTCAAAGTGCAAGAAAATAAGTTAATTGACCTTTCGGAGGACCAAGAGCCAAGGATGCAAACTGAAAAAGAGATTGTTGGCCCTGATGACATGCTTGCGCACCTCAACACCCATACCCTTGCGGTGCGCAAGGTATGCCCAGATGCAGAAAGTTGGCTGTTTTAAACGTTGCAACTGACCTTTATCCGATTTTCCTCATCTTGCTTGGCCCCTAAACAACCCCTAAACATCTAGGGACACTTGTTAGTGAGTTGTGGTCAGTGGTAGACTTAGATGTTAACATTTTGTGGTGATTTGATCACTATATAAAGCCCCTAAATTGCAACATTGCAATCACACCTTCATCTGCACTTTGGATCATTTCTGGAGCTCAAGTCTTCTCTCAAGTGATCACTAATCAAGCTTAGGACTTCAGTAAGTTTGCTAATCCTTTCTTAGTTAAGTTTTAGCTTAAAAGTCAAACCGTCGTAATTAACGGTTGACTTTAAGATTAATCACTAATGGTCCAGTGATTAGTCGAATCAAAAGTAGTTATAAGTTGGTAATTATGTGGGTAATAAACCCTTAAAAGGGTTCCCCCTGATTCCCACTCTAACTAGGTCAAATGTCGGGTCAAACTAGTTATTAAAAAGTCAACAGGATACTTAAATTACAATTTATGCATAGGTCAAACGCATTGAGTTCAGAACTCAATGAACTATGTAAGCAAGGTTTCGAGGACGAAACCTCTTTAAGGGGGGTAGACTTGTAACACCCCGAAAATGGGCTTGGTAATTAAACTCTGTTAATACTAAAAGACGGGTAACGTACCGTTATTAGTAAAAATAACGCGACAAATACTTGGGTTTAAACAAGAAATACAAATAGTAAATATAAGCGAATCAAAGTTTTCAGGAATTGAATTTATAAGAGCCCGAGTTAACGGGACTTAAAATATAACGGGTTATAATTCCCGGGACTCACCAAGTAACTAGGAATACTAACCTAGTTAGTTTGTGTCTTGACATAATGGAACAAATATGGTTAAGATACCTATAAATAACTGGTGTAAAGTCGAGGGACTAAACATGGGCAAATTAGATAAAGTTTTATTAAAACCAATTAATAAACAAAACACACACACACATACGTGTGTGTGTCTGCGACTTCAAACAAAGCCAGTGAAGGCTCTCTTGCTCAAAAACCCTAGTCCCTCAAGAATCTCTCAAATTGAAGCCCAAATCAAGAGCCAAATCAATGCATGAACACAAATTCGTGACCACCTAGTCATGGGGATTACAAGGTATGTTGAAAATTTCGATTTGGTGATACTTTGAGATTATGATGAACAATCATAATCGAAATTCTGGAATGAATATTGATTCTATGAGTGTTATTATGATTATATCTTGGTTTAGAAACAAACCCTAATAGAAAATTTGATGAATTGTCGTCAAAACTAGGGATTTGATAATTACCCTATTATATGCTAAGTGGGTTTTGACTTAATAATGAAGATGACGATATGTTGGTGTTAGAAATCATCATAGGTGATAGTTGATGCAAGATACTTGAACAAATTATAAGTTTGAGTGAAAGCTTATGCATGACTTGAAGTGGGTTTTTGTATGTTATGATGAACACTCGGATTTGGAAGTGTTAATTTGATGAATATTGATTGCTATGATATAAGTTCTTGATATAGTTCATGAACACTAGACATAGAGGGTTGAAATTTGATGTTAATCTTGGTTAAAATGACTAATAAAGAACTAGTTAGCAAATGTGTAGAATTATGCCCATTAGGTGTTTGTTAAAATGCCTAAATGAGAAGTAAAGTGTTTAAATTCAAGTGAAACGCGTAATTGACAAGCTTGACTAATTACATGAGACATGGGATAAAACGGGTTCTAATCATAATGTTGATTTGCCTTAATCGTGCATATTATATGATTAAAAGTAGTTGACTTTAGAAAGTCAAACTAACTAGTGATGAAGTCGAATAAGTGGTTTCGACTAAGACAATAAGTAAGGTGGTATAGTCGTGATTGTTAATGACTAATCTAACCACCTTGTAAATGATGAACAATAGTTGGCGCTTAAACAAGCTAGGTGAAGCTTGGAGTGAAAGCGGGTCAAACGAGTCGGGCATAGAAGAAAAGCGTAGCTCGGATGCAAGGTAAGTGTAATTTACACACTTATGTAGAATGCTCGTTATTTCGATATGTTGTGAACATGAAAACAATAATATTGGAAATTTGGAAATTTGTTAAGTGTCGACTTATGTAAATCATGGTTGAAAGGATACCCATGGCGTAAGCCGAAATGGGTTGAAACTGCAAGAAAAGAGTGTAAAAGAAAAAGGGTATGGTTATAAAACCCGGGAAGGGATGATGTATGAATTGGAAATCAAAAACGGTGTTTTTGATTTAAATAGATAATGTTGGGCATATAGTCCAAACGGGTCGAATGGTGGTGATAACACCATTTGACAATATCGACTAATGTGGTCGTCAAGTCTTATGTTAACAGGACCGATTAGCAAAATTGGATAGTTGCGTCATCATTGATGGTGTGATAATAAAAGCGAGGTATAAATCGGGTCTATTTGTTGATTCGAGCCAGGTACGCATATTTTTGTTGTAGTTAAAAGTGATATTTGGTCGAATAATTGGGGAGAGCCCTTCGTTGTAAAAGAAGGATCATAATCGACCAAAACACCCTCGTAGGCTAAATTGGACAAACAACCCTTAAGGGTTGTTTGAAAACGAATTTCACGATTAGGTAAATACTTAGAATAAGTATAGAAATCGAAAGACGTAATATGTTAGCTAAATAGCTCTATTTGAGTTTTGCCGTAAAATAACGATCCAAGGGGTAAAACTTGGATTATATAGATTACCACATTAAATTTACCACAAATATACTTGTGGTGGAAGATCATATGATAAGAAATGTGGTAATGCGAATGCTAGAAACAATTGACAGCGATTTATGAATGAAAGTGCTTAATTACCCTTAACGGGTCAAAATAAGCACTTGAGTATAAGCGGGTTTAAAATGTGTAGGAAACCCGCGGTATGAGCCAAATAGGATAGACAATATAGAAATTTTGAAGATTCACGAGAATTTGGGGTCAAACAAATAAGTTTGTTTGATAAGTACATGAATGGGTTAAAATGGGTAAACTCCAAATTAAGCCAAAAGCTTAAAACTCTATAAATTTGTTAATCCGAAAGTCGGATTTTAACTCCATATGATGGAGAATCAAATTACAAACATGTAGGAAGAAACGGTAGGTCTTTCGGATAAGCGGTTGGAAAGATACGGAAGTTTTCGTATAAAAAACGGCAAAATGGAGAAGCTGGATGCAGGGTCCACCGTAAATTACGGTGCCACCGTAATTTACGGTGGAGCTGATTCTTGTTACGGTGATTTCCACCTGTGTTACGGTGGAAGAACAATTCAGAGGCCACCGTAAATTACGGTTCCACCGTAATTTACGGTGGAGGCCAAATTCAAGCACATTGTTTTGGGTCTTGTTATCAATGTTGGATTTACATAATCTTCTCGTTATATTAGATATTTAATTATCAAAACTAACTGTTAAGTTGGTTTTGAACACAGGTATATGTCGAGAGCCCGGATGAAGATCAAGCGTCGTGCAAGAACCGAACACATGTTAAATAAAGCTTCCGCAAGTTGTTTCGTTCGTTATTCTGAAACGGTGAATTAAATCGCATTATGTTACATCACTATAAATTGTAAAAAGTTTTTAACAAGCCCGTATTTTCAGTATAATCGTGATTGTAATTACATGATTATGAGTTTAGATTATACGATAAACGTTAAATAATAACTAGGGTGTTACAAGTTGGTATTAGAGCCTTGGTTTAAGAGATTCAAGTATGGCGGGGAAAACCATGCTTGGACTTAAACCTTATGCTCTTAATAAAGATGGGTGTTCGGTTCGAGGCTTGATCGCAAATCCGGTAAGTATACGTATGCTAATAGTTTAGTATGCTAATTGTTGTAAATAACACATAGGGCTATCGTGTAACACACGTTACCCCAATTAAACGATTAATGTAGTTGACGAAAATACGCGCGTTGACATGAATAGTAGAAAAAGACTTGTATTATAATACGGGCGATTATTAAAGTTGACGTTACTAACTTTTGTGAATGTTTTAATTGAAGGACACTCGCGTTTAAAGACGACGAGAGTCAAAACGAATTGTGGATATGATGATGGAACGGTTCAAGATATGACAAGAAGAGCATGCTCATCAAGGACCTAAATCACGTAATGGTCGCGAACAAGGCAAATGGCAAGAAAAGCCCATTAGGGCAAGCATTTACCAGGTGCACGTTTAAATTATTGCATGAATATAAACATGCAACCAATACGTAGAAACTGATAGTTGCCGATTTAGATTGAAAACTTGGACAAACCTGAATAGAATACCTATCCAGGATATTGTTTCCAAGAGAAATAAACAGAGGTATTACTTACATAGGTCGTGATGTGAAAACTATAAAAAGGTCGTGTATGTCATGTGTTAATCACTTACTCTGGCCAAGTAAGTAGTGACATATGATACCACGAGTTTCTTATAGCGGACATATCTATATCCAATGTAGTAAGGGCGGGGTAAAGGGGACTAATTAAAAAGTACCCAAATGAATCAGATAAGCAAAATATTTGATAATAATGTAAACGCACAACCAAGTGACGGGAGCGTATTACATTAGGATAATGAGCCCGAGTGAAGGGACAAAGAAGCATGTAAAATGATTTAGACGAGTATTGGGAAGGAGTGTACTTACACTCGAACCCATAAAACGCAAGCATGTAAAATGATTTAGACGAGTATTGGGAAGGAGTGTACTTACACTCGAACCCATAAAACGCAAGCATGTAAAATGATTTAGACGAGTATTGGGAAGGAGTGTACTTACACTCGAACCCAGAAAACGCAAGCATGTAAAATGATTTAGACAAGTATTGGGAGGGAGTGTACTTACACTCGAACCCGGAGAATGTAAACATGTAAAATGATTTAGATATGCATTGGGAGGGGGTGTACTTACACTCGAACCCGGAAAATGCAAATATGTCCCTTAACGTGTCGTTTTAGTAAAACGTCATACTTAAGGACAAAGTCGGAATATAAAAATGAAACCTTAGACTACGGTCAAGGTCAATTGAAATTCAAGAGCGAAAATAAATGATTCCAAACATAATAAGAGATGCTTAGAAGCTATATATGTATATATACATTTGAATATAGACAAGAATAAAAGATGATCTACGGGATCATCATAACCTACGGGATTAAACACAGTGTTAAGGTCTACGGGACCAAAAAGACCCTCGGGTCATAAAAGAGAAGGAGACGAGTTGTTAATATCTCACCTTAAAAAGGGTGAAAAACTTAAAGAAATAGCCTATGGGGCTAAATGAAAGAATCTAAGGGTCAATAGTGTAAAGCAAGGGAACTAGTTGTGATTTCCCGCATAAAACTAAGACTGTAAAAGAATAAATTATGGACTGTCAATATCCTGGCATGGATAATGGACAAAAGTTAATGAGAAGATCCTAAAACTAAAATTTCGGTTTTAGTAAGAAATAGCGTTTTTACAAACATAAAGCCTGATAGGAATTTAAATTATAAGCATGAAAGATACAAGTCTTGACACAGATTGGCGCAAGACGATATATTCGAAAAGTGTTATTTTCGAAAATAAAAGGTTGATGCAAACTAAACACGATGTGACACGATCACGGTTAGGAAATGTAATGTGAAGTAAAATCACATTATAACCAAGTGAGCGGTGAAAAGTAACGGGACTAATAAGTCCAGTTAGTGAGACCGGTTAAGGTCAGCAATTCAAGTCAAGAAATTTGATTTGCTCGGAAACGGGGGATTCGGTATAATTGAGCCGAATCAATAAATCCGAAAACTAAAGAAATTATTGCTAAAAGCGAAATATTTCAATAAAGACCTTTAAACGGGTCAAGGTAACGGATTCACCAAGAGTTCGATAATATATAAAAGCGATGGAAATCGCTAAGTTGACTAAACTAGCAGAAATAACGGAATTACGTTATTTCAAGATACATTATGTCGTATGAGGTACGTAGGGGTTATGTAACCGAAAAGATATTACCATAATTTTTCTGGTAATGCAAACAATTGGTTAAAGTATGAATAATGCTTAAGAGATTACTTAGGTCAAACGCATTGAGTTCAGAACTCAATGAACTATGTAAGCAAGGTTTCGAGGACGAAACCTCTTTAAGGGGGGTAGACTTGTAACACCCTGAAAATGGGCTTGGTAATTAAACTCTGTTAATACTAAAAGACGGGTAACGTACCGTTATTAGTAAAAATAACGCGGCAAATATTTGGGTTTAAACAAGAAATACAAATAATAAATATAAGCGAATCAAAGTTTTCAGGAATTGAATTTATAAGAGCCCGAGTTAACGGGACTTAAAATATAACGGGTTATAATTCCCGGGACTCACCAAGTAACTAGGAATACTAACCTAGTTAGTTAGTGTCTTGACATAATGGAACAAATATGGTTAAGATACCTATAAATAACTGGTGTAAAGTCGAGGGACTAAACATGGGCAAATTAGATAAAGTTTTATTAAAACCAATTAATAAACAAAACACACACACACATACGTGTGTGTGTCTGCGACTTCAAACAAAGCCAGTGAAGGCTCTCTTGCTCAAAAACCCTAGTCCCTCAAGAATCTCTCAAATTGAAGCCCAAATCAAGAGCCAAATCAATGCATGAACACAAATTCGTGACCACCTAGTCATGGGGATTACAAGGTATGTTGAAAATTTCGATTTGGTGATACTTTGAGATTATGATGAACAATCATAATCGAAATTCTGGAATGAATATTGATTCTATGAGTGTTATTATGATTATATCTTGGTTTAGAAACAAACCCTAATAGAAAATTTGATGAATTGTCGTCAAAACTAGGGATTTGATAATTACCCTATTATATGCTAAGTGGGTTTTGACTTAATAATGAAGATGACGATATGTTGGTGTTAGAAATCATCATAGGTGATAGTTGATGCAAGATACTTGAACAAATTATAAGTTTGAGTGAAAGCTTATGCATGACTTGAAGTGGGTTTTTGTATGTTATGATGAACACTCGGATTTGGAAGTGTTAATTTGATGAATATTGATTGCTATGATATAAGTTCTTGATATAGTTCATGAACACTAGACATAGAGGGTTGAAATTTGATGTTAATCTTGGTTAAAATGACTAATAAAGAACTAGTTAGCAAATGTGTAGAATTATGCCCATTAGGTGTTTGTTAAAATGCCTAAATGAGAAGTAAAGTGTTTAAATTCAAGTGAAACGCGTAATTGACAAGCTTGACTAATTACATGAGACATGGGATAAAACGGGTTCTAATCATAATGTTGATTTGCCTTAATCGTGCATATTATATGATTAAAAGTAGTTGACTTTAGAAAGTCAAACTAACTAGTGATGAAGTCGAATAAGTGGTTTCGACTAAGACAATAAGTAAGGTGGTATAGTCGTGATTGTTAATGACTAATCTAACCACCTTGTAAATGATGAACAATAGTTGGCGCTTAAACAAGCTAGGTGAAGCTTGGAGTGAAAGCGGGTCAAACGAGTCGGGCATAGAAGAAAAGCGTAGCTCGGATGCAAGGTAAGTGTAATTTACACACTTATGTAGAATGCTCGTTATTTCGATATGTTGTGAACATGAAAACAATAATATTGGAAATTTGGAAATTTGTTAAGTGTCGACTTATGTAAATCATGGTTGAAAGGATACCCATGGCGTAAGCCGAAATGGGTTGAAACTGCAAGAAAAGAGTGTAAAAGAAAAAGGGTATGGTTATAAAACCCGGGAAGGGATGATGTATGAATTGGAAATCAAAAACGGTGTTTTTGATTTAAATAGATAATGTTGGGCATATAGTCCAAACGGGTCGAATGGTGGTGATAACACCATTTGACAATATCGACTAATGTGGTCGTCAAGTCTTATGTTAACAGGACCGATTAGCAAAATTGGATAGTTGCGTCATCATTGATGGTGTGATAATAAAAGCGAGGTATAAATCGGGTCTATTTGTTGATTCGAGCTAGGTACGCATATTTTTGTTGTAGTTAAAAGTGATATTTGGTCGAATAATTGGGGAGAGCCCTTCGTTGTAAAAGAAGGATCATAATCGACCAAAACGCCCTCGTAGGCTAAATTGGACAAACAACCCTTAAGGGTTGTTTGAAAACGAATTTCACGATTAGGTAAATACTTAGAATAAGTATAGAAATCGAAAGACGTAATATGTTAGCTAAATAGCTCTATTTGAGTTTTGCCGTAAAATAACGATCCAAGGGGTAAAACTTGGATTATATAGATTACCACATTAAATCTACCACAAATATACTTGTGGTGGAAGATCATATGATAAGAAATGTGGTAATGCGAATGCTAGAAACAATTGACAGCGATTTATGAATGAAAGTGCTTAATTACCCTTAACGGGTCAAAATAAGCACTTGAGTATAAGCGGGTTTAAAATGTGTAGGAAACCCGCGGTATGAGCCAAATAGGATAGACAATATAGAAATTTTGAAGATTCACGAGAATTTGGGGTCAAACAAATAAGTTTGTTTGATAAGTACATGAATGGGTTAAAATGGGTAAACTCCAAATTAAGCCAAAAGCTTAAAACTCTATAAATTTGTTAATCCGAAAGTCGGATTTTAACTCCATATGATGGAGAATCAAATTACAAACATGTAGGAAGAAACGATAGGTCTTTCGAATAAGCGGTTGGAAAGATACGGAAGTTTTCGTATAAAAAACGGCAAAATGGAGAAGTTGGATGCAGGGTCCACCGTAAATTACGGTGCCACCGTAATTTACGGTGGAGCTGATTCTTGTTACGGTGATTTCCACCTGTGTTACGGTGGAAGAACAATTCAGAGGCCACCGTAAATTACGGTTCCACCGTAATTTACGGTGGAGGCCAAATTCAAGCACATTGTTTTGGGTCTTGTTATCAATGTTGGATTTACATAATCTTCTCGTTATATTAGATATTTAATTATCAAAACTAACTGTTAAGTTGGTTTTGAACACAGGTATATGTCGAGAGCCCGGATGAAGATCAAGCGTCGTGCAAGAACCGACACATGTTAAATAAAGCTTCCGCAAGTTGTTTCGTTCGTTATTCTGAAACGGTGAATTAAATCGCATTATGTTACATCACTATAAATTGTAAAAAGTTTTTAACAAGCCCGTATTTTCAGTATAATCGTGATTGTAATTACATGATTATGAGTTTAGATTATACGATAAACGTTAAATAATAACTAGGGTGTTACACTTCCGGTAAATTGTACCTACGCTTACTTAAGTGAATACGACTGAGTTATTAATTCTTGCTATTTAAGACAGGAGCTAGCTCAGGTAAATACTCTTAACTTATTTTCCCTATTACGGGCTTGGAATACGGTAATATAAATACCGCGTGGTCAGGTATGGGATTCAAAGACCAATAAGTCGGAAATCCAAATAACCTGTTTTTAATTCGTATTGCTTGACTGAAACATTGGGGATCAATGCGACCGTGTCCTGGATATCCTTGACTCATTAAATGCAATGGCCACGACCTAAGCACGGGGTGTAGGCATACACCTGACAGATGCCATATGTTTATTAATTAATTGTATCCAATAAGGGATTCCCAATAAGGGAATAGTGGTGTGTCGGTTAATCATGAACCGGCATAGAACCGGGCCCCGTATGTAGAGCAAGTTATGTAAAACTGATAACATGAAATATAGTTTGTCCCAAGTTATAAAAGATTAAATTTTGCCTCTGTGCATTTTAATCAAGTATAAAAGATTAATTTTGCCTCTGTGCATTTTAATCAAATCATAAAAAGATATTTTGTGCCACGTGCATTCAAACCAATTTTATTAAACCTTTTCAAAATGAGTCGGTTGAGTGTATTTACCAGTGAAAACTGACGTATTTTCCAAAAGGGTTAAGTGACAGGTACTGAACGTAATTGGCTGGAAGCTCAGGGCGTTTATAAGGAATCTTGCAAGTTCTAGGCGCCTAAAGTCTGTTGAATAATGTTTATGTTTTAAGATCCGCCTGTGGATCCTTTACTTTCCGTTGTAATACTGGATATTACTTTAAATTCGGATTGTAATACATATTTATCTTTTGCTTCCGCTGTGCATTTATATATTGTGTTGTTTGACTATTGTGTTGCCAACTACGTCACGATACTCCCCACCGGTGACTCGTGGAAAGTCGGGGTGTGACACCTAAGGAGTTAAGGTAGTATAAATTTCGAGGACAAAATTTTCTTAACAGGGGGAGAATGTGACAATTGCCAAATTTGCATGCATCCGTACAATTAATTAGACAATAATTAAGGAGTAATGACTGTGCTGGTTTACTATTAATGACTTGAATTGCTTTCTAATTACTGGATCATACTTACATGTGCATCACATATTGCATAATGACACATCATTATTACATGCAAGCTTTATTGTCATACATGATGCACAAAACACAGTTAGCACATTTAACAGATAAAACATGAATATGCTGACGGGGTTCAGTACATAGACAGACAGTGTTTTGAGACCAGTATGACCCAGAAACCAAGTTCTACACTAGTATAGTGTGTAGGGAAGTAAGAACCACAAAACTGCTTTTCTAGGTGATAGTTAAAGTGCCGGAAAGTGCCTAAAACTCACATTAAGTGCAGAATTCTGCATATTTAAGCAAAAATCAGCATTTTAACATGCTAGTAACATGCAAAAATATAACAAAATGGTCCTGAATGCTTTCCTAAGTGTCGGGAATTAAAAGTGTCACAAAAGGAAACATAACGAACACTAAACGGTATACTTTGACACTTTAGCGAACCGGTATCTAACCGAACAACCAGACACTACTCGAAACACCAAAATTATACTAGGAGTATTGTTTTATTAATTCTGAGCTAGTTATAATCTCCAAACACCCTAACACACTATATGACACCATATACACATAACACCTTACTAATACACTTAAAAACTAACTAGATTACTTAGCTATTCATTAAACACCAACTATACCCCCCTTATATTTACGGTCACAAGGAGTGGCCCCACCTTAACCTTTCTTGATCCCCCAAAGATTGTGAAGATTTGTTTAGAGATTGTGTCTAGTACTTATGAAACACATGAACCAATGGGTAAATGATGAACTTGGTTATAAGAAGAACTTAGTAGATCATCATTCTTATCTCTCACACATTAACACACACTGAACCCTTCTTCCTCCCTTCTTCTTCCCACCTCACGGCCACAAACAAGCACCACCACCACCCTCATTTCCATCTCATTCTCATACATTCCAAGGTGTACACAAGGTGTAAGGAGCCATACAAGGAAGCTTGGTGCTCTTGAAAGTTGAAGGACCTCTCTCTAGTGCTTTTATCCACTTGATTCTCCTCTTGAATCATCCCTAGCCTTGAGCTAGTGGTAAGAACTGCATACACTCCATTGTTCATCTTATATTAGTGGTTAAAAGAAGATTCATGTTGATTATTATGAAGAACACTAATAAACTTGAAGATGAATCATGAACATAAGCATAAAGCTATAAGAAATCTTAAAGAAATCATGTTGTTTAGTGTTGTTTTGCTTCTTGATGATTGATTATTTGTGTTTATGATGTTAGACATCATATGAAACCTACTAGATTATGATTTAACACATGATCTAGTAAGTTAAGGTGGTGATCTTGTGAAAGACCAAGATCATCATGCTTTATGTTTTCATGAACTTGAAAAATGAAAATGATTTTGTGAATAATGAAGCATATAACATGTTTACTAGACATAAAGGTGGATGATTACAAAAAAAAAATATAGTTTTCCAAAGAAACCAAGTTAAATCACAAGATTTACAAGAACATTGTTTTTAAAGAAAACTAACCATGTTTCTAGTGGTGAAACAAGTATAAGAATACATTGTTTACAAGAAAAATTCAAGAGAATGATTTTTGGAAAAATCATCCAGCAAGTTGTAAACACCTAAATCCTTTAAGAATGAGATTTTTAAAGAAATAAACACACTTTAAAGGGTAACTAAACCTACTAAAAACACTACCAAGTTACTACAAGTTTTTATGAAAGTTCAAGTTCATGATTACTATGCAAATAGCATTGTTTTAGCACTTGGTAAATGTAGATTGATTGTTGATTGTTTGTGATGGTTTTTGAAAAGAAAATGATATGCTTTGATAGCATGGACACCTCCATTTTTAGGGGAAACTATGACAAAATTTTCTAAAAATATAAACACTTAGAAAAATATTTTCTAAACAATATTTACAAGTGTGTTTTAACTATGGTTTTCAATATAAACTTTGCCATAGACTTTGTTACGAAAACACAAGTATTGGAGGTTGGTTTTTATAAATAAAAATGGATAAATATGTATTTAGAATATATATTTACATTAAAGACATGATGTGTGTGAATACTTGTATACTTTGTGTATTAACTATATTATTTTAGGGATAAAATAATATAACTTAACAAATACCAAGAAGTTACAATCCAAAATAATTACCGGGAATCTCATGGAATAAATATACAAGTTACACACATAATATTGTGAAACCACGCAAGAATGTAGCTTACAAAATATTCCGGAAAGTACATTTATGAGCATACTTTTGGTAAATATTATTATGGATACAAAAGAAATGAAAATATGATTTTTATTATCATTACAAAATATATCATATTTTTTACGAGAAGAAAATATATTATTTTTGGGAAGTAAAAATATATTTTCTTGGAATTTTTAGAAGATATATGATTTTTGGGAAAAATATATATTTTCTTGGATAAACTTGGAACACATTATGTTGGATAAAAATAAGTTTATATATATTTTCTAAGTGAGACTTGAAAATATATTGTTTTGGAAACATATTGGATATTTATTAAGAAAATACGTGCACACTGAAATACGACACCAATACGTGGCAAAATATACAATTACAAATACGAATATACCCATCATTGGGAAGGAAATACGAATACAAATACTTGAGAAGTATAGTTACAAAATATTGTTTAACAATTATTCCAAAAATTAAATATAATTTAAAGTTAAAATATTTATTATTTTAACAAGTAATTATAACTTGGGATAATATCATAAACGTAACTCAAAAGCACTAATCTATACTAAGACAAGGCACGACCCGCTCGTCTAACAGACCGTAGTACGCATGTAGGTAGCCGTGCGTTCTAGAGGAAGCTTTGAGTTACATCAGATACAAGGAACGCAAAACTGTGAGTTCATGTTCCCCTTTTCTTTAAACTGTTTTGTTTATTTACTTCGGGGGTGAAATACATGTTACAAAAAGATTACATACAATTACGATTGGTATGGTTAGCCTAGGAAAGAACCATAGATCATGTGAATGGGTAGGCAGATACTTGAGGCCATTAATCCTCGTTGTAGGACCGAGGGACATGAGTGATAGATCTATTCGGGTGTAGCGAGCCCCACTCCTGAGTCTGCTGAGTGGACCATGAGGTGACTATGTCTTACTGACAAAATCTGCTAGGTTTGAGTCTTCCTGCATCACTTCACACATATCAATGGCCTTGCAAACCATTGGTGATCTTTTCCTTGTTGCTTTCATACCGGGACTTATAAACTTACATACATACTTACAACAATTTCAAAGGTTTATACATACACACAAACAAACATATGAACTCGCTCAACTTTTGTTGATGTTTTCAAACTACATGTATTTCAGGGAATTTGTAAATGGATCTGGCGGGCGTTGGAAGTTTTTATGTTGCGTTAGGGATAAAGATGTCATCCATGGTCTTTGAGTTTGGTCAGCGTGTCTTATTCCTGGACGAGACACGTCTCCCAAACCTTAGTGTTATTCAATATCTTTTGATGAGTCCTCAATGAACTCATAAACAACTTGTACGGTTTGTAAAACTTGAATTTGAAGTCTACGTTTTAAAACAATGTTGTTATGTTTTAAACTTATTTAGTGGATGACAAACCTATGGTTTTATCATATAGTTGATGTTATGATTGAATGCAATGATATTAAGAAAGTCACACCATAATCACGCTTCCGTAAAAGTCAGGGTGTGACATTATTATAACTTGATATTTCATCCAAGAAACCATAACATTTGTATGCTCAAGAAACAAGCTTTCTTGAACAAACAGATCGTTTGTTTTCTACTCTATAAAAATCAATTCATTTTCATTAAGAATAAATACCCATCTTATAAAACTGTAAAAAGATTCATACCCAGAAGCTAAAATTCAAAAAGGTCAACTTTCCCCTTCAGATATGACCAATTTCATAATCCATTTATAGTGGGTCATGATTAATTAAGCTAAAAGACGATTTTAAACACCAACCACCAAGCATAAAAGGATCAGGCGACAAACATACCTGAATAATCAGGGGCGGATATGCAGAGGGGAATAATCAGTGGCAGTTGTGTGGACGGGAATAATCTTCTGCGGCGGGCTGTGTGGACGGGAATAATCATCGGCGGCTGTGTGGAGGGGAATAATCAGCGGTGGCTGTGTGAAGGAGCTAGGGTTTTGGAGAAGAGGTTGTGATATCTAGGCAAAAAGAAAAAGAAAGAAGGGAGAAGAGGTTTGAATACTTGAGTCGCACAGACCTTTTTCAATAAAAGGTCTTTGAGAAAACAAATAGTCTTCAGATCCAAAGGTCTGCGCGACGCATACATAAGAGGTCAGGAAGCTCTTAAAAAAACAGCCCCTTAGTAAACATACAATTATCAACTTGCGTAAATAATACTTTGACTTCCCCCCCCCCCCCCCTTTTTGCGTGTTTTTGTCTTTTGATATACTTTTACCACCTAACTTTTAGCATTGACACTTACAACCTCTTAACTTTCTAAAGACTTTGTAATCGAGTTTTACGTGTTTTGCTTATGTACATATTGGTATAAATTCAAGTTGATTTACGTTTCAACGTAAATTTTTCCCTTAAATCAATCATGTCAAATAAAATATGTTCTTATGTTTATTATTACGTACGTTTTTTGTTGGTCTACGTTTTGACGTAATTTTTTTCCTGGAAATGGGTCGGGTCAAATATAATATGTTTTAGTGCTTATTTTTATGTACATTTTCAGTTGATCTACGTTTTGACGTATTTTTTTTTGAAAACCAGTCAAGTCAAATATAATACGTTTTCATTAGACAGTATAATTCGACGTACTTTACGTTTCAACATCGCGGCAACGAGCGAGGCAAGTTATTAGTACGGTAAACATTTGTCTACTTTGAAAAGAAGTGGGTTGTATATTTAGTAAATTGTCTACTTTCTACCAACATTTAGTAAACATTTGTCTACTTTGAAAAGAAGTAGGCTGTGAATGGCACAAGGAAGAAGCGTTTTGAGGGCTGTCGGCGACAACGTAAACACACAAAAGGCATCCACTTGTTTTTGTTGTCGCAGGAAACGAAGCAACACAATAAACCCAGAACAAACATCGATTTCATAGTTGCAATTTATATATATGATAGTTATGAGTTATGTCTCTTTGTAAAAGTTTAATACGAAGCATCGTGCTTGTTTCTTTTGTTTCTATGGCTAATTAATGTTTACATGTGATTACGGTATGCTTAGTTTATTTAATTTTGATTCATGTTACTTGTATTTGACATTTGAAGTGTGACACGTCACACGTGCATTAGTAATTATTTTGTTTCGTTGTGTTAATCGTGGTAGGAGAGTTATTGTACCATAGGGTTAAGAAGTGTACAAAGTTACAATAGATCACACAAGATAACTCAATGTCGAGCAAAATATAACACAATGTCAATCCCCAACCCACCCATCCACTCTCTCTCTCTCACCACAGGTCCACAACCCCCACCTCCACCTCATCCGTCACCCATCACCACCCACCTTCGCCACACACCACCACTAAGACCATAGGGTATGGTTTGGTTAGTCCCCAAAGGGACTACCCGCCACTAGGGGTGCAAACGAGCCGAGCCGAGCCCGAGCTCGAGCTCGTTTAACATATGAAAGCTCGAGCTCGAGCTCGGCTCGAAGGTACTTTTTCAAGCTCGAGCTCGGCTCGGGCTCGACTCGTTTAGTATTTATTAATTAATTTATATTAATTTTAATTATTATTATACATGTAATTTAGTTATTTTTTTATATTTATATAAATGGTAATTATTATTATATAAATATATGTTTAATATATTAATAAAAAATATATAAACAAAAAGCTCGATTAGGCTCGTGAGCCGGCTCGAGCTCGATAAGCGAAGCTCGGGCTCGGTCTCGTTTACTAAACGAGCTTGTTTTTAGGCTCGGGCTCGAGCTCGAGCTCGTTTAAGCTCGGCTCGTTCAAGCTTTTTTTCCGAGCCGAGCTCGAGTAGCTCGCAAGTAGCTCGGCTCGTTTGCACCCCTACCCGCCACGTAGGCGCCACCTTAGCAATGGTGGAGGACCATCCCCTTGGGGACTACCCAAGGGTGTGGAGGGGAAGCAATGACTACCCAAGAGTTGTACCTTGTGCTGATTTACTTGTACCCTGCAAGGAGAGAGAGAGAGAGAGAGCAAATTTGTGGGGGCCACCAAAATATAAGCAGCCAATCAACAAGCTCGTCCCCAACGTTCGAAGAGTGACGCCGGTGCCGCGACAACCCGGGAAGGGGCGATGTGCGACGTGGGGGATGGACCGGGACAGGGAGGGGACGACCCCCATACCCCATGGTCTAACCTTCGCCACACACCCTCACCACCCACCGACTTCGCACGTATAAAACAATGGGGGATTGATGGATTTTTATTATATATTAAAATATTTTGAGTTAACTGCCATTTTCGTCCCTGTGGTTTGGTCACTTTGGCAATTTCAGTCCATTTTTAAAAAATGCGCCATTTTCCTCCCCGACGTTCTGGAAAGGTGCCATTTCAGTCCAAAAATCATAACCCAGTTAAGTCGGTTTGTAAATAAGGACTGATTGTGTAAATTTGTAACATAAAGGACCATTTAAGTAAAATGTATAAATATTAATATAATTTTCAAAAATCATAACCCACCGCCGCCGGAACCGGAGCTCCGGTGGTCACCACCGCCGTCACCGGAACCACCACCATCAACGTCATCATCTGTTATCATCGTCATCGATCACACACTCTGATTCAGTTCACACACACACTCTCTCTCTACTCTCTCTCTCTCTCTCTATGCTCTGCAATCACCACCACCATCACCTTTACCTCTCTACTCCGGTGACCGGAGTAAATCCGGCCATCTTTCCGACACCCCACACCCCCACGAACCAAACTAACCACACACCCCTCCACATCTCACAGATCAGACGAGAGAGGGAGAAAGTCGGAGAGAGAGAGAGAGAGAGATAACGACGAGAGAGAGAGAGAGAGAAGGAGGCGGGAGAGAGAACCGGCGACGGTGGGGGTGCCGTTTTTCCGGTGAGTTGCAGGCGGCGGCAGTGGTGATGAAGGTCTGATGATGATGATGATGATGAAGATCGCGATCATGATGATGATCGATGATGATGATAACAGATGATGACGATGATGACGTTGATGGTGGTGGTTCCGGTGGCGGCGGTGGTGACCACCGGAGCTCCGGTTCCGGCGGCGGTGGGTTATGATTTTTGAAAATTATATTAATATTTATACATTTTACTTAAATGGTCCTTTATGTTACAAATTTACACAATCAGTCCTTATTTACAAACCGACTTAACTGGGTTATGATTTTTGGACTGAAATGACACCTTTCCAGAACGTCGGGGAGGAAAATGACGCATTTTTAAAAAATGGACTGAAATGGCTAAAGTGAACAAACCACAGGGACGAAAATGGCAGTTAACTCAAATATTTTTTTTAAATTAAAGAGTTTTTTTAATATATATTAATTAATATTCTGTTTTAAAAAAATTAAAGGGTTTTTTATATATTAATATGTATTTTTTATTTTTTTTAGTTTAAGGGTTTTTTAATTAAAGTTTTTTTATATATAACTAAATAAAAGAAAACAAATGGTTTTTGGATGAAAATGACAACTACCAAACTATTTAGTGTGAGTTAACTGACATTTTTTAACAAAGTTAGCGGGTTGGACCAAAATTACAAAAAAAAAAATAAAAATTGAAAAACTCATGAACCCAAAGGAGAAAAAAACTATTTAAAGTAAAGTGACAATTTAGAACAAACATCAAGGACTTAAATGACAATTTACTCGTTTATTTATGATATTAATTTGAATTACTTCAGTCAATTCATAATCTTCCAAAATTTGAAAAACTTGTCAAATTTAGAAATTTCTTAGAAAAGAGCAACTATTTTATTGGTTTATTCATTCAGAATTTATCCATATACAGGGGCGGAACCAGAGGGGGGTCAAGAGGGTCCGTTGACCCTCCGATCATCGGAACTTTTTGAATTTTTATTTATAAATTTTGAGTTTTTACAGAATAAGCTTAGAGATGGACCCTCTAATTTGAACCGGTAAAGAATATAAGCTTATGATGACCCCCTAACTAAATTGTTCTGGTTCCGCCACTGTCCATATACCTTCAAGGATCATTTTATCATTTTATTTGCTTACGCCTTGCGTCAACTATGCATATATGCAGTTAATTATGCATTGGTTATGAAAATGAGAAACAAGTAATCACTTTCAGTTTTTGGACTTGGTTACTTGGTTGCATGGTTCGGTTTATAACATGTTTTTTTTTTTTTTTTTTTCAAATTCACTCAGTTGTTTGAATTTACTTTTTCTAATAAAATAGTAAGCGTGATGCTAATCAAATCTTTCACGTAGATACGATACACCAGTTTGAGACTATGACTTGACGACGATTACGACCTACCACCGTAAATAACACCATGGGACTGGGTCACCTCTACCAACAGTACCTTTCACCACTTGTGTTGTCACCTTTAGGGAAAAGTTCAAACAAATTAACAAATTCCACATAATACCTTATAATCAGAAAAATATACTATTCATAAGCACCCATAATTGTTATATTAATTAATCAAACTACTACAATTCTCAATTGTTTTATTATAATTATTTATAATAAAAGTCCACTTCAAATGTTTTCAACATTTTTTTTTTATCAATTCTAGCATTTATCAATAAATACATTATTCACACCGTCATCATTACTACTTTAAGTTACACATGTATCCAAGTTAAACCATGTACCTATATAATCACACTAAAAATAAAAAAACCGTACACTGGACGAAAAGAGATGGTCAGTCCTGGTTCGGGTCAGGCTGAGTGGTGTTTTCAATCCGGCCGACTAAAATTAAATGGGCTTCCTAATTTGGAGTACATGGATTGCATTGTTCCATTGGTATCCCTCCAAGCATCCTTCAAAGATCCATTGTCTTATCTTGCCATTGTGACTCAAGAACTCAATTGAATATCCATATAATAACTCACGCATGCAAGTTGGAGCTGATTATATAGTAGCATGTATTAACAAAGACCTTAACATGAAACACAAAGTCAAAACATTAATTTACCTTAACATGAAAGAGCTGATTGTAGGAATTGTGTGGCAGAATTCGACAGATTAAAGCAGCTTGACCTTAGGCAAAAATCAAGATCAAAGTGGGCGATAGACGGTGACGAAAACTCAGCTTATTTCCATCACATCATTAATGCGAACATCTCTACGAATAGATTGAATGGTTTGATGGTTGATGGAGTTTGGATTACGAATCCTTTGTCTATTAAGGAGTCATTGTTCGAGTTCTTTAACCATCAGTTCTTGGAGTTGATGCCTGTTAGGCCGGAATTGGTGTGTCCTAATCTGGCAACCATTTCGGATAATGAGGCTGCCATGATAGAGTGTCCTTTTTCTGTGGAGGAAATCAAAGCAGCAGTGTGGGAATGTGATGGGGATCGAGCACCAGGTCCTGATGGATTTAACTTTCAGTTTATTAAAAAGTGCTGGTGTGGGTTTCGAGAGGATTTTGTGAAGTTATTCAGTTGTTTCTATGAAACGGGTTCCTTAAATAAGTGTTGCACCTCATCCTTCATAGCATTGATTCCGAAAGTCAAAGATCCTATGGGCCCGGTAGACTTCAGGCCAATTAGTCTGATTGGGGTGATTAATAAAGTTATCTCAAAGGTTCTCGTCAATCGTCTTAAAGGGGTAATGGGAAACTTGATTTCGGAGCAGCAGTCGGCATTCCTGGCTGGCAGGAATATTATGGACGGCCCACTTATTCTCAATGAGGTACTCAGCTGGCTAAAGAAGACTAAACGTAGTGGGATGTTCTTCAAAGTAGACATTAATAAGGCGTATGATTCAGTCAACTGGAGCTTCCTTAATTCGATTATGTCACAAATGAATTTCCCAAGTAGGTGGCGTGCATGGGTTATGGCTACATTGTATTCTGCTAGAGCCTCCGTTCTTGTAAATGGGTCTCCAACGAGAGAGTTTGACTGCTCACGGGGGCTGCGTCAGGGCGATCCTCTTTCTCTATTTTTGTTTGTTATTGTGATGGAAGCCCTTACCGGGATTATGAAAAAAACAGTATCAATTGGCCTGTTTAATGGAATTAATATTACTAGTGAGGGCCCGAACCTGTCTCACTTGATATATGCAGATGACATGATGTTTGTTGGTGAATGGTCAAGGCTGAATGCTATTAACTTAAGGCGGTTACTGAGATGTTTTCACTTAGTTTCTGGCTTGAAAGTAAACTTAGCGAAATGTAGCATTTATGGTGTGGGTGTTAATGAGGAGGATATTCAAGATATGGCACATCTTCTTAGGTGTAGGCAAGGTTCATTTCCATTTAAGCATCTTGGCTTATCGGTAGGATCCAATATGAACCTTGCTCGGAATTGGAAACCGGTGATTGAAGTATTCAAGAGTAGATTATCAATTTGGAAAGCAAAAACGCTTTCATATGGTGGGAGAATAACACTAATTAAATCGGTGTTAAATTCCCTTCCGACATATTACTTTTCTTTGTTTAAAGCACCAATGAAAGTCCTTGATGCTTTAGATAAAATTCGGCGGGTATTCTTTTGGGGAGGGTCGGAAGAAAAGGCAAAAATGAATTGGGTCGTGTGGGATAAAACAATAGCTCCACTTGAATATGGGGGATTAGGTTTTGGCTCACTCAGGGATGCAAATTTAGCAATGTTGGCGAAGTGGTGGTGGCGGTTCAAAACCGAAAAAAAGGGCTGTGGCGTCGGATAGTTTGGCAAGTGCATCACAGTTCTAGATCATGGAACGACATCCCAGTCAAGATTTCGGTGGCGGGGCCATGGAAAAGTATTCACAGTGTTCGGCCGAATTTGTTGTATGCTAATATTGACTTGTATCGTGACGCTTCAGCGGTGGTGGGTAATGGAAAAAATGTGATGTTCTGGTTGGATTGCTGGCTGGATCAGTTGCCATTATACGCTAAATTTCCAGCACTGTTTAAGGAAGAATCGGATAAACAATGTATGGTTGCGGACCGTTGGGCCATCAACGAATCTGGCCACGTGTTTAGCTGGGCCTGGGCTCGGCCTGGGCTCGGTCTTGAAGCAGCAAACCAGTTGCAGATGTTAGTTAGCATGCTAGAAAACTGGAATGTTTTAACAGGTGCAGATGTATGGAAATGGAAACATGATTCGGGTGGTACATTCACTGTTTCGAATATTAAAAAGTTGCTTAGTTCTGTGGATCGGATCAGCCCTGAAAGAGTTTTTGAATGGAACAACTGGGTCCCGAAAAAAGTCGGTATTGTAGCTTGGAGAGCGGAGATGGATAGACTGCCGACGAAGTGCGCTTTGGCTAGGAGAAATGTCCTGGTTCAGAATCAACTGTGCGTCTTATGTGGAGACTATGAAGAGACATCAGAACATGTGTTTGTTTTGTGTCAATTCGCGCAAACGGTATGGCAAAATTTGGCGGGATGGTGCATGATTCCACCGGTAATTGCTTTCGGTATCGGTGACCTTCTTACACTACATGAATCGAGTTTGGGTTCGAGAAAGATAAGGAAAGTAATACACGCTTTGGTCTTGGTGTCGTTTTGGAGTATTTGGAAGGCTAGAAATGAAACCGTCTTCAGACAGGTCAACGCAAGTACGACGACGAGTTTGGACGAGATCAAATCGGTGACGTATCTATGGGTTAAATCAAGAGCGAAAGTGGTGGCACTAACTTGGGAAGATTGGAGTCGATTTAGTTTGGGCGTATTGTGTTAATGTAATTTTATAGTTTTTGGTGTGGAATGTTGTATTGGGTTTTAAACGGTGTATATTTTGGTTGGTAGCATCTTGCTACATTGAATAAAATTTTTCTGTCGGCCGTTCAAAAAAAAAAAAAAAAAACAAGAAACGTGAGAAGCAATTATGAAGTGCGATATCTTCGAAGGAATGAGTGGTAAATGCGTCCAACAAAAGTGTTATAGGAGATAGCGCATTGTGTATTGGGTTTGTGCTGAAGCTAAACGAACAAATACATAACAACAAAAAATACTGTAGCAAACACCTGTTGTAAATTGATATGTATAATAATATGAGAAAAAAATGCTTGATTTTATTGTATGATTTTTGAAAAAAATAATAGTAATATATAAAAGCTATCGATGATTAGAAAAGAAGCAGGACAAATTAAAAGATGTGGCTATTATAGCTATGTCCCTCCTGATTAAAGATCCTGTATATTAATTCAAAAGTGTGAGAAATGTGAGAAATATTGTGGAGATGATATGTGTCCTCAATCTAAATTAATTCAAAATAGCATACAGGTAATTTTCTTATTGATTCAATTAATTGATAACCTTCCATAACCGCCACCATTTATTTTAGGAATATGAATTAATCTACGAATTTGTATTTTTTATCGTTCATCAATTATGACTTTCTGAAGATCATATAATGAAGGTTTTTATAGAGTGTTATATAGTGATGGATGCAGAATGAAGGTTCTATACAGTGTTACGGTGTTATATAGTGTTATAGTGTTATATTTTCTGGTAGCAGTCTATAATGATGTATAGTGTTATATAGTGTTATTTTTTCTAGTAGCAGGTCTATGATGAATGTATAGTATTATATAGTGTTATAGTGTTATATTTTTCTGGTAGCAGGCCTATGATGGATGTATAGTGTTATATAGTGTTACATAGCGTTACATGGTGTTAAATGGTGTTTATATGGTGTTATATAGTATTATACATTTCTGGTAGCAGTTAAATGTTTCCGGATTTTTAGTGTTAGTTTAAAAATGGATCGCTGAAATTTAGGAGAGATTACCTTATTTGAAACATATAAAAAGTCACTATTACCCCTACAATTTTCAAATCAGTCTAAACAATTAAATCAGAATTTACAATTTGGTCTCTATTGATCTTAAACATTAGATAAAAAATCTAATATTTAAAACACTTCTAACACTTTAGTCTTTTTTACACTATCCTTACCCCCTCCCTCCTAGTCATATATGACTCCACCTGGTCACCCTTCTCATCTTAGACCATCCCCAATAACTTATTTTTTGGGGTTGTTTTTTTGCCATTTGTCCACCTCATCTATTTGTTCCTATCGTGGGTATCATTTTTTCCCAATGTATTTGAGATGCATATTTCGTGAAGAATACATATTTGAGATGCATGTTGTCAGGTGGTGGGGCCAAAGGGTGGGGGGTTGGGTGATAAATTAAAAAAAAAACCTTTAAATATGTAAAAGGTGGTGATGATGTGCCAATGTTTTTATGTGTTTTTTTGTTTTCTTATTGGGTGGGTTTTTGATGTTTTGAAGGGTAAGTGTTTTTCTGATGAGTTAGCTGACTGGACATGTTTTTAGGTGTTTTTAATGAGTCTTATTATGGATGCTCTTAGCTATTTATCAATGATTCATAACTAAATGTAAACAACATAATAGTTTTGTAAAATATTTATATCTAAATATTTTTCAAAATAAGTTACAACATCACCATCCAATTTTTGAGTCCTAATCAATCAGTAAGCGATCGGTCATTTACTCATTCCCAATATGCAAGCAAGCAAACATTAGTTAGTTGGTGAAAGTCGGTGGAAGAAGAGTGTATTATTTTATTGGACAAAAAAGCCAATTATAAACTCCAGAAGAAGTCAAAGGGATGTAGATGTTGACCGGCTAAGGACTTCGTCCAAGACTCCAAGTCCAAGCCAAAATCCACTTTGACGCGGCTCCATTATAGCGGCGGCTAATTATCATGGCTTTGTGATGACTCTCCTTCACTCATATAGCTTTTGTTTAATAACATTTATAAGGATTAATAGGGGCCCGTGCGATGCGAAGGGACGACAAATTACAAAAATCGTTTTTGCATTTATCGGATCAAATAGGTCTAGTTAACAAAAGAGATATAGAAATATCTTTATTGGATTTAAACAAAAATATAATTAACATAAACTAAAAAATACCTTGTACCCCCAATACAAGTTTTCAAGCTTTCTTGTCTACCATATTCTTAATCTTATTTTTATGGAACAACAATATTATTCAACAACGCCGCCTAGCAAGCAGCTAGTAAGGCCAAACAACAAACAAGGAAACGAAAAACAATTACAAATCAAATCTTTTCCATCTATCCCAATCTAGACTAACTGACCTTGAACGATATTTGATCCAATGAAAAGCTAGCAATTTGATTTCCTCTATAATGCTACTGATATCAATGGGTTTGTTTGAGATTATCTTGTCGTTTCTAGCCCGCCATAGATTCTAGCGAGAAACCAGCACAATAGCTTGAAATATCTTCTTTTTTTGGGCCGAACCCGTGAAGTGTTTATGCAAATCAAAGACATCTTTTATGGCAAACACAAAAATCTGACAGGAATTGTCACAACCCCCGATCCTACCTGGGCGGGAGCCGTGAGCAGATACAAGTGGTACCGATGTTTATTAAAATTATCGCAGCGGAAATTTATTAGGACCGGGTGTCAGGAAAAATATCAGAGTTTTCAAAATACCATAGTTTTCATTTCATAAACTGTGGGATGAAACCCATATTTACATAAAGGATTGTCATCGGGATAAACCCTTTGATTACAAAACACGTTTTATTCAGATTTACATAGCCACTTATTTAAGCTTGAGTGCTTCTTAGCACTTTTCCTCCTCTTCACAGTAAATCACATGAAACATGTTTTAAAAACATTTGATCAGCGAAAAATACTGGTGAGTTCATTTAAGACAAAATTGCAGAAAACAACCTTTATGTATACCCCAAACTGCACTTTATACCTTTCACTATGAAATCCGCCAAAACCAACCTTTACGTTCATGTTTTGTTACACATCACAACCTTTACACCAAACCTAGTAAAAAAAGTCAGTTAAGTTGCCCCATGTGCGATGCATGTGAGGGCATATATGTCTTTTCCTTTGAATAATATATTTAAATAAATAATTAAATCAGATTTTAAAAAACTAATATATATATACCCCTTATCTTTTTCTCTTGGCTCTCTCTCCCTCTATTCAACAAATCCCCACCACCACCACCAAATTCAACCACCTTCACCACCAAATTCAGCCACTGTCACCACCGAATCCAGCCGGCATGAATCAACGATCGGCTTGAATCAATGATCTCTTCCGTCATCGGCTTGAATCAACGCACGTCGTCTCTCTCTAACTCTATCTCTTCCGCCATCAGCTTGAATCAAAAATCGTCATCGGAAACTTTTGTTTCACCGGCGCTGCTATGGCTGCTGGAAAAGGAGGTCTGGTCGAGAAGCTGTGGAGGTTTGTACGGACGGTGTATTTTATGGTGGTGATGATGACGTCACTGCTGGTTTTACGGTTTTAAAGAGCATTTGAGGAGATACTTGGTTATCAGATCTCTCCCTGATAAATTGTAACGGTGAGGGTGCTTTATTTGTTGAGGCTGAATCAGATTCGTGTTTGGATGATTTTGGTGAGTTTACTCCGTCGCCAGAGTTTCGGAGTCTTACTCCGACCGTTGATTATTCTGGTGATAATAGTTCGTATCCTCTGTTTTTCGCACAGGTATTGTTTGGTGTCCTAATTTGATCAGATCTGTTTGCTCTGTTTTTTTAAACCTAATTGTGTTCAGTTATTAACGTATTAGAGATTTAGATTGTGAATTATGAAGTTGACATTTATGAAGACATTGAGAGTGGTATTTGTTGTCCAATTGTAGCTGGTGGATGATTTGGTCGGAATTTAGAGCTTTTGGGAAGTTGGTGGATGCATATTTGGCAAAACAGAGAGAAAAAGATGGAAACCTTTTTTGCATTAATCAGATATGAAGAGATCAAAAACCTTGGCTATGTTGTGCGTGGTCGGAGGTGGTGGAGTTCAGGTGGTAGTGTAGGTGGTTATCCGGTAGTGGAGATGGCGTGCGGTGGTGGTTACAGGAGATCATCGATGGGAGGTTGACGGGAATAATGGTGTTCGGAATTTCAGTTTCAATCTGGTCGAAATTGCAGATGGTTATCATCAAATGTAAACTACCTCCGACCACCAACATTCACCGGTTATCATCAGTTATCGACGGTGCATACTAATGGCACTCTATACTTACTACTCATCGGAATTTCAGTTTCATTAATTGGGGGTAATTTGATATCAGGTTAGTTGAAGAAAATAAATAAAAAGGTTTAAATATAATATTCATTGTAAAAGGGGTCAAAGAAAAAGACATATATGCCCTCACATGCATCGCACATGGGGCAACTTAACTGACTTTTTTGACTAGGTTTTGTGTAAAGGTTGTGATGTGTAACAAAACATGAACGTAAAGGTTGGTTTTGGCGGATTTCATAGTGAAAGGTATAAAGTGCAGTTTGGGGTATACATAAAGGTTGTTTTCTGCAATTTTGTCTTCATTTAATTCGTATAAAAGACACATTATTGTATTTACAACATTGAGAGTTTTTACATTTGTTTATATCTGTCAATTACCCACAGTACTTGTCACTCGCCCATTTCGGTAACTGTGGTCATATTACTATTGGCTAACCCTTTGTCCAATAGTAAAGCTTATCAAGTAATGTATACAAAACTCCACATACCGGTTGTAATTTCAGAATACAAACACTTAATCACTGTAAATACAACTAGAAAACATCTAGGGTTTTGAAAGCATTTTGATAAAAGAGAATGACTCACTTTGCAGATTTAGGGTTTCAGTAATAGCCTTGGGGTCTAAGTCTCGGGTTCCTAATTAAGCACACAATGCAACACGTATTAGTGTATTAACCCAATTCAACTTTAACGATAATCACGAGATCAAAACCACAACGTAGATGACAAAGTATAGCCTATTTCAGGCAGCACTTAAACATCCATTGATTTGGTTTCAGATCGATTGGACAGGGTATTGTACCAGTGATCCGGGTTAGCACGCTGATTACGGAGCAGTTTTTTTGAGCTTTGGGTATAATAGTAGTACTACGAGAGAGAAAGAAAAGAGATTGAGCGAGTCTACATGTCCAAAATCACGTCCTTTTTATAGCTGAGGAACAACCTCGCCGCGTCGCACTACCGGGTTCCACCATAACCGTCGCGTAGCGCGAAGGTGTTAGCTAGGGCTTAGGTGTCATGATGTCACACCCAAACCGATTGCGGAAACATCGGGGTGCGGCACTAAGCATTCAGATTGCTCATGAGATTCCATAGCACTAGATATTTCAATATAGATTTAAATTCATTGCATAATAATTGTCTAAAGTATCAACCACAAAACATCAATTTCAAATCATCATCAAAATATTTAGTTATGATGTGTTTCTAAGCAGCATCCTAGCAAGTTTCATGAATCCTAGCATCCTGTCAGCCTGCAACATGTAATAAAATAAAGTCAGTACAAAGCGTACTGGCGAGTATACAAGTTTGAGTGCATAGCATAGTAGATTAAAAGACTCATATCCATTATGTAAATGATAAAAATAGTTTCAGCCATGCTAGTGTTTGCAGTCCAAGTGATAGCCCAAGTGTCCCGATGCTTTAATCATTTTCCCAAGAATCAAGGAAAGCAAATAGAATCCTCCTAACAATACCCCCGGGAATAATGGGGAGGTGCATCTTCCTATAGCGCTACTATAGTTAAGGCGGAACTACACACATGGATTAAACGTTCACGTAGCATAAAGAATCAAGAATCAAGAATCACAAGTTTCACATACACATAGGATAGAGTTTAGATTCAAAAGTATCAAGTTTCAAGTTTCATAGAATACATGTTGCATCCCAAAGTTTAAAACAAAAAGGGATTGAGTATACTCACAGTGATTGCTCAATAGTTTAATTGTTATTGGATCAAAGGGAGCTCTTTTGGTATTAGCCTGATTAGAGTACAATAGATAAACATCGAACAGAAAGACAAGATTCGTACAAGTGTCGAGTCAGTCACCTGATCGGATGGCCATCCGATCGGATGGTCATCCGGTCGAATGACTTATGTGAGTGGGACGGATCGCCATCCGGTCGAATGGTCATCCGTACGGATGGACGTTCGATCGAATAACCCTTCGTCGTGCAAGTTTTCAAGATTCAAAGTCTTTGATTCAAAAATAGTCCAAGTGTTAGAGGTTGTAAAACATGTGTCACTTCGATCGGATGGTCGTTCGATCAGACGGCAGTCTGATCGGATTGCCATTCGATTGACATGATCTTATTCCTTTTTGCAACCTTGTAAAGTTTCTAAGTTTCGAGTTTAACGGTGAAGGCATGGTTCGTATTGAGACAACGGTAATCACATCAAGACTCAGCCCATCTGATCGGATGGGAATCACCCCGTCCGATCAGGTGTCTGTTATTGATGGCGTTCATGCCTGAATCCGTACTCCGGCCATCTTCTCTGGCAATAATCCATTTCCCAGCCGACTCTAGACTAATCATCGTGTCTACAGCCCGTTTGGGTTCGGATTCCACCGTTTTAAGTAGAAAGTTTAAGAAAAGTTGAAACTTAAGCATGAAATCGACTAAAAAACTTAGATTTAGCAAGGTTTTGATGTAAAATCACATGAAATTCCTTAGATCTGAGCTAAAGCTTGACGGGAATGACATCACACAGCCGTTTGTACAAATCGCCATGATGACGTCATCCTCAAGAACTCGAATCTTAGAGATTTCATGGTGAAAAGTGTGATTTCGAGGAGGAATCATGTAAAGAATAGCATGTAGATTGTAGTTGTACAAGAATATAAGAGAAAACTTACAAGAATCGGCCTAGAATTGAAGAAAAGTGCCCAAGAATGAGAGTGCATGCGTCTGGATCGAAGGAGGCTGTCACATCAGTGAATATTGATGTGACAGGTTCTATTTATAGTGCATGTGAGGAGATAAGGCAGTGTGGCAATGGATCGGATGGCACTTCGATCGAGTGGCCCTCCGATCGGATGGTCATCCAATCGGATGATCATCCGATCGGATTGCCATTCGGTCAATCCCATCCTTTTGCCATTTTCCGTCTTTGATTCGTTTTGCGAGTTAGATTAAGCATTGCGTTGCGTATTATTGTGTAATAGAATCACATAGCTAAATCATATCATTAACACAAGAGTTTCCAAGTTTCATAGTTTCCGCCAGTGGCAAGTCTCCAGTCTCTCGTTCAACCAAGTCTCAACTTTCACGAGTCTCAAGAGTCAAGCACCAAATATCAAGTATCAAGAATCAAGAATCTAGCTTCCAAGTATCGAGTATCTAGAATCAAGCATCAGTAATCTAGTCTCATAGTATTAAGAATCAAGTGTCTAGAGTTAAGAATCAAGAATCAAGTATCTAGAATTTAGTGCCAAGAATCATAGTATTAAGTATCAATAATCGAGATTTAAGTACGAAGAATCTAGTATTAAGAGTCAAGTATCAAGTATCAACACGATTCAAGTTTCATAGCATAAAGTTTCACATGTGTCAAAAGTATCAAGCATCACATAGTACAGGGACTAAAATTGACAAAAGCTAAAAGATCAGGGACGCAGGGCGTTACAGTCTCCCCTCCTTTAGGAGATTTCGTCCCTGAAATTTAAGAGGAAGACTGCTCGAAGAGCTGCGGATACTTGGCCTTCATTTCGCTTTTTAGTTCACAGGTGAACTCGGCGCCACGCTTTCCTTCCCATCGAACCTTAACAATGGGGATTTTCCTGCGCCTTAGTCGCTTGGTTCCTTGGTCCATGATTTCAACCGGTTTGTCCACAATGTGTAAAGCCTCATTTATTTGCAAGTCTTCGAGGGGTACCTGCTGTTCCTCATCGGTTAGGCATTTCCTGAGATTAGATACGTGGAACACCGGATGCACATTATTAAGTTCTTGTGGCAGGTCGAGTCGGTACGCCACCTTGCCAATCCTTTCGAGTATCGTGAAAGGATCCACATAGCGAGGGGCGAGCTTTCCCTTTTTACCAAAACGAACCATTCCCTTCCAGGGAGATACCTTGAGCAGTACTCGATCTTCAACATTAAATTCTAGAGGCTTACGCCTTTTATCAGCATAGCTCTTTTGTCTGCTCCTAGCCTTGATCAAGTTATCACGGATCTGAAGAATCTTATCCGTCATCTCTTGAATGATCTCAGGGCCAGTAAATTGTTTATCACCAATCTCATGCCAACTGAGAGGAGATCGGCACTTACGACCGTATAAAGCTTCGAAAGGAGCCATCTGAATACTGGAATGATAGTTGTTGTTGTACGAGAACTCAATCAATGGTAAATGTACATCCCAGTAACCACCAAAGTCGATGACACAGGAACGGAGCATATCCTCTAGGGTCTGAATAGTGCGTTCAGTCTGTCCATCTGTTTGAGGGTGGAAGGCTGTACTAAGATTTAAATGAGAACCCATAGCGGATTGAAACGTTTGCCAAAGACGCGATGTAAAACGACCATCGCGGTCTGAGATTATATCAAGAGGTATGCCATGATGGCATATAATCTCGTCGGTATAGATTCTAGCAAGTTTCTCCACTTTACAATCCTCCCGAATAGGAAGAAAGTGGGCTGATTTGGTCAAACAGTCAACGATGACCCAAATACTATCATGACCAGCGGACGTTCAGGGTAGTTTAGCTATAAAGTCCATAGCGATGCTATCCCATTTCCAAACAGGGATTTCAGGTTGTTCAAGAAGACCTGATGGACGTTGATGTTCAGCCTTGACCTTAGAACAAGTGAGACACTTAGAGACGTATGCGGCGATTTCTCTCTTCATACCAGGCCACCAATAGATCGTACGCAAGTCATGGTACATCTTATCGACACCAGGATGAATAGAGTATCGGGATTTGTGAGCCTCATTCATAATGAGTTCGCGAAGATTGTCGCGATCTGGCACCCAGATGCGATTGAGGTAGTATTGAAGTCCATCGGGTTTCATCACAAGCTGGTCAATAGAAGCGCCTCGTATTTCAACGGTTAGACTACCTTCATTGGCTAACAAGTACTGAGCGTTACGGATGTAAGTATGAATATCACTAGAGACGTGGAGAAAACGGATAGTATAACCATGAGTCTTACGGCTAAGAGCATCGGCCACGACATTCGCCTTGCCAGGATGATAGCGAACCTCACAGTCGTAGTCGCTAAGCAATTCCACCCATCGGCGTTGATGCATATTCAGTTCTTTTTGGTTAAAGATATGCTGTAGCCTCTTATGGTCAGTGAAAACCACAAACTTAGTACCATATAGATAGTGTTGCCAGATCTTTAATGCAAAACAACTGCGCCCAGCTCTAGATCGTGGGTAGTATAGTTTTTCTCATGTATTTTGAGTTGTTGGGAGGCATATGCGATGACCTTGTCCCGCTGCATGAGCACACAGCCCATGCCCCGGTTTGAGGCATCACAATATACCACAAAATCGTCATTCCCCTCGGGGAGTGTGAGAACATGAGCGTTACAGAGAAGATTCTTAAGAGTCTGAAAAGATTCCTCTTGCTCGGGACCCCAAGCAAAAGGCTTCTTTTTCCGAGTCAAAGAAGTTAGAGGGACGGAAATCTTTGAGAAATCCGAGATGAATCAGCGGTAATAACCCGCCAACCCTAGAAAGGAACGAATTTCAGACACAGATTTAGGTGTACTCCAATTCTTCACAGCTTCGATTTTAGAAGGGTCAACATGAATACCTTGTTTACTAACGACGTGCCCCAAAAATTGTACCTTCTTGATCCAAAATTCACACTTAGAGAATTTAGCGTATAAGCGTTCACCACGTAAGAGTTCTAGCATTAAGCGTAAGTGACGTTCATGATCAACTCTAGTTTTCGAGTAAATAAGGATATCATCAATAAAGACTATCACAAAACAATCCAAGTAAGGTTTACAAACACGATTCATAAGGTCCATGAATACTGCATGTGCGTTGGTCAAACTAAAAGGCATAACCACGAACTCATAGTGTCCATAACGAGTGCAAAACGCAGTTTTGGGAATATCATCTTCGAGAATACAGAGCTGATGATAACCAGACCGAAGGTCAATTTTAGAGAAACAGGACGTGCCTTGTAGTTGGTCGAACAGATCATCAATACGAGGGAGAGGGTAACGATTCTTAATGGTGAGTTTATTAAGCTCTTGGTAGTCGATACACATACGAAACGAACCATCTTTCTTCTTGACGAATAGTACGAGAGCACCCCACGGAGAGGTACTTGGGTGAATGAATCCCTTGTCAAGCAGTTCTTGTAGTTGACTGGATAATTCTTGCATCTCGGAAGGTGCAAGTCAGTAAGGAGACTTAGCAACAGGAGTTGCACCAGGTATGAGATCAATAGGAAAGTCAACGGACCGAAGAGGAGGTAGACCAGGAAGATCTTCGGGAAAGACGTCAGGGAAGTCACACACTACTGGAACATCACTTACGTTCTTTCTCTTGCCCTTTTGTTCCACCACGTGAGCCAAGAAGGCAAAGTACTGTTTACGTAAGCACCTGCTCGCCTGAGTCCAGGACATCAACTTCAGTCCTCTAGAAGGTCAGTCTCCATAAACGTGCAAAATATCACCGGACGGAAGAGGAAGACGAACAAACTTCTCGTGACAAGCAATCTCGGCATGATTCTTACGCAACCAATCCATCCCGATGATGACATCAAAACTACCCAATTGCATGGGTATTAGATCAATGGTAAAGATGTGGTCGTTAAGAGTCAGGGAACAACCACAGAGGATAGAATCAACTAGAATCGATTTACCATTGGCAATCTCAACCGAAAATGACTTAGGTAGTTTCGAGCGTGTACAGTTTAACAAAGATTCAAATTCCACGGACACAAAGCTTCTGTCAGAACCAGTGTCAAATAGTATCGAAGCGTAAAGGTTATTGATGAGGAACGTACCATTAACGACGTCATTGTCGTTACGAGCCTGGTTTGCATTGAGGTTGAACGCTCGTCCACGAGCGGCTGGCTGTTGCTCCTGGTTTAGCTGAGGGCACTGCTTACGGAGGTGAGTAGTGTCTCCACACTTATAGCATGCACGAATAGTGTTGACTGGCCTCGGATTCTGCGGAGGAGCTGGGAGAGCTGGTAAAGCTGCCTGAGCTGGGGCTTACTGAGCTGGTTGGGTCGGGTTGACTTAAGGCAGTAAGGAGTCGTGTGACCATAGCAATTACAATTAGTACACAAACGACAAGCAGAAGAAGCAGGTTGATGAAAGTTACAAGTAGCACACTTTGGATGTGGCCTAGTGTACTGCTTTTTGTTCTCCGGAGCAGGAGGGTTAGCAGCAGCAGTAGTTGTAGCAGGCACAACAGCTTTACCTGTAGGGTTTGCATTTGCAGCAGGGACAATGGCATTACAGCCTGAACCCTGAGACTTTTGCTTCTTATTTCGGTTGCCACTAGGCTGCTGGGTAACTTGGTTTGCTGACTTCGAGGAAGCATAGTTTCCAAATTGTTTGTCACGGACCCGGTTGTTGTTTAAACTTGCTGCAAGACGGTAGACTTCTTCAATAGTTCCTAGCTGAGCTGCTTCAATTGAGTCACACATGGCAGGAGGTAACCCGTTGATGTACTTGGTTATCATGCGCTTCGGTGTAGAAACCAAGTGAGGGACGATTAAGCTGAGCTGCTTGAAACGGGTAGTATAAGCCAGATTGTCATCACCAATCTGCTTAAGATGCCAAAACTCTTCCTCAAGCTTCAACTGTTCATGGGGAGGGCAAAATTCGAACATCATTAATTCTCGCACCTCATGCCATGGAAGAGCATAAGCTTCTTCGTTTGAGCGGATGTTTCTCTCATTCGACCACCACTCAGGAGCTTTGCCTTGAAACATTCTCGTTGCATTCCTAGTATTTAAATGCTCTGGGCACTCGCTGTTAATGGAGGTAACCTCGATGCTGTCAAACCACTCCAGCATAGCAGTCACCCTATCACTGCCCGTGAAAGGCTTAGGGTTGCAAGAGACGAAGTGTTTGTAGTTGAACTTTGTAGGCTTCACCTTCTCTGTCTTAGAATCAGCAGAGGATGGAGGAGTGTTTGATCCTTGGATCTTAGAGACGATCTTTGGCATGATGCGAGCGATTTGGTCGGCCATAAAGGACATCATCTTTTTCTGAGACTTTTCCCTGGACCTCTTGAGAGTGTTGGACAACTTACGAGAAGACATCTAAAGATCCAACAAGAGGATCGTATAAGTCTAGATTACAAAGTCTCACAGTATAGATTCACACACGATAGATTAAAGACTCAAGGTTCGACATGTTTCACGTAGATTAAAGATTCAAGTTTCCAACAAGTTTCATAGATTCAACCACCGCAAATCCACGACCTTCGCATGGCACGTTGTACGAAGTTTGGCAACATGTCGGAAACACTTATATATAGGAAGTACCAGTGGCGTATCCACCACGCTTCGGGCACATCGCTTCCGCCTCGTACTCGGTGTCATGTTATGTGTCGCAATTACCCAAACATAACAATGCACTCTTCATCATCATCACACGCACGTAGATTAACCCAAATAGATTCAGATATATTCACATAGATTAACCCAATAGATTCACATAGATTAGCCCAATAGATTCACATAGATTAGTGTTCAACGATCTCACCACAGTCCTCAAAACAACGAAATCCCGCATGGCACGTGCTAGGAAAGTTCGGCAACATGACGGAAGCACTTATATATAGGAAGTACCAGTGGCGTATCCACCATGCTTTAATCATGCCACGTCCGTCTCGTCATCAGTGTCATGCTTCGCTAACCATAACATTAACTCCATCATTCACACGAGACTTTCACTTAGATTAACCAAATAGATTCAACCACTTCAACCCGAGTCTACAAAACTACGAACTTCACTTAGCGCGTGGTACGAAGGTTCGGTAACATGCCAGAAACACTTATATATAGGAAGTACCAGCGGCGTATCCACCATGTTTTGGACATGCCACGCCCGCCTTGTCTTTGGCGCTAGGCTACATTTCGCATTTTGTTACTTAAAACAACACATACGCACTAGAGTACACGTAGATTACACATAGATTTTGCATAGGTTACACAAGTAGTTTTCCAGTGTTTGGAGTTCGAAATTCTCATCACCGGTCTGCAAAACACTAAATTTCGCATAGCACGTAGTATGAAAGTTGGTAACATGTTGGAAACACTTATATATAGGAAGTACCAACGGCGTATCCACCATGTTTCGGACATGTCACTTCTGTCTCGTATTTCTATGCCATGTCACGTTTAGTGTTTCAAAACCACAATAACACATAGATTCATCAGATAGCTTCACGTAGTATCGTAGTCGATCAAGATTTCCCACATAGATTAGCATGGTGAATAAAGCTTTGTAAATTTAGTTTGATCCTGAGTGGTTATGATTAGAGTTTTAGATTGCGGACATACGTGCGATTTGTGTAAAAGCCTCAAAATAAACGAAGAATCAAGCTTAAAACCACACATAAAAATTGATATAACATGAAAGATAGGCTCATAAAACGTAGGATTGTTCCAGGTAGAGGAACGGTGACTAACCAGAGTGATTCGAACCCCTTTCTAATTGAGGCAACGCGTCTCGACTTACTTAGACAAATACGTCATCGATGTTAGGCCTACGATATTCGTCCTTTTGGTCATTTCACGTTCCTAGTTGATTGGGAATTCTGAGGCTTTGGCGAGACATAATAGTATATCAAGGAGTGGGGACTAGTCATCAAGGTATGAGTTTCACCTCTATCTCGACAACATCGTACCCTAATATCGTTGGCACTCATCAAAAGATAAGTCCTACTAGAGTATAATAAGGAAATTTCCCATCAAGGTTCGGATGTCACTCCTGTCTTGAGGGCAAATCTCGTACAAAATATGAACACTGATTAGCAGCGTTTTCAAAGTATCCAAGTGTATATTGTGTCAGCCCTAGGAAAGGCATGTAAATTTAGCAGGAAAGTGTGCTGCTAGGAAGCAGATGCGGTAGAATGCATAAGTATTAAACAACAGATAAGAGTCAAGATTCCTAGTACTATAGACTAGGGCAAGTATTTCTACTTTTCCTAATTCCCTACAGTTATGGCTCTGATACCAATCTGTCACACCCCAACCGATGGCGGAAACATCGGGGTGCGACACTAAGCGTTCAAATTGCTCATGAGATTCCATAGCACTAGATATTTCAATATAGATTTAAATTAATTGCATAATAATTATCTAAAGTATCAACCACAAAACATCAATTTCAAATCATCATCAAAATAGTTTCAAAGTTTCTAGTTTAGCTATGATGTGTATCTAAGCAGCATCCTAGCAAGTTTCATGAATCCTAGCATCCTGTCAGCCTGCAACATGTATTAAATTAAAGTCAGTACAAAGCGTAGTGGCGAGTATACAAGTTTGAGTGCATAGCATAGTAGATTAAAAGACTCATATCTATTATGTAAATGGTAAAAATAGTTTCAGCCATGCTAGTGTTCACAGTCCAAGTGATAGCCCAAGTGTCCCGATGCTTTAACCACTTTCCCAAGAATCAAGGAAAGCAAATAGAATCCTCCTAACAATGCCTCCGAGAATAATAGGGAGGTGCATCTTCCTATAGCGCTACTATTGTTAAGGCGGAACTACAAACAAGGATTAAACGTTCACATAGCATAAAGAATCAAGAATCAAGAATCACAAGTTTCACATACACATAGGATAGAGTTTAGATTCAAAAGTATCAAGTTTCAAGTTTCATAGAATACATGTTGCATCCCAAAGTTTAAAACAAAAAGGGATCGAGTATACTCACAGTGATTGCTCAATAGTTTAACTGTTATTGGATCAAAGGGAGATCTTTTGGTATTAGCCTGATTAGAGTTCAATAGATAAGCGTCGGACAGAAAGACAAGATTCATATAAGTGCCGGGTCAGTCACCTGATCGGATGGCCATCCGATTGGATGGTCATCCGGTCGAATGACTTATGTGAGTGGGACGGATCGCCATCTGGTCAAATGGTCATCCGTACGGATGGCCGTTCGATCGAATGACCCTTCGTCGTGCAAGTTTTCAAGATTCAAAGTCTCTTATTCGAAAATAGTCCAAGTGTTAGAGGTTGTAAAGCATGTGTCACTTCGATCGGATGGCCATTCGATCAGACAGCAGTCTGATCAGATTGCCATTCGATTGACATGACCTTATTCCTTTTTGCAACTTTGTAAAGTTTCTAAGTTTTGAGTTTAGCGGTGACGGCATGGTACGTATTGAGATAACGGTAAACACATCAAGACTCAGCCCATCTGATCGGATGGGAATCACCCCGTCCGATCAGGTGTCTGTTATTGACGGCGTTCATGCCTGAATCCGTACTCCGACCATCTTCTCCGGTGATAATCCATTTCCCAGCCGACTCTAGACTAATCATCGAGTCTACAGCCCGTTTGGGTCCGGATTCCACCGTTTTAAGTAGAAAGTTTAAGAAAAGTTGAAACTTAAGCATGAAATCGACTGAAAAACTTAGATTTTGCAAGGTTTTGATCTAAAATCATATGAAATTCCTTAGATCTGAGCTAAAGCTTGACGGGAATGACATCACACAGCCGTTTGTACAAACCGCCATGATGACGTCATCCTCAAGAACTCGAATCTTAGAGAGTTCATGGTGAAAAGTGTGATTTCGAGGAGGAATCATGTAAAGAATAGCGTGTAGATTGTAGTTGTACAAGAATATAAGAGAAAACTTACAAGAAGCGGCCTAGAATTGAAGAAAAGTGCCTAAGAATGAGAGTGCGTGCGTCTGGATTGAAGGAGGCTGTCACATCAGTGAAGATTGATGTGACAAGTCCTATTTATAGTGCATGTGAGGAGATAAGGCGCTGTGGCAACGGATCAGATGGCACTTCGATCGAGTGGCCCTCCGATCGGATGGTCATCTGATCGGATTGCCATTCGGTCAATCCCATCTTTTTGCCATTTTCCGTCTTTGATTCATTTTTCGAGTTAGATTAAGCATTGCGTTGCGTATTATTGTGTAATAGAATCATATAGCTAAATCATATCTTTAACACAAGAGTTTCCAAGTTTCATAGTTTCCGCTAGTGGCAAGTCTCCAGTCTCTCATTCAACCAAGTCTCAAGTTTCACGAGTCTCAAGAGTTAAGCACCAAATATCAAGTATAAAAAATCAAGAATCTTGCTTCCAAGTATCGAGTATCTAGAATCAAGCATCAATAATCTAGTCTCATTGTATTAAGAATCAAGTGTCTAGAGTTAAGAATCAAGAATCAAGTATCTAGAATTTAGTGCCAAGAATCATGGTATTAAGTATCAAGAATCGAGATTTAAGTACCAAGAATCTAGTATTAAGAGTCAAGTATCAAGTATCAACACGATTCAAGTTTCATAGCATAAATTTTCACAGGCGTCAAAAGTATCAAGCATCACATAGTACAGGGACTAAAATTGACAAAAGCTAAAAGATCAGGGACGCAGGGCATTACACACGAGTCACCACGTAGGCATGCCACGTGGTGTTACGTGTCCTTTGGCGGTCAAAGAGAGGTCGCGTCACACGACTGTATTACCATATCACCGTCGCACAGCGCGACGTGACCCAAAAATAGGTTTCTCATTTTTCATGTTGGTTTCCATTGTACGAGTTCGGGGTCTTGATTATGAATCGTTATGGGATTTTTTGAGGGTTGTGTTGGCTCATGTGGATCCCACCTTGAGAACAGATGATACAAAGCCAAAACAGTTCTGCAATCTGCTGATCCAGAATAATAGTGTTTTGAATTCCTTCTCCTTCCAATGACAAAGGCATTAAACAACTGCTGCTTCTAAGGTCTGCTACAAAGCTAAGGTCTGCTGGTTTATAAAGTCTGCTGAAGTTAAACCACTGATGAAGACAAAGGTCTGTTGGAAGCAAAGGTTTGATCACCCTTTGAAGAAGGTCTGCTAAAGCTTCATCAGAGGATAAAGCTTATCAGAGCTTGTAATCAGTGTTTGTAATGTAATAGTGTTTAGCTATTAGCAGAGGTTTGAGGTTGTTAGTATTGTTAGATGTCATTGTCTAAGTGACGTCAGCAAAGATTCCAAAGTGGTTAGGTTTGTACTATAAATAGAACAATGCATGTACTGTTCTATTAGATCACTTCACCCACTTGCATTTTATACGAACAAACACTGTGATCTCAGGCTGAGGGGGAGATTGTAATTCATGTATACGTGAATCATTGTGTAATACAATCGTTCAATACAAAGTGTTCATGATGAAAGCAGATCTTCCATTGTTTGTGTTATAAAGTTTTTCTTCATTCCGCTGCATTACTTTCATACTTATTATCATCTTCCATTGTCACATCCCACAACCCCTACCCAGGGAGCGGGAGCCGCGAACCAGTTAACTGGTATCGGTGTTTATTAATTTGGCAGCGGAAATGAGACACCAGGATCGTAGTTAGGAAATAATTTCAGAGTTCAAAACACCAAACTTTTATAATAAACAAATGGGATACAACCCATTTTTCATTCATAATACATTTATAGGATGACGTGATGTCGTGGTCACAATCAAATTTAATCCAATTACTACTAGATAGATAGCGGTAAGTGGGTATCGAACACAGGGAGTTTGTGGAATATGTGCTATTTAAAGTGTTTCTCTAAATTAACTAATGTAAACTAAATTGCAAGAAATGTAAATTCAGAATTTGGTTGGTTGATTGAGTTTCAAAAACTAAAATTACTATTCTAATTGCAAAATGAAAGTGTTGGTTGTAAACAAATTAGAGACAAATGACCATCTTTAGTTTCCGGTTTGCTTTGACATTTATGCTATCATTCCACTAGACAGAACTATATAGACATAGTTCATGTGTGATTATTTGTAGTGATGAAAGGGAACTAAGTACTCAGATTCCTAGAACGTGAGGTTGTTACCCGATGATTAATTAACCCTTACCCAAGCCTAATTATACCCATGATATCTCGATTGCCAACGACACCAAGAACGTATGGTTTCAAACTAGTTTAACATAAGAATCAACAATTTACAACAAAGCAATCACACACCATAACAAACACATCATAAAGATAAAGATTGTTATTCTAGAAATAGGAAATCAAACATAAAGTCTTATGCAAACCTTCAACTAAAGACAATCATAAAGAGTTTAGCCACTCATGGCTTGAATAAACATCATGAACCAAGTCTCGATCTTCAAAAAAGTTAAAAACATAAAACAAATGATTAACAATTGTCTTCAAGCTCCCAGTGCAGCCAAATTCGTGTCCCCCCAATGAGTGATAACCAAATACACATGATAAGACACCATAAATCCTCTTCAAATCGCTAATAAATGTGGAGGTTACAAAATAACACCAGACGGCACCGTAAGCTACGCTGAGGGCCGTAGCTTACGATGGCCAGCAAATCCATGTGAGCCCATATGGCGCCGTAGCCTACGGCTGGTGCCGTAGGTTACGGTGCCCAATTGTTTCTTACGCCAGCTAGAGCCTGTCTTACGGCAGTGGACTTTTGAAGGGGTTGGGGCCGTAACCTACGGTCCTCATAGTAGGTTACGGTGTTGACTGGAGTATTTCTTCTTGTTTCTTCGTCAACCCTTGATTTCTTCCAATCTTGATTCCGCCAACATTGAGCTTCCATTCAATCATGATAATATCAACTTCTTATGCCCTTTAGCACCTGCAACATCAAACATCTAGTAGTTCCCAAGTTCAAGAAAATAACCGTGTATAGCATGGGATTTTAGTCATTTTAAGGCACTTAAGGGTTGTCCAATGGACCACCCATCACATCCCCACACTTACCCGTTGCTTGTCCCAAGCAACCGATTCAAAAACTATTTCATAACCACAAGCAATCAATCATGCAAACCAAGCTAAAATGTACCGTCCTTCTACTAACCTTTTATTATACCACAAAACACACCCCTCACAAAAACTCTCGGTGACAGTAATATTAGCAACATTATGCTAACACGCTCAATGCAAGTGTGTGATCGTGCGACAATAAGCTTGTATAAAAATCAAGTCTCTTCCTATCAAATACCTAGCATGCTTATGAATCAAAAGGACTTACGGGTTGTAACGAGGCTAGGTGTAAAGGTAGGAAAATAGTGGGATTGTGAAAGTAGCTCATTGATTTGACCCGGTTTTTATTTCTACTACTAAACAAAGCAAACATCAACTATATACACACTTTCTTTAACATTCTCAACTACTATTGCAACTAAACGCTTTTTTTTTTTTTGCATTTTCCTTTTTTAGAGATATGACATAAAAGCTCAACAATATTTACAAGAACATCAACACTACATATTAAACTCCTAAATAGGTTCGTCTCAATAGGTAAAGTTTTTGTAAGAAGTAGGTTTGGGTCACAACCAAATGGAATAAGGCTCAAACATGGCTTTCTAAAGGCCAAACCCCCACCCCTCACAATACCAAGCTCATATATGTAATGTATGAGGTCCAACCCACCAATCCCACACTCTCACACATCTAGACGAGGCTACCTAAAAGTCCCTATCATTTTCACAAGCATGCTAACTCTAGGATTTAACAAGAATTCGTACACAAGTTCTATTAACACAAAACGCACACTGCCACTCAAAACAAAGAAAACATCTTTAATAATCATAGGTGGTTCAAACACTCACCAAGAAATGACTAGAAAGGGGTGTCGGTGTGTCAAGTGGAACAATATCAAGTGTTCAAATTTCGACAATTTTCGCTTGGTTTCACAAATTTTTAAAATTCTCAAAAATTTCCCCCCATCCCCACACTTGGGATACATTGTCCCAATGTATGGTTTCGAAGGGAAGATCGCTTTTAACCAAAAACATTAGCTTTCGCTAATACTCTCAAATCCCAAATTTCTTTTTGTATTTTTTTTTATGAAAATTAAAAACACCACCACTAGCACATCCCATAAATCACATAAATACACAAACACCACCCAACCTCCCAACCATAACATAAGACATGAAAAATATACACAAATATACAAAAGAGCGAAACACGACCTGATCAATAGTACTTTGGCTGTGGAGGTCCGAAAATGGAAGTCATCATGTCATTCCATTCGCCAAACCCAAATGCTTCGCTACTGCTGCCTTGATCACCTTCTTGACTCGCCTGCTGATGACCCATGGCGTGTGGATCCACCCATTGAGAATGATGCAATGGTGGGGTGGGATACGACACACTACCATCATATGGTGGGAATGTGGTATAATCCACAACTGGTGGGTCCGCTACAAGTGGTTGGCCCACATGCCACTGATCATGTAAACATCTCTGGCGGTCATCCAAGTAACGGTTGTTCACTTCTTCATGGTGGGCATACATATGAGCACGATTCCATTGCTCATTTCTGTCATAACTCTGTTTAATAGCTCTCTCCATGCTAGCCCCCATATACGTCTGCTGATCAAAACGCATTTGATTGGGTTCAGACCAATCACCAAAAGTAGGCGGTCGCCTCTGCTCAATAATCTGCCCCATGTTCCCCGTGTGAGCCCAGTAAGGATCATAAGGCTGTTGTGCATAATCAAATGCACTACCCACATACCCCGACCATACTCCTACTCCATGAACACTACCACTTGGGCCAGCGCCCCCCATCAGAACATCAACCGTGAATGTGTCCTCACGGTAATCATCATCATCACTAACCTCCTCGTCACTCGTCTCAGGCTCATCAGCCTCCCTCGGTCTTAGTGGCCTCGCATCCACTTTCAAAACTCTCCACCATCTCCCATCGGTCTTCAACTTGTGATACCTTTCTGACTCCTTGTATTCCCATCCTGGTCCCAAATTCGTTATATCAAACGGCTTTAACCTCTTGTACGTGCCTTTGTCCTTGGCTCCAATCGCCCCATATTTCTTCAACAATGCCGTAATCAATCGGCAATGGGGTACAATTTTTCTCTCACCACTATTTTGACTGAGCAAAATATTGTTCAAAACTAAGAACCGGAAGGGAACCATAGGCGAACCGTGCATTAACATGTATAGAACCGGCACCTCCTGAAATCTAACCTCCATCTTATCACCCCGCCGCGGGATGACATTGTGTGTACACAACACCAATAATAACTTCGCCTCCATTCTCAAGTTTTTTCTCAACAATTTCCCATGGGTAGTACCCGGAAGAAAAAGGTAATCGAGCATGTGTTGCCATTGGGGATGTTTGTCGGGCTCGTGGTAAAGATCTTTGAGGCTTGGATAAATGTATTGATTCGACGATTTACTATCAAACTTTGCAATACGGCGCAAAGAATCGTATGACATCTCGACCTTCACCCCGTTACATGTTCCAATGAGTTTCATCTTACTTGGGGCCTTGAACGGAGGACATTCAAGCGTGGCCATCCATTCTTGAATTTGTTGATCATACATTGTCTTGATCTCATTGTCATAACATTTTAGTGCCGCCTCCCAACCCAAAGCCTTGAACTTATCCGTTATCCCAAAAGGCACGAAATCAACTTCCCGAATCTCTTTTTCACAAATAAAAGCCTCTTTCTGTTGTTGTAATTTGTTCATTTGTTCATGAAAAAAGTCGGCTCTCCACTCCCCGGGTTGATCAAGTAGAGAACCGGATGTCCACTCAGGTTTTGGACCCCTTGGAGGCGCATCCTCTTCCTAGTCCGGGTCACCAACCCGAACCAATCTTCTTCTTTTCTCTTGTTGTGACTCTGGTGGAGGTTGACTTGAAGAACTTGCACCCGCTTTCTCCTTTGTTCTCACCATATCCTACACATTCACAAACCACACACAACAATTCATGTAAGTTCAACTTCACAAACTTCCCCACACTTGCTTTATGTTATGAGTATAAATATACAAAAATCGAAGATTTATCCTTTCAAACAAAAATTTGGCATGATGTCTCTACAAATTAGAGTTTTTCCAAAAAAATTTCACTAGACATCATCTACATTTATACCCAAACATTCAATGGCTCAACAAAACCCAATCATCTATCATCTACAAGCAAGTGTGTAAGCAAAAACAAGAATGGAAACTTACAAACCGCAATGTACTTCAAAGAATGAAAGGAAATTGCATACCTTGACCTTGTGGAGGATGAAATTAGCAAACACTTTAATTTTAAACAAAAACCCACAAATTTCGGCCCCCTTATTCTCAAATCAGACCACCAAACAAAGTAATCTTCAAAATGTAAGTATAAATCTGAATTCCTTATGAAATTTCACCCAAAATGGACTCAAGAATCACTGGATTTGGTCTAGAGTTGAAGAAGATATGGAGGTTTTAGGATGATGGAAGTTAGGGTTCTTGAATAAGAGACGAGGAAGAAGAAAGAAGATATGTGGTTAGGGAATAATGAACCGATTGTGTGGTTGGGGGTGAATGAAGGGAATGAGTGGATGGGGGTTACAAAAGTTAATGATTATTATTATTATTTTCTGAATTATTTTTATTTTTATTTTTTTATATCAAGCCGACGCCAAACACCCCAAAATCCCAACTCCGTGCCGTAGCCTACGGTAATCACCGTAGGTTACGGCAATGTCTGAACCAAAAAGTGCGCCGTAAGACAGTCTCTCCAAGCCGTAAGGGAAAAAATTTTATCATAGCCACCGTAAGCTACGCCTCCTGCCGTAGCTTACGGCGGTATCTGGGCTATTTTGGCTGACTTGCAAAAATTTGTTTTAAGTTAACTTTTATTTATTTTATTTATTTATTTTTTAGCTTTTCTATATTTATAATTTTTATCGATTTTATAAATTGTGAAAACGTGAAAATTATACCCTAGCCCCCGTTGAAAACCCGTGTTGTCCTCAACACTATGTTAGAGTAATTCGCACGAATTTCCCCACACTTGTTTCGAACACAAGTTTTAAACGGAAACGGTATTTATTCAAAACAAAACAAACTAAACTAAATATTTACACATCCAAACCTGGGCCTCTTTCAAGTTTCCTCATCATCCAGTGGGCGTAGAATATAACCCACTTTATCGAGCTCGAAATTGTTGGTATCGTTGCCTTCCAAGTACGGTTTAAGCCGATGCCCGTTCACCGTTTGTTGCTTATTGGTTTGCTCATCTTGAATATCGACATTGCCAAATCTTCCCACTCTTCGGATGACATAAGGACCAATCCATTTGCTCTTGAGTTTACCCGCAAACATTTTCAACCTCGAATTGTACAAGCACACCTTTTGACCCACTTCGAAGTTCTTCTTTCTTAAATTTGCATCATGAACTTTCTTCAGTTTGTCTTTATACGCGGATGCACATTCGTATGCTTCATCTCTAATCTCCTCAATTTCACTCAATTGCAACTTCCTTATTCGCCCCGCTTCGTCATAATCCGCATTAACAGTTTTGATGGCCCAATGCGCTCGATGTGCTAACTCCATTGGTAAATGACACCCCTTTCCACACACCATCCAATAAGGGGTAGTACCAATTGGAGTTTTGTAGGCCGTCTGATATGCCCACAACGCATCGTCAAGTTTACTTGACCAATCCTTTCTATCCGTTCGTACCGTCTTCATGAGAATTTCTTTGATTTGACGGCTGGACACTTCGACTTGTCCACTAGTTTGCGGATGGTACGGTGTAGCAACTCGGTGGTTCACATTGTATCTTTTTAGCAATTTCCCAAAATTAAAATTTTTAAAGTGTGAACCACCATCACTAATTATCACCCTTGATACACCGAATCGAGCGAAGATGTTGGATTGCACAAACTTGCACACAACAGAATGATCATTGGTTCTTGTAGCGATAGCTTCAATCCATTTCGAAACATAATCAACCGCAAGCAATATGTACAAAAACCCATTTGAATTTGGAAAAGGACCCATGAAGTCTATTCCCCAAACATCAAACACCTCCACCACCAAGATTGGTTGTAAAGGCATTTCATCCCACTTCGAAATGCTTCCAACGTTTTGACAATTTATGCAATTTCTAGCAAACTCACAAGAATCCTAAAAATTATGGGACAATAAAACCCACATAACAACACCCGATAACCCGTTTTGTTCCCACTAAAGTGCCCTCCACATGCCGATGAATGAGCATGGGTCAAAATCTATAGTACCTCGGTTTCGGGAACACATCTTCTTATCACTTGATCGGGTCCAATTTTAAATAAATCCGGTTCATCCCAAATGTATTGTTTGACTTGACTTAGAAATTGTTGTCTTCTCTTCTTCGTCCAATGATTTGGAATTGCACACTTGGCCAAATAGTTCACATAGTGGGCATACCAATGTGCAACAAAAGTGGAGACGGCCAACAATTGTTCATCGGGAAACCGTTCATTAATCTCGCTCGGTCGTCAACACCTTCCAATGGGATCCAGGACAAGTGATCCGCAACAACATTTTCACACCCCTTTTTATCCTGAATCTCTAAATCAAACTCTTGCAACAAAAGCACCCAACGAATCAACCGGGGCTTTGCATCCTTCTTTTCCATCAAATATCGGACCGCGCTATGATCCGAATACACGATCACCTTGCTCCCCCAAATGTAGGATCTAAACTTTTCCAAGGCATTCACCACCGCTAATAATTCTTTCTCGGTTGTGGTGTAATTCAGTTGCGCCTCGGACAAAGTTTTACTTGCATAATAGATCACCATCGGCTTCTTATCAACTCTTTGACCCAAAACTGCTCCTGTCACACCCCCAAAATCCACACGCGGAGTACCACCGCTTGGAGGCGTGACATGACCAGGATCAAGCCACCAATCATATTGAACATACGTATAAATATCAAAAGTCATTCATCAATACGATAGGTGTTTCCAAATCCAAATATAAACAAGTGTGTAGCGGAAGCATTAATGTAAAACCCATCATAAGTTTAAGTACAAAATGTTATAATGTTTAACAACAAATTCACGATCCATGTCCACAACGACTGTGCCTCCCGTGCAAGCTCCAAAAGTACCTAAGGTCCTGCAAGGCATGTAACAGAGAGTCAACAACTAGTTGAGCGAGTTCACAGTAAGTAAGTTCGTAAATGCAAGTTCGTTTCGTAACGTGCGGCTATACTGGGCCGATAGTATGTTCTATTAGTGGGGGCTTCCCATGTTTGCATATACACTAGACTATTTGTAACCATAAGTGTTCTTCTTACCGAGAACAGTAGTACGTACAAAGTTTACGTAGGTTTTACGTAAGTGTCCTTCACAACCGAGGACAGGGGTACGCGGGGGTTTACTTAGGTTTTACGTAAGTGCCTGACCCAACCCGAGGCAGTAATGAGTATAAGTTTACGTAGGTTTTACGTAAGTGTCCTTCACAACCGAGGACAGAGATGTGTACAAGTATACATAGGTTTTACGTATGTATCCTGCGCATCCGAGGACGATGGTAGATAGTCTAGTAACATTGTAAGTACAAATCCATTCCTTCAATCCCATTCCCAACCCCGGGAATCCCATGCCTTGGTAAGAGTGTGAACTCACCTTGTTTGCTCGGTATGTTAAGTTAAGTGCTCACAATAAATCAGTCAAGTCCTATAGTGTACATATACTCAATCAGTTCACATTGTTTGTAAAGTTTCACATGGAACTAGTGTCACAGTAATATCATATGGTGTGTTTGACAGTTCATATCATGCAACACATAAACAGGCAGTCACATTCATAACATTCATGCTTCACATACGTGTGTTCCACAGTTGATATAATATTGTTATTCGTTAGCATGCTTGACAGGAATAGTAGTTAATCATGTAAATCAACTAACAGAGCTAACATCCCTCAGAACTAGTAACTAACTGTATCACATGCTTTACTTAACTAACATAATAAGTTTAACAGAGTTAATAAATAACAAAGTTATATATCCAAAGAGTTAACCTAATTAACTTAATTAACAACTAATCAGAACATACATACACTAACTGAGTTTATGATTTAACATAGTTACTTAGTTTGACAGTGTTAATAAACTAACCAGAATTAACAAACTGGGTTAATAAATAAACAGGTTAATGACCACACAGAACACATGAGCCGAAATCACTTAGGCCGAAATCCACTTTAGCCGAAATCACTTATAGGCCGATATCCCTTAATGGTCGAAATCCCTTAATGGTCGAAATCCCTTAATGGTCGAAATCACCCCCTTAGCCGAAATCCCCCTTGGGCCGAACTCACATCTGGGCCGAAAACACTATATGGGCCGAAATCACTTAAGTGATTTCGTCCATTTTAAAATGGTGAGGGTGTTTTCGTGACTATTCATCATCTTCACCAAACTCACTGTAACTTAACCCAGCAACTAAATCTCATTACAGTTACTTGTTTAATCATCTACAAGTCATTTAAATCAATCATTGCTATGTAATATAATTTGCCAACATCATATGATACCAGGACCCCGATTTAATCAGTTTATCATTCATTAACATATACTCACTGTTGTTCAAAATATCAAATATACAGAAGGTTCATAGATGATAATTATCTATCAAGCACACAATGATCAATCACATAATAACATATATCAATATACACATACATCATGATTAAACATCCAAATCATACGATATGCAACAAGAAACAACTTGAATCATGAAATCACTAACCAAGGATTTAAACAGAGGTTTTGCTTCAAGATGTGTTCTCTGTTGTTGGGTTTTCAGATGTAGAGAGAGAACAAAGTGATAAGGTATGGTTTGGTAATTGTGAGGCTTCTCTGAGAAGATTGGTTTATAAAATGATTATACAAAATATCTAAATACTGGGCCATGGGCCAAGCCCATTTCTGATTTCGCCAAACCTTGCTGGACGAAAACACTAAAGTGTTTTCATCACTTGTGTGATTTCATGAGTGCTTGTTCTCAGTAAGTTCCATCTTTAATTAATCATGTAATTAATACAAACCTTAATAACACACACTCACATATAATAAATATTATGGATTTCCAAGTACAAAATATTAATCGAAATACGATATAACGTATTACAATTGTAAGCGTTGCGAAACAACGAGTCGTATTAACAAACAACTAAATAATAATAAAAAAAAATTAACGTGCACTAAATGAGAAGATAGAATCTTGGAAACTCGAGTTGTCACATTATCCCCAACTTGAAAGAAATTTCGTCCCGAAATTTAGCATGCGGTTACTGAGGAAGCTAGGTAAGTTATCGTTTACTGGTTTTCCTGGGGTGTCACATCATCCCCCCGTTGATTTGGAATTTCTTCCCGAAATTCTGTAGTAGCTTCAGCCTCAGTAGTAGTTGCATCGTTTTCGAACAACTGGGGATATTTGAGTTCCATTTGGTCTTCGCGTTCCCAGGTGAACTCTGGGCCACGACGGGAGTTCCAACGAACTCGAACAAGAGGTATTCTGGTGTTCTTGAGGACCTTAACATCCCGGTCCGTGATTTCAACTGGTTCTTCGACGAAATGCAACCGTTCGTCGATAGTGAGCTCCTTCAAAGGAACTACGAAGGTCTCATCTGACTGCCACTTCTTCAGATTCGACACATGAAAGACGTTGTGAACTGCACTGAGTTCAGCTGGTAAGTTCAGTCTGTAGGCCACTTTGCCTATTTTCTCAATGACTTCAAATGGTCCAACGTATCGTGGATTGAGTTTGCCTCGTTTGCCAAAACGAACAACACCCTTCCAGGGTGAAACTTTGAGTAATGCTCGATCCCCAACTTGGAATTCGAGTATTTTCCTGTCTTTATCGGCGTATACTTTCTGACGGTCACGAGCTGCCGCCATGCGTTGTCGTATTTGAGCAATCTTTTCAGTAGTATCAACTACCATTTTAGGACCTGTGATCTGACTATCACCCACCTCTGCCCAACAAAGAGGTGATCGGCATTTACGCCCGTACAATGCCTCAAATGGAGCAGCTTTAATGCTGGTGTGGTAACTGTTGTTGTACGAAAATTCCACAAGTGGCAGATGTTTTTCCCACCCTTTGCCAAAGTCAATCACGCACGCCCGAAGCATGTCTTCTAGAGTTTGAATAGTGCGCTCAGACTGCCCATCTGTCTGAGGATGATAAGCTGTGCTCATGTCTAAACGAGAGCCAAAAGATTTGTGCATTGCTTGCCACAGTTCTGAAGTAAAACGTGCATCACGATCAGAGATAATAGATGTGGGCACCCCGTGCCTCGAGACAACTTCTTTAAGGTATACGTCTGCTAGAGTGGAGAACTTATCCGTTTCCTTGATAGCCAAGAAGTGAGCAGACTTTGTGAGTCGATCCACGATCACCCAAATAGTATCATTTCCGCGCTGAGATCTAGGTAGACCGGTAACAAAATCCATGGAAATTTGCTCCCATTTCCATTGTGGTATCTCAGGTTGTTGGAGTGGGCCTGAGGGTTTCTGATATTCCGCTTTGACTCTCGCACAAGTCAAACACTTGCTAACGTAAGTTGCTATGTGGGCCTTCATGCTAGGCCACCAATATGTAGTTCTGAGGTCGTGGTACATCTTATCCGAACCAGGATGTACTGAGTAGCGAGACTTATGAGCTTCATTCATTACAAGCTCGCGTAAATTACCATAGTGTGGGACCCAGATGCGTCCGGTTACATAATAGGCGCCGTCTGCCCTTTGTTCTAACCGTTGCCTTGAGCCGCGTAGGGCTTCAGCCCTGACGTTTTCTGGTTTCAATGCTTCTACCTGAGCATCTCGTATCTGTGAAGGAAGACTAGACTGAATAGTGAGTTGCAACGCTCGTACACGCCTAGGTGTAGTATCCTTTCGACTGAGGGCGTCTGCCACCACATTGGCTTTGCCCGGATGGTACTTTATAGCACATTCGTAATCGTTCAGTAACTCGACCCATCGACGTTGTCGCATGTTCAATTCTTTCTGCTTGAAGATATGCTCAAGACTCCTGTGATCGGTGTAGATGGTGCACTTGGTGCCATACAGATAATGTCGCCATATCTTGAGCGCAAAAACAACAGCTCCAAGCTCTAAATCGTGCGTAGTGTAATTCCGTTCGTGAATCTTAAGTTGGCGTGAAGCATAAGCAATAACTTTATCCCGTTGCATCAACACACATCCAAGACCTTGGATAGATGCATCGCAGTAGACTACAAAATCGTCCGTGCCTTCAGGCAATGAGAGGATAGGTGAGCTACAAAGTCTATCCTTTAAGTGCTGAAACGCTGTTTCCTGTCTATCACTCCAACGGTAAGCAATACCTTTCTGTGTCAGTAATGTAAGCGGCTGTGCAATCTTTGAGAAGTCTTTGATGAACCGTCTATAATAACCCGCCAAACCCAAGAATTGGCGTATTTCGGTTGGTGTACGAGGTGCAGGCCAGTTCTTGATCGAATCTACTTTGGATGGATCGACATGAATCCCATCCTTGGTTACCACATGGCCTAGAAAGTGGACTTCACGAAGCCAGAAGTCACATTTTGAAAACTTAGCGTACAGCTGTTCCGTTCGAAGGAGTTCCAGAATAAGTCGTAAATGCTGCTCATGTTCCTCCCGATTCTTCGAATAAATCAGGATGTCGTCGATAAAAACAATAACAAACTTGTCAAGATAAGGTTTGCACACCCTATTCATAAGATCCATGAAAACCGCAGGCGCGTTCGTTAGCCCGAATGGCATAACCAAAAATTCGTAATGACCGTAGCGTGTTCTGAATGCTGTTTTGGAGACGTCCTCATCCCGGACTCTCAGTTGATGATAACCTGACCTCAGGTCAATCTTTGAGTAATAGCTCGACCCTTGCAACTGGTCGAATAAGTCGTCGATGCGTGGAAGAGGATAGCGATTCTTCACCGCCACCTTGTTCAGTTCACGGTAATCTATGCACATACGAAAGGTACCGTCTTTCTTCTTTACAAATAATACTGGAGCTCCCCAGGGTGATGAGCTAGGACGTATGAAACCCTTTTCCAAGAGTTCCTGCAATTGCTTAGACAGTTCTTCCAGTTCAGTTGGAGCTAAGCGGTAAGGTGCTCGAGCTATAGGTGCTGCTCCTGGAGCTAGCTCGATCTGAAATTCGACCTGGCGATGGGGCGGTAACCCAGGTAACTCTTCAGGAAATACTTGAGGAAAATTGCGTACTACAGGAATATCCTCAATCTTTTTCTCTGTCGTCGATGTATCAGTAACGAGTGCTAAAATAGCTATGTGGCCCTTTCGTAAACACTTCTGTGCCTTCAAGAAGGAGATGATGCCACTCACGACACCACTCTTGTCGCCTTGAACTTCGAGAGGTTCTTTGCCAGTACGGGGAATACGAATGATCTTCTCCTTGCATAGGATCTCTGCTTGTTGTTGGGATAACCAATCCATACCAATGACGACATCAAAACTACTCAGAGTTATAGGAATGAGATCGATAGAGAAAGTCTGACCAGCGAGGATAAGATTACAACCCTGAACTATGTGTGTGGCCTCTAGACTTTTACCGTTAGCTAACTCTACGACATGTTTGGTTTTCAAAAGTGTTGGTGCGCGTTTAAGCATTTGACTAACGTTCAGAGACATATAACTGGTATCAGCACCCGAATCAAATAATACGGTAACATAAAAGTCGTCGAGAAGAAACTTACCCGTAACCACATTAGGATCGTTCCTTGCGTCACTCTGACCAATCACAAATAAACGACCCTTTGCACCATTGTTGTTCCCAGTGCCCTGATTATTGTTGTTGTTGTTCCCATTGCCCTGGTTGTTGTTGTTGTTCTGGTTTCGGTTTAACTGAGGGCAGTGTCTTTTGAAGTGACCTTCAGCACCACAATGAAAACATCCTTTGTTACCCTGTTGTTGGTTCTGTTGCGTTTGCTGCTGCTGTTGATTCTGAGTTACAGGCCGTGGGCTCCTACAATCCTTGGCCTCATGGCCCATCCTGAGGCACCTCTCACAACGACCCTTGTTGCACTGGCCACTGTGATGCCTGTTACAGTTGTTACACCTTGGGAGGTTCCCTCGATAACCACCCTGCCTGTGACTGCCCGAAGATTGCTGACTAGGGCTCTGATAGTTGTCAGTCTTTCGCTGCTGTTGTGCTTGAGACTGTACAGTAGCTGAACCTTTGCTGGAATCCCCCTCCCATTTTCTCTTGTTATTACTGGGGGTAGCAGGAGTAGTTGCTGAAACAGTAGCAGTAGTAGTAGCGCTGATACGTTTAGGCAGCTTGTTCTGTTCCACTGCCTGATCGGTAAGGCGATGAGCTAGCTTGACGATCTGTTGAATAGTGCCAAGATTTGTTGAGGTTACGTGACTTTGAATCTCCGGCACCAGACCATTGAGATACAGTTCGATACGCTTAATGGGAGGGTCCACCATAGTAGGACACAGAATAGCCAACTCATTCGATCTTCTGGTGTACGCTTCAATTTCTGACCCTGTCATTTTCAAGTGGTAAAACTCTACCTCCAGCTTATGAATGTCATCACGGCTACAGTATTCCTCTTTGATCAACTCCTTGAAATCATTCCAGGGTGTGGCGTTAGCAACAGCCAACCCTAACATCTGAATTTGCGCATTCCACCAAGTCAGCGCAATGCCTTCTAGAGTACCAGTGGCGTACTTCACCCTGCGAGCCTCAGGGCATTCACACATTTCAAATACTGACTCAAGCTTTTCAAACCAATGGAGGAGTCCAACCGCTCCTTCCGTGCCACTAAAATTAGTAGGACGACAGTCCATGAAAGTTTTGAAGGTGCAAACAGGTGGTTGACCTCCTGCTTGTGCGGCTGCAACTGCCGCAGCAACTTGTTCGTTAATGAGAGCCGTCAGTTGGGCTTGCGTCATGTTGATACGTCCAGACATGATCTTCATAGCAAAGATAACATAAGTGAGAGAGGTTCGCGAGTAGTGCGATGACAGAAGAGAATAATCACACAAGTGTTCTCATGCAATAGTGCTACGTTTATCTAAGCATACCCTGAGCAAAGTTCTATGAAATTCTAGCAAGTAGGTAATAAAACGTATACCATATTACCTAGTATGTTGAGTCTTGCACGTGGAGCGAGGCGTCGTTGTGGATCGTTGAGCACTGTTTCGGTTATAGTCTGGTTTTAATAAAAACATTTTCCCCTTATTAAAACCGAGTTCTCTATAACCAATGGCTCTGATACCAATCTGTCACACCCCCAAAATCCACACGCGGAGTACCACCGCTTGGAGGCGTGACATGACCAGGATCAAGCCACCAATCATATTGAACATAAGTATAAATATCAAAAGTCATTCATCAATACGATAGGTGTTTCCAAATCCAAATATAAACAAGTGTGTAGCGGAAGCATTAATGTAAAACCCATCATAAGTTTAAGTACAAAATGTTATAATGTTTAACAACAAATTCACGATCCATGTCCACAACGACTGTGCCTCCCGTGCAAGCTCCAAAAGTACCTAAGGTCCTGCAAGGCATGTAACAGAGAGTCAACAACTAGTTGAGCGAGTTCACAGTAAGTAAGTTCGTAAATGCAAGTTCGTTTCGTAACGTGCGGCTATACTGGGCCGATAGTATGTTCTATTAGTGGGGGCTTCCCATGTTTGCATATACACTAGACTATTTGTAACCATAAGTGTTCTTCTTACCGAGAACAGTAGTACGTACAAAGTTTACGTAGGTTTTACGTAAGTGTCCTTCACAACCGAGGACAGGGGTACGCGGGGGTTTACGTAGGTTTTACGTAAGTGCCTGACCCAACCCGAGGCAGTAATGAGTATAAGTTTACGTAGGTTTTACGTAAGTGTCCTTCACAACCGAGGACAGAGATGTGTACAAGTATACGTAGGTTTTACGTATGTATCCTGCGCATCCGAGGACGATGGTAGATAGTCTAGTAACATTGTAAGTACAAATCCATTCCTTCAATCCCATTCCCAACCCCGGGAATCCCATGCCTTGGTAAGAGTGTGAACTCACCTTGTTTGCTCGGTATGTTAAGTTAAGTCCTCACAATAAATCAGTCAAGTCCTATAGTGTACGTATACTCAATCAGTTCACATTGTTTGTAAAGTTTCACATGGAACTAGTGTCACAGTAATATCATATGGTGTGTTTGACAGTTCATATCATGCAACACATAAACAGGCAGTCACATTCATAACATTCATGCTTCACATACGTGTGTTCCACAGTTGATATAATATTGTTATTCGTTAGCATGCTTGACAGGAATAGTAGTTAATCATGTAAATCAACTAACAGAGCTAACATCCCTCAGAACTAGTAACTAACTGTATCACATGCTTTACTTAACTAACATAATAAGTTTAACAGAGTTAATAAATAACAAAGTTATATATCCAAAGAGTTAACCTAATTAACTTAATTAACAACTAATCAGAACATACATACACTAACTGAGTTTATGATTTAACATAGTTACTTAGTTTGACAGTGTTAATAAACTAACCAGAATTAATAAACTGGGTTAATAAACAAACAGGTTAATGACCACACAGAACACATGAGCCGAAATCACTTAGGCCGAAATCCACTTTAGCCGAAATCACTTATAGGCCGAAATCCCTTAATGGTCGAAATCCCTTAATGGTCGAAATCCCTTAATGGTCGAAATCACCCCCTTAGCCGAAATCCCCCTTGGGCCGAACTCACATCTGGGCCGAAAACACTATATGGGCCGAAATCACTTAAGTGATTTCGTCCATTTTAAAATGGTGAGGGTGTTTTCGTGACTATTCATCATCTTCACCAAACTCACTGTAACTTAACCCAGCAACTAAATCTCATTACAGTTACTTGTTTAATCATCTACAAGTCATTTAAATCAATCATTGCTATGTAATATAATTTGCCAACATCATATGATACCAGGACCCCGATTTAATCAGTTTATCATTCATTAACATATACTCACTGTTGTTCAAAATATCAAATATACAGAAGGTTCATAGATGATAATTATCTATCAAGCACACAATGATCAATCACATAATAACATATATCAATATACACATACATCATGATTAAACATCCAAATCATACGATATGCAACAAGAAACAACTTGAATCATGAAATCACTAACCAAGGATTTAAACAGAGGTTTTGCTTCAAGATGTGTTCTCTGTTGTTGGGTTTTCAGATGTAGAGAGAGAACAAAGTGATAAGGTATGGTTTGGTAATTGTGAGGCTTCTCTGAGAAGATTGGTTTATAAAATGATTATACAAAATATCTAAATACTGGGCCATGGGCCAAGCCCATTTCTGATTTCGCCAAACCTTGCTGGACGAAAACACTAAAGTGTTTTCATCACTTGTGTGATTTCATGAGTGCTTGTTCTCAGTAAGTTCCATCTTTAATTAATCATGTAATTAATACAAACCTTAATAACACACACTCACATATAATAAATATTATGGATTTCCAAGTACAAAATATTAATCGAAATACGATATAACGTATTACAATTGTAAGCGTTGCGAAACAACGAGTCGTATTAACAAACAACTAAATAATAATAAAAAAAAATTAACGTGCACTAAATGAGAAGATAGAATCTTGGAAACTCGAGTTGTCACATTATCCCCAACTTGAAAGAAATTTCGTCCCGAAATTTAGCATGCGGTTACTGAGGAAGCTAGGTAAGTTATCGTTTACTGGTTTTCCTGGGGTGTCACATCATCCCCCCGTTGATTTGGAATTTCTTCCCGAAATTCTGTAGTAGCTTCAGCCTCAGTAGTAGTTGCATCGTTTTCGAACAACTGGGGATATTTGAGTTCCATTTGGTCTTCGCGTTCCCAGGTGAACTCTGGGCCACGACGGGAGTTCCAACGAACTCGAACAAGAGGTATTCTGGTGTTCTTGAGGACCTTAACATCCCGGTCCGTGATTTCAACTGGTTCTTCGACGAAATGCAACCGTTCGTCGATAGTGAGCTCCTTCAAAGGAACTACGAAGGTCTCATCTGACTGCCACTTCTTCAGATTCTCCCAACTTAGCACCAAGTTTGTCTCAACACACCTTTTTAAAACTTTTTCTAATTCATCAAGACAAAACTCAAAACTTGGGCCAAAGATGGAAAAATCATCCATAAACACTTCAAGAGATTCTCCCACCATGTCCGAAAATATACTCATCATACATCTTTGGAATGTGGCCGGGGCGTTACATAGTCCAAATGGCATTCGCCGAAAAGCAAATTTACCATATGGACATGTAAACGTGGTTTTGTGTTGGTCGTCAGGGTGAATAGCAATTTGGTTATAACCCGAATACCCATCCAAAAAACAATAAAATTTTTGACCCGAAAGTTTTTCAATTATTTGGTCAATGAAGGGTAACGAGAAATGGTCCTTAGAGGTAGCGGCGTTTAACTTTCTATAATCAATGCAAACTCGCCACCCGGTGACCGGTCGGGTGACAATTTGCTCGCCTTGTTCATCTTTTATTACCTGGATGCTGGCCTTTTTAGGCACTACCTGAGTCGGACTTACCCATGCATTGTCTGAAATGGGATAAATAATCCCCGCATCCAACCACTTTATAACTTCTTTCTTTACCACCTCTCTCAAATTCGGGTTCAACCTTCTTTATGTTTCACGGGTTGGATTTTCATCTTCACTTGTGATAATTTTATGCATGACAATGGATGGACTAATACCTTTCAAGTCGGCTATCGTCTATCCAATTGCCGCCTTGTGAGCCTTCAACACCCGCAACAATTCCTCCTCTTGAGCTACCGCCAAATTGGAAGCAATGATCACCGGTAAGGTGTCATTCACCCCCAAAAATGCATATTTCAAGTGCTTTGGTAACTCTTTAAATTCCACATTTGGTGGACATTCTAACGAAGGCTTTGTACCCGAATCGATTCCCACCGGTAAATTCTCCATTTGGTGGGTCCATGGCGGTCTTCCTTCCTTTACCGCTAGAGCCTCTTGCTCCTTCTCTTCCACTTCCAACACACATGCGTGAACCTGCAAAGAAACATCACAAACACACGATTCCAAAATCTCTTCTTCATATTCCCGCGGTTCGTATCCATCAATGAAATCTGCTAGAAAACACTCATCACCATTAAAAGAATTAGCACCATTAGTAAAAACATTTAATCTCATTTTTCTATTACCGAATGTCATGTCGACCGTACTATATCGACAATCAATTACGGCATGTGCGGTGTTAAAAAACGACCGACCCAAAATGACATTTTGTTGTTGAATTGGGTCTGCGGATGAGTAATCTAACACAAGAAAATCAACAGGATAATAAAATTCATCAACTTTTACTATAACATCCCGCACAATACCCCGAGGAAGTTTATGATACAAATCGGCTAATACCACCGTTGTCTCAACCCGTTTCAATGGACCAAAATCATATTGGTCATATAAGCCCCCCCCCCCCCCGGTAAAATACTAACTCCGGCCCCAAAATCTAGTAATGCCCTTGCAGTTTGAAAATTTCCCACTTGAATATTAATGAGAGGCGTTCCCGGATCTTGTAGCTTAGGAGGAAGATCTCCTTTCAAAACCGCGCTTACCCGCTCCGTTAAATCAACCAATTTAGGCACTTTTTGTTACCTCCTTTGAGTACATAATTCTTTTAAAAACTTGGCGTAAGTGGGTACTTGTTTGATTGCTTCAAGTAATGGAAGATTAATTTTAACCTGTTTGAAAACCTGCCACATTTCTTCCTTTGAGGACCCCGTTTTGAAATAAAGTTTTTCTTACCCGGATCTAACAAAGCCGAGGGAAATGGTACTTGACTAGATCCCCTATCCTCATTTTTATTTTCTATTTCTTCATTATTAACGGGTTTTTCAAAATTGAGTTTTTTAGAAGAAATATTAGGTGTTTCATTTTCTTCCTCACTCTCTTGACCCATTATATCCTCAACCACCACATCAACCAAATCCAGTGAAGGATTGGTTTTGTACTCTTTCCCACTTCTCAAAACACTTACATGATGAATATTAACATTATTACCTCTAGAAGAATTATGAGACGGGTTTACCTTAGTGTCGCTTGGTAATTGACCTTTACCTTTTTTCAAGTCCACCACTTCGGTTGCGAGTTGACCCATTTGGGTGGTCAAAGTTTGAATGGCTTTATCACGGGCCTCATCCTTTTGTATGCGAGCATCATCCATTTGGTACCTCTTTTGCATTTCCGCTTGCATTGTCTTTAGCATCTCCATCATTTCATTTCCACCCGAAGTCCCCCTTACTATTGACCTGTTTGATATTGCCTTTGGTACCCTTGATTATTCCCACCTCGATATCCACCTTGATTATTAAAAGGTTGGCGTGGAGCAAAGTTACCTTGGCTTCCTTGAAAATTCGGGTTGGCTTGATTTGAGGGATTCCCTTATCGAAAGTTTGGGTGGTTTCTCAACCCGGGGTGGTAAGTGTTAGAATTCATGTTATAATTTCTACCACCCCCTCCTTGTCCTTGCAAAGCATTCACCTCCTTATATTGCCCCTCCACTCCTTGGCAATTTTCAGCCACATGCCCTATCTCATTACAAATTGCACAAACATTATAAATTTGATTAGATGTTTGAACGTTACCATCATCCACCGCGTGCACTTGAGGTCGGGTAATGGCCGGTCGTGCTCTCCTTGATGCTTGAGCTTTTCTCTTTGAAGTGATCACCATTTGCTCCAGAAATTCCCAATCGTCATGCTAGTAATTTGTGCCAAAAGTGCCATTGGTGATAGACATTAAATCACGAGCATATTCGGCACTTAATCCCTCATGGAAAGCATTCATCAATTCCCATAACTCTATCCCATGATGAGGACAATTCTTGATCATCATGTTAAACTGTTCTAATGCCTCATGGAACATCTCACCAGATTGTTGTTGAAAACTTCCCAGCCCTTTCCTAGCATTATTTGTCTTTTGAGCGGTATAAAATTCATCCAAGAAGATTTGTTGCATTTTCGCCCATGTATAAATAGATGCCGAAGGTAGGGTGTAAAACCATTTCTTAGCCTTGTCTTCTAGGGAAAATTGGAATAACACCAATTTGACATCATCGGCCGAAAATCCTTGCTTCCCAAGAGTGTTGCAAATCGAATCATAAGCCTCCAAATGAAAATAAGGCTCCTCCGTTGCTAGACCCTTATACTTTGGCAAACTTTGTAACGAATTGGTTCTCACTTCAAATGTCCTCCCTTGATCATTGTGAGGAATAACTACCGGTGAAGGATTATGAGTAATCACCGGCCTGAAATGTGCTTCTATACCTCTTGCATGTTCTCGAAGATGTCTTCTTGGTACACCCAAACGAACTCTTGGACGAATAGGACCCATTGGTCTTTGCATAGGCCCTTGTGGTGCAAATGGTGGTCAAAATTGATTTTGCATCGGTTGTTGTTGAATTGGCCTTTGGAATTGATGTTATACATTTTGCGGACGAATTTGTTGTAACGGTGTAGGACGTTGCAATTGTGGCCCTTGTGACCTTGGCCGAATATGTTGTGGTATAATTTGTTGTTGAGGAATCCCAACAACACTTGGCATTCTTTGATTTTGACCTTGTACATAAGTAAGCTCCCCTTGATCTCCATCACCCCCATACACGTATCCTTCTTCCTCGTATCCCTCAAACTCTTCATACCCTTCATCATATCCATCCCCTCCTATTCCTGAAGATTTCCCGAATGGAAAAGATGAATATTGAAAACCCGATTGGTTCGGTGGTTTAAATGTAGAAGTAGCTTGAACAACAGTTGAACTTTGTGGTAGTGAATAGGTTGAAGATGATTGACCCGAAGTTGGGAAAAAATGGGAAAATGGTGGAATTGTTGAGGAAGGGGCAAAGGTAAGGGTAGGTTCAACTTGGGTAGTAAAAGGTAGTGTAGTGTTGGTTGGTGTAACATCATGTGATGGTGTAGGATCGGCAGTGGTATTAGGCATGGTGGTATTTGGTGAAGGTTGTGTTGATGATGGTATGAAAGGTGGTGTAAGCTCACCCGTAGTGGGTGGTGGCGGTGGATCGATGTATCTTATTGGTGTAATTGGTGAAGTAGGTGTTGTTGGTGAACCGCTAATTTTGTTTTCCCCTAGCAAGATTCTGTTTCCTCTCAAAGTCCGTTCAATTTCTGGATCAAATGCCAACGGTGATAGCTTGTGAGAGCTCCTAGTACGCATGCACCTGTAAATACCTGCACACTAACACACCCAGCGTAAACCAGAAAAATAACAAACTTAAAAGGATAAAAAATAACACGCGTTGCGCACTACTCCCCGACAACGGCGCCAAAATTTGACGTGATGTCGTGGTCACAATAAAATTTAATCCAATTACTACTAGATAGATAGCGGTAAGTGGGTATCGAACACAGGGAGTTTGTGGAATATGTGCTATTTAAAATGTTTCTCTAAATTAACTAAGGTAAACTAAATTGCAAGGAATGTAAATTCAGAATTTGGTTGGTTGATTGAGTTTTAAAAACTAAGATTACTATTCTAATTGCAAAATGAAAGTGTTGCTTGTAAAAAAATTAGAGACAAATGACCATCTTTAGATTCCGGTTTGCTTTGACATTTATGCTATCGTTCCCCTAGACATAACTACATAGACATAGTTCATGTGTGATTATTTGTAGTGATGAAAGGGAACTAAGTACTCAGATTCCTAGAAAGTGAGGTTGTTACCCGATGATCAATTAACCCTTACCCAAGCCTAATTATACCCATGATATCTCAATTGCCAACGACACCAAGAACGTATGGTTTCAAACTAGTTTAACATAAGAATCAACAATTTACAACAAAGCAATCACACACCATAACAAACACATCATAAAGATAAAGATTGTTATTCTAGAAATAGGAAATCAAACATAAAGTCTTATGCAAACCTTCAACTAAAGACAATCATAAAGAGTTTAGCCACTCATGGATTGAACAAACATCATGAACCAAGTCTCGATCTTCAAACAAGTTAAAAATATAAAACAAATGATTAACAATTGTCTTCAAGCTCCCAGTGCAGCCAAATTCGTGTCCCCCCAATGAGTGATAACCGAATACACATGATAAGACACCATAAATCCTCTTCAAATCGCTAATAAATGTGGAGGCTACAAATTAACACCAGACGGTGCCGTAAGCTACGCTGAGGGCCGTAGCTTACGGCGGCCAGCAAATCCTTGTGAGCCCATATGGCGCCGTAGCCTACGGCTGTCGCCGTAGGTTACGGTGCCCAATTGTTTCTTACGCCAGCTAGAGCCTGTCTTACGGTAATGGACTTTTGAAGGGGTTGGGGCCGTAACCTACGGTCCTCACCGTAGGTTATGGTGCTAACTGGAGTATTTCTTCTTGTTTCTTCGTCAACCCTTGATTTCTTCCAATCTTCATTCCGCCAACATTGAGCTTCCATTCAATCATCATAATATCAACTTCTTATGCCCTTTAGCACCTGCAACATCAAACATCTAGTAGTTCCCAAGTTCAAGCAAATAACCGTGTATAGCATGGGATTTTAATCCTTTTAAGGCACTTAAGGGTTGTCCAAAGGACCACCCGTCATAGGGATAAACGCTAATTACTGAAAACATAAACTTTTATATAGGTAACTTTTATAGCCACTTGTCTTTAAGCCTTCAGTGCTCCATAGCTAGCTTCTTATAGCTTCACATTAAGTTACCTGAAAAGCGTTTTTAAAAAGATTTAATCAGCAAGAAATACTGGCGAGTGCCTCCCAGTTTAATCAAAATATGCTTTTATAACTTTACAGTTTTGAGAGCGATTACAATGTTTATATCTACCAAGTTACTCATTCAGTATTTGTCATGTTGGCAGTTCCATGACTGTGGTCATATTACTATTGGCTAACTCTTCGTCCAATAGTAACGCTTTACTAGTAGTGTATACAAAGCCTCACATACCGGCAGCAATTATAGAATACAAAGACTCAATCACTGTAATTATAACTGAAAATCATTAGGTTTTTGTAAAACAGCTTGGTAGAAAAGAGAATGACTCACTTTGTAGACTTAGATATTTCTATAGCTTCCTGTTGATTCTCCTGATTATTTTCTATTAAAAACATATAATGTACACGTGTTAGTAAGATAACCCAAATCACATTAGCCATACAACATGAGACAGAACCCCAACGAACTTAGTCAGGCAGAGCCTCGACATGCATTACGGGGCCCTAGATCAATCGGGTAGGGTAACGAATTAGTGATCGGGGGTTAAAATACTTACAACAAGGTAGAGCTTCGTGTTTTAGGGGTATAATACCGAGCTACTTTTAGCTATAATAGAGACTGAGAGAGAAACCAAAATGAACGAATAGAAACTGAGGCTGAAGGCCTCCATTTATAGGCTGGATTTGAGCTGGCTCGCGCCCCCCGACTCACTGGCTTGGTCCAGTCACGCCCCACGAGAGACCCTATAGCTACGGCTAGGGTGGCCTTCTCACCACTTAGACTTGCCACACTTATGGACACGTGGCAGAAGGCGGTTCCGGCACACAAGGGGCTGTCGCGCCCCGCGAGCCACCCCCTGATCTTGTCGCGTCCCGCCAGTAGCAGAAATTTCTTATTTTATTTGTTTTTTTGATGAAATTAGGGTTAATCAGGTCCGTTTACGTGTATTTGGGGTATAATTAGAGCGTTTTATGAGGGTTGTTATATCCTCCCCACCTTGTTTTAAGTTTCGTCCTCGAGATTCACTAGAATAGGTGTGGATGTTTTCGTTGCATTTCTGACTCGAGCTTCCAAGTGTATTCTGGTCCTCTCTTTGAATCCCATTTTACTTTGACCAGAACTAATCTCTTGTGTTTGAGATTCTTGATCTTTCTATCTTCAATCTGAATGGGTTTTTCTACAAACGCAAGCTTATCATTTATCTCTATGTCCTGAAGAGGTATTATCAATGATTCGTCTGCTAAGAATTTCTTGAGGTTACATACATGAAACACATCATGTATCCCTACCAATGCCATTTCCTCTGGCAATAGTAGATGATAAGCTACTGGCCCTATTCGTTTGATAATCTCAAAAGGTCCAACATACCTTGGGCTTAGTTTTCCTTTTTTAATGAATCAGACAAATCCTTTCCATGGAGAAACTTTTAATAATACCTTATCTCCAATTTGAAATTCCAATGGCTTTCGTCTGTTATCTGCATAACTCTTTTGATGATCTCATGCTGCTTTAAGTCTTTCCTTGACTTGAATAATTTTGTCCGTTGTTTCTTGTACAATCTCAGGTCTAGATAATTGCTTTTCTCCAATCTTTGCCCAACAGACTGGAATTTGACATTTTCGTCCATAAAGGGCTTCAAACGGTGCAGCATTGATGCTGGTATGATAGTTGTTGTTGTAAGAAAATTCTATTAATGGTAAATAATCGTCCCAATTTCCTCCAAAGTCAATTACACATGCTCTAAGCATATTTTCCATTGTCTGAATTGTCCTTTCACTTTTTCTGTCCATTTGAGGATGATAAGCTGTGCTTATAGATTTAACCTGGTTCCCATTGCTTTTTGGAAACTTGTCCAAAAATGAGAAGTAAAACGGCTATCTCTGTTAGACACAATAGATAAAGGAATTCCATGTAATGAAACTATTTCATTTACATATAGTTTGGCTAACTGTTCCATACTGAAAGTTTCCTTCATAGGTAAGAAATGAGCAGATTTGGTTAATCTGTCTACAATCACCTAGATTGTATCATTACCTTTTTGTGTCTTGGGTAATTTGGTAACAAAGTCCATTGTTATCAATTCCCATTTCCAAATTGGCATTTCCAATTGTTGCAATAATCCTGAAGGTTTCTAGTGTTCAGCTTTAACATGTGAACATGTTAGACATTTAGCAACATAGTTTGGTATATCCTTTTTCATTCCTATCCACCAGAAATTCTTTCTTAAGTCTTGATACATTTTGTCACCACTGGGATGTATCGTATACTTAGACTTATGGGCTTCTTCTAGAATTTGGTTTTGTAAATTTCCTTGAATAGGTATCCAGATTATTTCCTGTCACACCCCGATATTTTCACATAACCCGGTGGGCCAGGTGGGGAGTATCATGATGTATTTGATATCATCATTGACAATTAAACACAGTTATAGTACAACGAAAGTCTTGGAAAGAAATTACTATTACAAACCGAATGTTCAAAGTTCAAAAATAATATTTATACAGATGGTTGTAGAAAAGGATCAACATGCGGATCTAAATAAAGATACAAAAACGATGTTTAACAGACTTTAAGGCATCTTAAGGACTTGCAAGATCCTCTTTTAGACACCAAGTAGCTCCCAACCTATTTGCGTGTAGTATCTGTCACTTAGTCTTTTGAAAATACGTCAGTTTACACTGGTAAATACAATTAACTGACTCATTTGAAAATGTTTAAGAAAATTGGTCTAAGTGCACAAGGCACGAAAAATTCTTTTATAACTTGGGACAATTACATTTATAATCTTGTATACAGATTTACATGTTTGTCATACATATGGGGCCCATTATAGAAACTGAGACATGATTAACCGACACACCACTTTTATAAACCCACAAAGGAGTTATCCCCAACTTGTGGGTAATTTATATTTTAGCATTTGCATCTGTCGGGTGTTTACCTACACCCCGTGCATAGGTCGTGGCCATTTGCAATTAAATGAGCCGAGGATATCTAAGACATGGTCGCATTAACCCCCAATGTTTATGTTATCAAACAATACGAATTAAAACGTGTTATGCGGATTTGTTAGTCACAATCCGACCAAGTGATCCCATACTCGACCAAGCGGTAATAATTTACCGTATCCAAAATGTAACACCTGTTCTTGTTATCATTGTAAACAGTTCAATTATCAATGAAACAATGTTATTTGATCCCGATGTTTGTTTATTTATGTTTGACATTTTGCATGTTTTGATTTTCGTTCAATTTCAAACTCTATTTCACTTTCTAGAGAGTTATACGCAAACTAATGCGTAAACGTAATCATTTTAACGTGACAAATACTCCAGAACATCAATTTATGCTTAACATACCTTAAATAACCTTTACATAACTTAGAAATAAGTTTTGAAGGCCTTGGTATGGCAAAATCAAGTTTATTCGCTTACAGGGACTAATTTTGACAAACTGTGAAAGTATGCCAATTCGTACTGTAACGAACATTCCAGAACATGATCATAAGTTAAACACACCCTAAATATCCTTTACATAGCTTAGAAATAGGCTTTGAGGGGTTAGGTGTGCTAAAATAAACGTTTTGGTCATTCAGGGACTAAAAGCGTCAAAAAGTGCACAAGTTTGCATTTTCGCGCATATCTTACGTTCTGAATACATCCGGACATCCAAAAATTTATGTAATCATTAAAATATTGTATTTAGTGGTTGGAATGCTAAAACTTCATTCGTTTCGCAATTTGGTTCGTTTTTGTGTCCGTTACGATTTCCGTCGTAATTAACCGAACAACCCAACCGTACGACCAAGCGAACCGACATCCAAGATATTTTTGAGCATATTTCAAGTTCCCTATGTTTTAACATCCTTATGGAGCTTGAAAATGGGCTTGACGGGTGTTAGAAGTGCCAAAACGCGACAAAACAAAGTGCAGGGGCAAAACTGTAATTAACTGAAACTTGCTGACCTGCACAAGGCTTACGGACCGTAAGCACAAACCCATACGGTCCGTAAGGACCCCCCCAGATCAGCAGAATTGTGTTCCAGCTTGATCCAGCTGTTCTCAAGTGTTGCAAATGGTTTTTAAGCTTCCTATGGGCTGGTTTTGGGTGCCCATGGTTTTAGAAATCAGGGGGTGCACATGTAAGGCCAAGATCGAAGCTCGGTTTTCGATGAACGATCCTAACGGTCTTGGTTTTCCTATAAATACCCCCCGTGATTTCACTTGTAACTCACACCTTTTGATTCATTCAGCTCTAAGTTAGGGTTTTATGCTCCATACCTGAGTTGTTTGGATCAAAACCTCCATTCTTGGACCTTTTGTAAGTCCTCTTTCGTTCTTTTATGCGTTTTTAAGCGTGAAAGTTAAACAATGTTTGAATTTCTGCTTTGACCAGTCAATGGTTAACACAAAGTTCGTTTGAACTTCGCAATGTGAGCGTAATCATGATGGTCATAGTCCTTTGTGACTATACCTACTGATTACCACGTTGTTTAGGCGTAGTGACGAGTCATAATTTCGGTCAAAAAACGTGTTTATGCGTATTTTGCAACCAAACTATTCTTGGGTATCAAAACCGTTTGTTTTGATATCAAACCTGTTTTCAAATGTCGTTAAACATGTTTTGACATGTTTAATACGTCACTTTTAGTTTAGTGTTTATATAGGGTCGTAAAGATAAGCGGTCTAAACAACCGCTTAGACTTTCGAACCCGACCCGTTCGGTCGATCATTAGGATCCGACCAAACATATTTTGTGACCATAGTTGTATAGGGAATAACCTTCCGAGGTTATACCTTATGGTCACTACATTTAGTTAGTTGTATGATAGGTAGTTTATATGCCTTAGGTAAATGACCAAAATACTCTTTTTGCGCATAAATTCATTTTAAGCATATGTAACCCAAATTTTGACATCTAAACTGATTTGGCAACAATATTAGACATGTTAAGGTATATATTACTTGTCATAGGACTAGTTAGGCGGTTCGAACGCGTTCTACGCGAATGACGCGTTAAAGTAGCGTAAGCTACCTAAACGGGTCATAATGGGTCGTAAGCACTTAGGTTAGGTTTCGTTTTAGTATGTAGGCTTTGTTAAACCATATTAAATGAGTTCCCATACTCATTTGGTTTACGAACCCTCATTCTATCCTATCCTCCGATTTAGGTCCGGTTTATAAACATAGTTACCTATATTAGGTGCCGTTTGATTTCCGTGATCTCTAGCATTGCTTGGTTGTTATTCAAGGACTTCTAGGCAATCTCAAGTGAGTACATAGACCCCTCTTTTACTATTTTTTCAAATGTTTTGGGGTGAAACACATGTGCCTACTTGTTACTTTCGTGCTTTCCATGATTTCATATCATATGCTTGTTATGTTCATTAGTACACTTATAGTACATGATTTCATTATGTTTTTGCTATGTATGTCCATTTAGTGCATGCTTAGTACATCGTTTTACATTACATTTTATGCTATGTATGTCCATTTGGTGCATGCTTAGTACATCGTTTTACATTACATTTTATGCTATGTATGTCCATTTAGTGCATACTTAGTACATCATTTTACATTACATTTTATGCTATGTATGTCCATTTAGTGCATACTTAGTACATTATTTTACATCACATGCTACGTATGTCAATTTGTTGCATACTTAGTACATTTGTTTTACATAACATGCTTACATTTTGGTATGACATTTGGTTTGTTTAAATGGGACAAAAATACATTCATTAACATTAGCTACGCCGTTCGTTAGTAGGTAGTGGTACCATAGGAATTGACAACTCCCGTTCCTGAAATCCTGGGTTTGTTTGGATGGAAGGAATGACCGAATTCGATACACATAACTCAGATAAACCTTTAATTTGTTTAAGGGTTTGTCGCCATAGTCTCAAGGCTTGAATGTATGCATTTTACAATACCGCATAGATGTTTGTATCAGTAGAGCATGCATTTATTTTACAAAACATAACTTTGACTTAAACTATGTTTTACTTCAATGCCTTGTTTTGTACATTTTACTTATGGCTTAGTTGATATATTTCACTTGCCATACATGACATTGGTTTACACATTACATGATTTACATTTTGACAATAAACAATTATTTACACATGAACATTTGACAATTGGTTTAAACAAGACAATTTGGTGGTTTTTTTGGGTAAGTGATTTAAGTAACGAAGCGTGTGTAATATGATAAAAGCATGGTGGATACGCCGCTGGTACTTCCTATATATAAGTGCTTTTATGATATTACATATCGTAGCGTTATTTAAATCATTTCAATTTAGACATTTAACATTTTACATAAATGACATATTTTTCACAAGACATTGTTTTACAAAACAGTTTGTTTTATACAACTCATTTTACTTGGTTATTTAATTAACCATACATCTTTCTTTTATATAATCTGATTTCTTATCACATTTTCATATGATTTATAAAAGAAAACACTTAACAAGATTCATGACTAATTTTTATTAAACATTTCTTTAAACCTAAGTCATGAATCCTATTTTCACAAAACCTATGTATCTCACAGGCATTTTTATGCTGACGTACCTATTTTCACATGTGTTTTCAGGAGCTGGTGCATAGGTTTGATTCAGGATACACTAGGGTGGACTCGGGCCTTAGTGACATAAAAGAAGCAAGATTAGTTTAAATAATGTTATGTACTCTTGTTTCTTTCATTTAAAGACAAATGTAATCCTTTTGTTAATAAATAAAACATAACTTTAATTACCATGGTTGTGAAACAATAATTCTGTTGCAACTCTGACAGAAGAGTTGGTATCAGAGCCAATGGTTATAGGGAATTAGGTTATTAGTAATGCTTTGACCTAGACTATAACTTTTCTAGGACCCTAACACAAGTTAGCTTGTGTTTAGATCTTAAAACACTACGTCACCTATCTTTAGGTGATTACCAAAAACAAGAACACAATTTTCCAAAACGCTTTTTGAAAATCAATCACCTGTTTTTAAATGATTTATTATAAGGTTTTGAACCCTCAAATATTTTTAGATTGATTTTGAAAATTTAATCATCCGTTTTTGAATGATTCTTTTGGCCTTGTGCCTTCCAAGTTTTCTAAATCTCGGCAAAGTTTTGGGTCTAAATAGTGTGAACACGTGCAAACCGGAAGGGTGAATGCCTGTACCCTGAGTTTTCTGTCTAGGGCTAGAGTGTTCGTACAAATCCACATAATCGGACCAGTCATTCTTACCTGGGAACTCTTGGGGTGAGTGTTCACTTATAGGTGAGCATGTCTTCGCGATGCATTATTTTTGACCCATTTACTTTGATTAATCACTGTGTGTCGTTTGTTCGCTTTATGGCACGGACGAATGATCTAATCATCTCACTCGTTTTCTGTATCATCTCATTCTTTTCATCTAATCATCTCATTATTTTTGACCCATTTCTGTATCATCTCATTCTTTTCATCTAATCATCTCACTCGTTTTCTCTCATGTTTCCTCTTTTAGAATGCCTCCTTGACGTGAAAATCCGCTACCTAATGCTGAAATGGCAGCTATCATTGCGCAGCAAATGGCTGCTGTACTCCCAGACATTATTGCTCAAGTGAACCAAGCCAACAATAACCAAAATGCTCCATGCAACTTCAAGGGTTTCAATTCGGCTAAACCACTCAAGTTTAGTGGTTCTGAAGGAGCAACTGGGCTCCTACAGTGGTTCGAGAGCATTGAGAGTACGTTTCGTCATGTTCTGTATCCCGATAATCGCAAGGTCGAGTTTGCTTCCAGTGTGTTTCAAAAGAGGGCTCTTACATGGTGGAACGGGGTTATGAGAGACCGAGGTGCCGAGGTTGCTTTAGCATAGACATGGGCCGAGCTTAGGGCTCTTATGATGAGGGAGTTTTGTCCTCGTCATGAACTGAGGGCTTTAGAAAGGGAGTTTGATGACTTGAAGCAGGATAGTGGTGAGCACCGGGCTTACACTGATAGGTATGAAGAGTTGAGTTTGCTATGCCCTACCATGGTTACCCCACTCGAGAAAGCTATCGAAAGGTAAATTGATGGGTTACCTAACTCTGTACAAGACATCATCACTGGTAGTAACCCTACCACAGTTCGTCAGGCAATCGAGTTAGCTGCGACATTGACTGAGTCGCAGGTCCGAAAGGGTAAGCTACACAGGAAGGGTGACAAGGGTAAGAAACAGTCATCTGATAAAGGTGAAAGCAAGAAGGCTAAGAGCAAGAAGGGCAAGGAGTCTGGTTCTTCGAAAGGTTCTAGGAAGCGCAAGGCTTCCCAGAATTTCGCTGTCACTGCCCAAGTCAATCAGGCAGCTCCTAACCAACCCACGCAACCACCAACTAAGAAACGGTATGCAGGGAATGCACCGTTGTGCAACATATGCAATAGCCACCATCAACCGCAAGTTCAGTGTCGTTTCTGTACAAACTGTGGGAAGTCGGGTCATCTTTCTGATGATTGTCGCTTTGCTCCCAATCAAGCAGCTCGTAACCCAGCTCAGCAGGCTGCTCAACTACCTGCTCCACAGCAAGCACAAGCTGCACGACCTCATTTTCCTCCTGGTTCGTGCTATAATTGTGGGGACCTGACTCATTATCGAAACCAGTGTCCATGGCTAGCCAACGCGAATCAAAATCAGGCTCAGGCTCGTGGTCGAGTCTTTAACATGAATGCTCAAGAGGAACAAGCAGACAACGAGGTGGTGAATGGTACGTTCTTTGTTAATAATCAGTCTGCATCTGTTCTTTTTGATTCAGGTGTCGATAAGAGTTTTGTGTCATTGTCTTTTGAGCCATTGCTTTGCATGTCTAGAACAAAACTAGGAAAGCCTCTGACAGTGGAAGTTGCTAGTGGTGATCTCATTGTTCTCGGTTCTGTTCTTCGTAACTGCCAGTTGAACCTTAACAACCATCTTTTTCCTATAGACCTCACACCGATGCAACTTGGGAGTTTCGACGTTATAGTGGGTATGGATTGGTTAGCCAAGCATCACGCAGAGGTAGTTTGTTTCGAGAAGATTGTTCATATTCCGCTCTCGACAGGTGAGATCCTACAGGTTCGTGGTGAGAAACCTGCTAGTAGTCTCAAGCTCATGTCTTGTACTCAGACTTGGAAGTATCTGCGAAAGAACTATGTGGCCTTCTTGGCATATGTTGTAGTAGATAAAGGCAAAGGTAAGTCTATTCGAGATATCCCCGTTGTTTGGGATTATCCTGAGTTGTTTCCTGAAGAGTTACCTGGATTACTGTCGCAACCCCCGATCTCAAAACCCCGAGAGCGGGCGGCCGCGCGCCAGTTTCGGTGGTATCTCGTATTGTCTAATTTGGCAGCGGAAATTTTCTTCAGGACCGTAGTTAGGAAATATTGGATCAGAGTAAAATACCACATTTTTATAACATTAAACAAATGGGTTAAAACCCAAGTTCATAGCACACACGTTTTCATAGGAATAAATCCTATTTTATTTATTACAAACATCTATTTTATTTTAGGTAACTTTATTGCCACTTTTTCAAGCCTCCAGTGCTGTCCAGCTGGCTTCTATTTGGCTTTCACAGTTTGTTACCTGAAACGCGTTTTAAAAACATTTGTCAATGGGAAATACTGGTGAGTGAATCCCAGTTTAATAAGAAAAACCCAGTGTACAGTATTGAGGGCGATCTCGCAATTACATTTGTTTCAAAGACATAACAATTAACATCCATGGTACTGTCAAATCCAACTTGTGGAAATGTTACTCCTTGACCAGGTGGTAACAAATTTTGTATACAAAACCCCAACATACTCATGATAATTGTATTCTTACAAATACTCAATAACTGTTATTCGCATGGAAAAATATTTAAGGTTTTATAAAAACAATTAACAAAAGGTTTACAAAAAGTGGATCAACTTACATTGCTGTCTTAGATTTTCCGTAAGGGTTTCCTGGTGACAATCTATAATTTACACAAATGCACACGCGTTAGTATAATAACCCATTTTAACATTAGTAATACCCTCCCCGAGACGGCATTCCAACGACTACGTCGGGCAGAACCACGACAGCCGTTACGGAACCCTAGATCAATCGGGCAGCGTATCTAATACGTATCCAGGGGTTATAATACTTACAACGGAGCAGAACTTCGCTAATTAGGGGGGGGGGGTATAATACCCACTTATATTGCCTAATATTCAGAATTGAGAGAAAGAAACGATTTTTGAACGATTTCTGAATGAAACCCGATGGCCTGTGATGGAGAGTGTGAAACATGGGTGCTAAAGTGTTTATCTTACGTGATTTAATCCGTTTTACATGATTATACGCTTGGAATTGGTTTATTGCGAGTGTTTGTATGCTTTGCAGGTAAGACGCGTAATTCGATGACGTTAGAGTGTTTAAAGATGAAGCGGAATGTTCAGGATTGATAAATGCAGCACTTGGTAATGTTCGGGAAGTATTTCGGGTCATAAAACGTCTTATATGTGCAAGTGATGTTAAAGATGTAAATCAAAAGGGGTGGATTTTTTAAGGCAGGCTAGTCACGTGCATTTGGAGAGGTGAACATTGGCGGCATTTTATTTTAATTGTCAACAATATCATTAACACATAAAAGAGGCAACAAGACACAAAGACAAATTCGATTATCACCATCACCACGTTTAGCAGCTGACACATGCACATGGGGGTGGCTCCATAAAGACTCACGGCCCAACATACTCATTACCTATGAATTGGCAGCCATTTAATATTATTTTCCTAATTTGTGGGAACATTATCATCACGTCACGAAAGTGGGCAACCAACCTCATCACTTTTGGGCTCTCTTACTGGATCATTAAATAGTTTTGATGGGCTCTAAAATCACACTATCATACACTATCATATCTTGAATTTTGGGCTCCATATTATCGAATTATTGGGCAGCAAACTTGATACCCTTGGGCTCAAATTATCATCGATATTGGCAGCAGACATAAAAAAGATTGGCGGCCAATATACAAGAGGGGGAGTTACACTTCTTCTTGAGTTTTGAAACCATTCTTGGAGCCATTACCTAGTACCAATCACCTATCAATCCATCACCATCCAGGAATCATCACAACAACCCGAATCAAGGAGATTTTATCATATATCAATCTTGATTCCAAACCCTAGCCATCAATCATTCATTCGTCCATTCATCACCATCCATCACAAGACCTTCACCATTCATCAATCATCCATATTTCAAGCTTCAAGATGATCTTCATCAAGCTCCAAACATCCGGTGATCAAGCTTCTTCAACCATGAGCGGCTAATCATCTCGGTTTCACCCCGGTGTAGGTAGTTGTTAATTTTAGGGTTTCGAATTGTTCTTGTTTCAACTTAGTGACAATTTGTGTTTGATTTTTGAAACCTTTGATAATAGTGTTACATTTGTTGCGAATTCGTAAATTGTCGAACGATGTTAAAAGTTATGACTTTGCGAAATGGTGATATGTAATTGTGCATTATCGTGGTTAGGATTTACTTGTGTTGATTATAAAGTGTATTCTTGTCCGTTCTTCGGGACGTTGATAGTTATTAGCACCTAAGTCACGGTACACTAAATTCGTTAATCAAATACATTTGAGTTGAATCTAAAACTTGTAGAAATCCTAGGTTAGCAATTACCGAAACCGAGTGTGATTCCTTTTTCTTATTATTGTTCTAGTAAACAATTTTCTCGTAATCATTAATCATTAGTTGTTAATCAATTTAATCAATTCACTTAGTCTAAACTCATATCTCTCAATTAAACAAAATTCATAAAAACAATTTAGTAATCTTCATAATTTGTGACATCTTTTAAGAATTCATCCAAATCCAATCGCAAACCACATACTCTTCGTGGTTCGACCCCTTGCTACCACTAGCTATTTGTTAAGGGTAAATAGGGCTTATAAATATTATCTTTGACCAGAGCGCGACACTCCGATCAGCCTGCTTATATAGTTGCTGAATCTGGTTCTCTCGCGGCCCGCGTAACATAAGGGCAGGTCCTACGCGGCCCGCGTTGACTCCAGGTCAACGTGTAGCCCATCCGGATCAGCAACTAGACTCGACATGTGTTGGGCCACGTGGCCGCACCGGGCTGCGCCACCTTTTGAGCTTCTCGCGGCCCGCGTAAGGGTTATGGGGTACCTTACGCGGCCCGCCTCAACTTAAATTTTTTGTTTTTCATTTATTTTTAATGCTATATTGTATTTCGGGCTCGGTTTTCACATACGGGGTGTATTTAAAGACATATTTGGACATTTTTAAAATATTTTGGGGTGTTGGAAAATATTCGAGGGTGTCGGTTTATTTAGGATTGTTACATCCTCCCCACCTTGTTTTAGAGCTCGTCCTCGAGATCTACTGGAACAAGTGTGGATATTTCCTTTGCATTTCTGATTCGAGTTCCCAGGTGTACTCAGGTCCTCTTTTGGAGTCCCACTTCACTTTGACCAGAACTAATCTCTTATGTTTGAGATTCTTGATTTTCCTGTCTTCAATTTGTAAAGGTCTTTCTACAAACTTGAGTTGTTCATTTACCTCTATATCCTTAAGAGGTACTATTAACGATTCATCCGCTAAGCATTTCTTGAGATTTGATACATGAAATACATCATGTATTCATGCCATTTCCTCTGGCAGTTGTAGCTGATAAGCTACAAGTCCTATTCTTCTAATAATCTCAAAAGGTCCAATATACCTGGGACTTAGCTTTCCTCTTTTGATGAATCTTACTACTCCTTTCCAAGGAGAGACTTTTAACAATACCTTATCTCCTACTTGAAATTCCAATGGCTTGCGTCGGTTATCAGCATAGCTCTTCTGTCGATCACGTGCTGCTTTCAGTCGTTCTTTGACTTGAATAATCTTGTCGGTTGTTTCTTGCACTATCTCAGGTCCAGATAGTTGCTTCTCCCCAATTTCTGCCCAACAGACTGGGGTTCGGCACTTTCGTCCATAAAGTGCTTCGAATGGTGCAGCATTAATACTAGTGTGATAGCTATTATTATAAGAAAATTCTATTAAAGGTAAATGATTGTCCCAATTACCTCTGAAATCAATTACACAGGCTCTAAACATGTCTTCCATCGTCTGAATTGTCCTTTCGCTTTGTCCGTCTGTTTGAGGATGATAAGCTGTGCTTAGATTCAACTTGGTTCCCATGGCTTTTTGGAAACTTGACCAAAAATGAGAGGTAAAATGACTATCTCTATCAGAAATGATTGATAAAGGTATTCCATGTAATGAAACGATTTCATTTACATATAATTTAGCTAATTGTTCCATACTAAAAGTTTCTTTCATTGGTAGGAAATGGGCTGACTTGGTTAGCCTATCTACAATCACCCAGATTGTATCATTTCCTTTCTTTGTTTTGGGTAATTTAGTAACAAAATCCATTGTTATCAATTCCCATTTCCATAATGGCATTTCTAGCTGTTGCAATAGCCCTGCGGGTTTCTGGTGTTCAGCTTTAACTTGTGAACAAGTTAAACATTTAGAAACATAGGCTGCTATGTCCTTCTTCATTCCTATCCACCAGAAATTTTTCCTTAAATCCTGGTACATTTTATCACTTCCTGGATGCATCATATACTTAGACTTATGGGCTTCTTCTAATATACGATGACGTAGGTTTCCTAATTTGGGTATCCACATTCTCTTCTTATGAAATCTCCAAATTCCATCTGTTCCTTATTCTAATTCCTTAGTCATCCCTTTTAAAATTTTCAGTATCATCCTTGATTACTGATTCTTGTGCTTCTCTTATCTGATCATTTAAATCTACTTGCAGATTTAACTTAAGAGAACGTACCCTTTTTGGCTTTTCATGATACTTTCGGCTTAAAGCATCTGCCACTACATTTGCTTTTCCTTCATGATACTGGATATCACAATCAGAGTCACTAAGCATCTCCATCCAGCGTCTTTGTCTCATATTCAATTCCTTTTGCCCGAAAACATACCTTAGACTCTTATGATCGGTGAATATGGTAAACTTACTACCATAAAGGTAATGCCTCCAAATCTTAAGGGCAAAAATTATAGCTCCTAATTCCAAGTCATGGGTTGAATAATTTTCTTCATGATTCTTAAGTTGCCTAGATGCATAAGCTATAACCTTTTGGCGTTGCGTCAATACACATCCATAACCTATTTTGGAAGCGTAACAATAGACTACAAAGTCTTCAGTTCCTTCTGGTAATGCTAATATGGGTGCATGGGTTAATCTATGCTTAAGAATTCTAAACGCTTCTTCTTATTTTGGTCCCCATTCAAACTTAATGGATTTACAGGTTAACTTAGTTAAAGGAATGGCTATTCTAGAAAAATCTTGAATAAATCTTCTATAATAACCGGCCAATCCTAAGAAACTTCTAACCTCGGTTGGTGACTCAGGGGTTTTCCATTTAGTAATCGCCTCGATCTTAGTTGGATCCACATGTATTCCTTCATGATTCACTAAATGTCCAAGAAATTGTACCTGCTCTAACCAAAATTCACACTTCGAAAACTTAGCATAAAACTTTTCCTTTCTTAATAGACTCAAAAGCGTGAGCAAATGCTTTGCATGTTCCTCTTTATTTTTAGAGTAAATTAGAATATCATCTATGAAGACAATTATGAATTTATCCAAACATGGCTTACATATTCGGTTCATCATGTCCATAAATGCGGTTGGGGCATTGGTTAAACCAAATGGCATGACAGTAAATTCATAATGGCCATACCTTGTTCTGAATGCGGTCTTAGGAATATCCTCTTCCTGTACCTTTAATTGATGATATCCTGACCTTAAATCGATTCTAGAGAAAAATCGAGCTCCTTTCAATTGATCAAACAGATCATCGATTCTCGGTAGTGGGTACCGATTCTTAATCGTGACCTTCTTTAATTCACGATAGTCAATGCACATACGCATTGATCCGTCTTTCTTTTTAACGCACAAAATCGGCGCTTCCCATGGCGACGAACTTGGCTGTATAAATCCTTTCTTTAATAATTCATCTAACTGTTTCTTCAGTTCTTGCATCTCTGCTGGTGCCAAACGGTAGGGTGCTTTGGCAATCGGTGCTGTTCCTGGCAGTAGGTGGATTCTGAATTCAACTTCTCTGTCCAGCGGTAGTCCTGGTAATTCTTCCTGAAATATATCTGAAAACTGAGACACTACTGGAATGTCTTTTAGTTCTTTTCCTTTAGTGTTAGTAATTATGGAAATCAAATGCACTATAGAACCTTTTCTTATATAACTTGCAGTTTTCATCACAGAGATGAATTTTGTGGACCTAGAGGGCTTATCTCCTTTAATTGTGACCTTTTTACCTTTTGGTGAATTTACTTGGATTGACTTTTGATCACATAAAATACTAGCTTTATTGGCTATTAACCAATCCATTCCTAAAACAATATCAAATCCTGCCAGATTCATTGGGTAAAGGTTTGTAATAAACTTTTGATTTAAAATTTCTACTCTTGCTCCCTGCAAGATTTCAGAAATCCTAACTGTTTCTCCATTAACTGTCTCTACTAGACATTCTTGTGGTAGTTTAGTTAATGGCTGATTTAGAAGTTTGCAAAATGAAGTATTAATAAAACTTTGGTTTGCACCAGAGTCAAATAATACTTTAGCAAAAACATCATTAACTAAAAACGTACCAGCTATGACATCCGGAATCATCTTGGCTTCATCTGCAGTCAGAACGAATGCTCTAGCATTTTTTGTGTTCTTGTTGTTCACAGCTGGAGCCAATTTCGGATAATTCGGCTTGATGTGACCTTTTTCTCCACAATTGTAGCATAGTCCATTACTGTATTTTTCTCCTGCAATCTTCTTCCTTGTGTCCTGGCATCTTGCAGAAATTGCAAAGAGTGGAGCATTTTCCCGAATGCTTTTTCTTGCAGACCTTGCAGAATGGTGCAGAGGTAGAACCCATATTCCTACGGTTGTAATTCCCAGAACGGAATTCTTGAGTAAGCCTTTGGGTTAGGTTTCTCCTCTGGTCTTCTTCCCTAGTACGGATTAACTCATCTGTCAAGGTATTAGCTAGTTCTACAGCTTCTTCTATAGTTTGAGGTCTAGCTGCTTTGACTACATGTCTAATCTCTCCAATTAATCCCCAGATATAACGGGAGATTAATACCGGTTCAAGTGATGCAAGGGTTGGTACTATTCTAGCATATTCAAAGAATGTGGTAGTATAACCCTTACTATCTACCCCGGTCATCCTTAAGTTCAGAAACTTATTTGCTATCTGTTCTTTTTCATTGGGAGGGCAGAATTTCCTTTCTACCATATTTTTAAATTCGTCCCATTCCATGTTGTATACCTTATCACTTCCTCTTGACTGGAGGATAGTGTTCCACCATTATAAGGCTGAATTCTTAAACAAGTTAGAAGCAAACATTATCTTATCTTCTTTAGCACACTTGCTTATTTTTAAAACAGCCTCAGTCTTTTCTATCCAGCGTAGAGCTGCAATGGGTCCTTCATTGCCCGAGAATTCTATTGTTTTGCAAGACCAGAATTCCTTATAAGAACAACCATAAGGCATGGTTCTTCTTCTTTTGGGAATGGGCGCTTGAAGTACGGGTCCATTGTTCACGCTGTTTTCTGGTTCAATTGGTCGCTTACTGCTATGTTTACTTTTATTATTCGCTTCTTGAACCATTTGAATAATAAATGGCATTGCATCTATAATTCCTTGTGCCACTATGTGTTGAACGACACTATTATCCATTTGGTTTCCATTGTTATTGATGCTCGGATTCTCATTAACCAAGTTAATGTTACTCTGGTTTTCATTATTCAGATTTTCTTGATTTCCTTCGTCGGCCATCTGAATTTTAAACATTTACCCCATATTAATATCACAAAATAATAGTTAATATAGTCAATCACATGACACGCAATTTAGCGAAAAGCGTCGATCATTGCGACTTTACTCTATTCATCTACTATGCATCTATTACACACCAGTACTGAAATAAAATTACAATATCAACTGAAATAAACAATAGTAGGCATCCGTACACACATATTTTATTATTATTACTACTATTACCGTCTCCATTCTTACATTCACGGATATGGATTCATCAAAAAATCCATATTGCGCTCGTCATACTTTCAGACGAGTCGCTCTCCCACCTGTCGCATTCTCTCACTACTTTCTAGAATTTCCTCACCAAATGTCCTAAGTTCTTGTACGTTTTCTGCACTCATTGGGGGTGCAGGTTCTAGGACTGGGTTCGGAATCTGGGGTGCAAGTTCCTGATATGGGGGTGTAGGTGCCTGAAATCGGTAAGGATCTTCTAAAATTTTCCTAATGTATTCGTCGTGGTAATAGGGATCTAAAGGGTCCATACCTGGATAGGCTCCTAAGTTCTGCATGGGTGTGTCTTCATGTATCGGGTAGCGTTGCACATAGTCCCTAACTTCATCCCACCAGGGATCGTAATTTGGGTCTAGGGGGTTTGGTGCTGGTACCCTAGGCATTTCCTCTGGATTGAAGTCATGCATCTCTACTTGGTTTTCAGGGTTTTCTATCTCCATTGGTTGGTCAGGGATTGGTGGCTGTGGTTGGGGTGCTATTATTTCCTCTAGATTAGGGTCAGCTGCAGTGGTTGCTAGGATGTGAATATTAGCTATACCCCTATTTATCATATCTTGGGCATAGGCATCTGTCTCTCTCTTGGCTGCGGCTAGTACTCTCTGGTCTTGTAACTTTTTCATACGTTTTCTACGCTCGTGTGCCCCTCTACTGAACCATCCCCAATTTTTTCTGAGGAAATGGCTCTTCTGACTGAGCCTTAAACACAAAGATTCCTTCTTCCAAATCAGCAGAGTACCCTGAGAGGGCAGGCTGAGAAGAGGAGGTGCCTTCGCTTCTAGGCGAACCAGACAATTGACTGTACGCGTCAGATGGTCCTTGGTCGCTCATACTATAAACTAACAAATAGTCAAATAACACATAACAATTAAATACAATTACGCACGTATTCCCACAATTTATTTCCTAACGGATTGAATTTTTGATGTCAGTAGAACACTTCTGTGGCTGAATCAGTGGCTTAGCTCTGATACCACCTTCTGTCGCAACCCCTGATCCTAAATCCCCGGGAGCGGGCGGCCGCGATCCAGTTTCGGTGGTATCTCGTATTTTCTAATTTGGCAGCGGAAATTTTCTTCTGGACCGTAGTTAGGAAATATTGGATCAGAGTAAAATACCACATTTAAACATTAAACAAATGGGTTAAAACCCAAGTTCATAGCACACACGTTTTCATAGGAATAAATCCTATTTTATTTATTAAAAACATCTATTTTGTTTTAGGTAACTTTATTGCCACTTTTCCAAGCCTCCAGTGCTGTCCAGCTGGCTTCTATTTGGCTTTCACAGTTTGTTACCTGAAACGCGTTTTAAAAACATTTGTCAGTGGGAAATACTGGTGAGTGAATTCCAGTTTAATCAAGTTTAATAAGAAAAACCCAGTGTACGGTATTGAGGGCGATCTCGCAATTACATTTGTTTCCAAGACGTAACAATTAACATCCATGGTACTGTCAAACCCGACTTGTGAAATTATTACTCCTTGACCAGGTGGTAACAAATTTTGTATACAAAACCCCAACATACACATGATAATTGTAGTCTTACAAATACTCAATAACTGTTATTCGCATGGAAAAGTATTTAAGGTTTTATAAAAACAATTAACAAAAGGTTTACAAAAAGTGGATCAACTCACACTGCTGTCTTAGATTTTTCGTAAGGGTTTCCTGGTGATAATATATAATTTACACAAATGCACACGCGTTAGTATAATAACCCATTTTTCGTAATACCCTCCCCGAGACGGCATTTCAACGACTACGTCGGGCAGAACCACGACAGCCGTTACGGAACCCTAGATCAATCGGGCAGCGTATCTAATACGTATCCAGGTGTTATAATACTTACAACGGAGCAGAACTTCGCTAATTAGGGGGTATAATATATTGCCTAATATTCAGAATTGAGAGAAAGAAACGATTTTTGAACGATTTCTGAATGAAACCCGATGGCCTGCTTATATAGTTGCTGAATCTGGTTCTCTCGCGGCCCGCGTAACACAAGGGCAGGTCCTACGCGGCCCGCGTTGACTCCAGGTCAACGTGTAGCCCATCCGGATCAGCAACTAGACTCGACATGTGTTGGGCCACGTGGCCGCACTGGGCTGCGCCACCTTTTGAGCCTCTCGCGACCCGCGTAGGGGTTATGGGGTACCTTACGCTGCCCGCCTCAACTTAAATTCTTTCGTTTTTCATTTATTTTTAATGCTATATTGTATTTCGGGCTCGGTTTTCACATACGGGGTGTATTTAAAGACATATTGGGACATTTTTAAAATATTTTGGGGTGTCGGAAAATATTCGAGGGTGTCGGTTTATTTAGGATTGTTACAATTACCCCCAGCGCGCCAAGTCGAGTTCCGTATTGATCTTGTACCTGGTGCAAATCCTATTGCCAGATCTCCATATCGTCTTGCACCGTCCGAGATGCAAGAGTTATCTAAGCAGCTTCAAGAGCTTTCAGACAAAGGTTTTATCCGTCCTAGCTTTTCGCTTTGGGGTGCTCCCGTTCTTTTTGTCAAGAAGAAGGATGGATCTTTCAGGATGTGTATCGATTATCGTGAGCTTAACAAGCTTACCATCAAGAATCGATATCCTCTACCTCGCATTGATGACCTCTTTGATCAGTTACAGGGTGCTTCTTATTTTTCAAAGATTGATCTACGTTCTGGGTATCATCAACTTCGTGTGCATGAAGAAGATATTCCCAAGACAGCTTTCCGCACTCGTTATGGGCATTATGAGTTCACAGTTATGCCTTTCGTTTTGACTAATGCTCCTGCAGTTTTCATGGACTTGATGAATAGGGTCTGCAAGCCTTATTTGGATAAATTCATCATCGTTTTCATTGATGACATCTTGATTTATTCTAAGACGCAAGCTGATCATGAGCAACATCTTCGTCTTACTCTGGAACTCCTGAAGAAAGAACAACTTTTCACCAAATTCTCCAAATGCGAATTTTGGCTTAAAGAAGTTCAATTTTTAGGACATATCGTCAACGAACAGGGTATTCATGTAGATCCCTCCAAGATCAGTGCGATTAAGGATTGGGATACGCCTACTACTCCTACTGAGGTTCGTTCTTTTCTTGGTCTGACGTGTTATTACCGCCGCTTCATTGAAAAATTCTCGAAGATTGCAGTTCCTCTAACTGCTCTAACCCAGAAAAACAAACCCTTTGATTGAGGAACCAAATAAGAAGAAGTGTTTCAGACCTTGAAGCAGAAGCTTTGTGATGCGCCTATTCTATCTTTGCCCGAGGGCAATGATGATTTTGTCGTGTATTGTGATGCATCAAATTTGGGTCTTGGCTGTGTCCTTATGCAAAGGAACAAAGACATAGCATATTCATCGAGGCAGTTGAAGGTACACGAGAAGAACTACACCACACATGATCTTGAGTTAGGTGCAGTTGTATTCGCTCTCAAGATCTGGAGACACTATTTGTACGGTACTAAATGTGTGATTTTCACTGACCACAAAAGTCTTCAGCATATCTTTAATCAGAAAGAACTTAACATGAGGCAACGACGTTGGGTTGAGCTTCTAAATGACTATGACTGCGAAATTCGCTACCATCCTGATAAGGTGAATGTCGTAGCCGATGCTTTGAGTCGTAAAGAGCATGTCAAGCTTCATTGTGTCCGTGTTCGATTTGATATTCAAACCCGCATTTCTCAGGCTCAACACACTTGTGTTTCACAAGACTTGATGGGTAAGGAATTACCATTTCACATTAAGCCTGATCTCGAGCTTAAAGACAATGGAGTGTATTATTTCATGGACCGTTTGTGGGTCCCAAGTCAAGATAATCTTCGCACCTTGCTTATGGATGAAGCTCATAAGACTTGTTATTCTATTCATCCTGGTGCTGACAAAATGTATAAGGATCTTCGTACTCAGTATTGGTGGCCTGGTATGAAGAAAGATATCGCCTTATACGTATCAAAGTGCCTTACTTGTCTTAAGGTTAAGGCTAAACATCAACATCCTTCTGGTTTATTGGAGCAACAAGAGATTCCAGTTTGGAAATGGGAAAACATTGCAATGGATCTTATTACCAAACTTTCGCGCACTAAGAGAGGTCATGACGCCATCTGGGTAGTTGTCGATTGTCTTACAAAGTCAGCACATTTCTTGCCAATCCGTGAGGATCTATCTACTGACAAGCTTGCTAAAATCTATGTGGATGAAATTGAATCTAGACATGGTGTTCCTTTGAACATTATTTCTGACAGAGATGCTCGATTCTCGTCTCGTTTTTGGAGAACCATGCAATCTGCTATGGGGACCCAACTTAATCTGAGCACAACTTATCATCCACAATCAGATGGTCAATCTGAAAGAACAATCCAGACTTTGGAGGATATGCTTAGAGCTTGTGTGATCGATTTTGGTGGTAGTTGGGATTCGTATCTTCCGTTGATTGAATTCTCCTACAACAACAGTTATCACTCCAGCATCAACATGGCTCCTTTTGAGGCTCTCTATGGTCAAAAATGTCGTTCACCAGTCTGCTGGAATGAGATCGGTGAGGCTCAACTTACTGGACCTGACCTCATTCTAGAGACAACAGATAAGGTTAAGAAAGTTCGTGATAACCTTTAGACAGCTAGAAGCCATCAAAAGCGTTACGCGGACCGACGACGCAAGCCCTTGGAATTTCAAGTCGGTGATCGCATATTACTTAAGGTCTCACCTTGGAAAGGAGTGATCAGATTTGAAAAGACAGGAAAACTTGTACCTAGATATATTGGACCATTCAAGATTGTCGAAAGAATTGGTAAGGTAGCCTACAGACTTGAGTTACCTCCTGAACTTGGAAGTGTTCATCCAACCTTTCACGTGTCCAATCTCAAGAAGTGTCTAGATGATGAGAACCTCCACATACTGCTTGATGAAATTCGTGTGGATAACACGATGCATTTTGTTGAGAAACCTGTGGAAATCATGGACCGTATAGTCAAGTGGCTCAAGCGCAAGCACATTCCACTTGTCAAAGTTTGCTGGGAATCTAAACGTGGTCCAAAATTTACTTGGGAACGTGAAGATCAAATGAAGGCGAAATATCCACATCTTTTTCCACGAGTTTCCTCTAAACAAATTTCGGGACGAAATTTCCACAAGTAGGGGAGTCTGTGACACCTGTGCTTGTAATCATTTTAAACAGTTCAATTATCAATGAAACAATGTTATTTGATCCCAATTTTTGTTTATTTATGTTTTACATTTTGCATGTTTTGATTTTCGTTCAATTTCAAACTCTATTTCACTTTCTGGAGAGTTATACGCAAACTAATGCGTAAACGTAATCAGTTTAACGCGAAAAACACTCCGGAACATTAGTTTATGCTTAACATACCTTAAATAACCTTTACATAACTTAAAAATAAGTTTTGAAGGACTTGGTATGGCAAAATCAAGTTTATTCGCTTACAAGGACTAATTTTTTACAAACTGCGAAAATATGCCGATTCGTACTGTAACGAACATTCTGGAACATGATCATAAGTTAAACACACTCTAAATATCCTTTACATAGCTTAGAAATAGGCTTTGCGGGGTTCGGTGTGCTAAAATAAACTTTATGGTCATTCAGGGACTAAAAGCGTCAAAAAGTGCACAAGTTTGCATTTTCGCGCATATCTTACGTTCTGAATACATCCGGACATCCAAAAATTTATGTAATCATTAAAATATTGTATTTTAGTGGTTGGAATGCTAAAACTTCATTCGTTTCACAATTTGGATCGTTTTTGCGTCCGTTACGATTTCTGTCGTAATTAACCGAACAACGCAACCGTACGACCAAGCGAACCGACATCCAAGATATTTTTGAGCATATTTCAAGTTCCCTATGTTTTAACATCCTTATGGAGCTTGAAAATGGGCTTGACGGGTGTTAGAAGTGCCAAAACGCGACAAAACAAAGTGCAGGGGCAAAACTGTAATTAACTGAAACTTGCTGACCTGCATAAGGCTTACGGACCGTAAGCACAAACCCATACGGTCCGTAAGGACCCCCCAGATCAGCAGAATTGTGTTCCAGCTTGATCCAGCTGTTGTCAAGTGTTGCAAATGGTTTTTAAGCTTCCTATGGGCTGGTTTTGGGTGCCCATGGTTTTAGAAATCAGGGGGTGCACATGTAAGGCCAAGATCGAAGCTCGGTTTTCGATGAACGATCCTAACGGTCTTGGTTTTCCTATAAATACCCCCATGATTTCACTTGCAAATCACATCTTTTGATTCATTCAGCTCTAAGTTGGGGTTTTATGCTCCATACCTGAGTTGTTTGGATAAAAACCTCAATTCTTAGACCTTTTGTAAGTCCTCTTTCGTTCTTTTATGCGTTTTTAAGCGTGAAAGTCAAACAGTGTTTGACTTTCTGCTTTGACCAGTCAATGGTCAACACGAAGTTCGTTTGAACTTCGCAACGTGAGCGTAATCACGATGGTCATAGTCCTTTATGACTATACCTACTGATTACCACGTTGTTTAGGCGTAGTGACGAGTCATAGTTTCGGTCAAAATACGTGTTTATGCGTATTTTGCAACCAAACTATTCTTGGGTATTAAAACCGTTTGTTTTGATATCAAACCTGTTTTCAAATGTCGTTAAACATGTTTTGACATGTTTAACTCGTCACTTTTAGTTTAGTGCTTATATAGGGTCGTAAAGATAAGCGGTCTAAACAACCGCTTAGACTTTCGAACCCGACCCGTTCGGTCAATCATTAGGATCCGACCAGGCATATTTTGTGACCATAGTTGTATAGGGAATAACCTTCCGAGGTTATACCTTATGGTCACTACGTTTAGTTAGATGTATGATAGGTAGTTTATATGCCTTAGGTAAATGACCAAAATACCCTTTTTGCGCATAAATTCATTTTAAGCATATTTAACCTAAATTTTGACATCTAAACTGATTAGGGAACAATATTAGACATGCTAAGGCATATATTACTTGTCATAGGACTAGTTAGGCGCTCCGAACGCGTTCTACGTGAATGACGCGTTAAAGTAGCGTAAGCTACCTAAACATGTCATAATGGGTCGTAAGCACTTAGGTTAGGTTTTGTTTTAGTATGTAGGCTTTGTTAAACCATATTACATGAGTTCCTATACTCATTTGGTTTACGAACCCTCATTCTATCCGATCCTCCGATTTAGGTCCGGTTTATTAGCATAGTTACCTATATTAGGTGCCGTTTGATTTCCGTGATCTCTAGCATTGCTTGGTTGTTATTCAAGGACTTCTAGGCAATCTCAAGTGAGTACATAGACCCCTCTTTTACTGTTTTTCAAACGTTTTGGGGTGAAACACATGTGCCTACTTGTTACTTTCGTGCTTTCCATGATTTCATATCATATGCTTGTTATGTTCATTAGTACACTTATAGTACATGATTTCATTATGTTTTTGCTATGTATGTCCATTTAGTGCATGCTTAGTACATCGTTTTACATTACATTTTATGCTATGTATGTCCATTTAGTGCATGCTTAGTACATCGTTTTACATTACATTTTATGCTATGTATGTCCATTTAGTGCATACTTAGTACATCAGTTTACATTACATTTTATGCTATGTATGTCCATTTAGTGCATACTTAGTACATTATTTTACATCACATGCTACGTATGTCCATTTGTTGCATACTTAGTACATTTGTTTTACATAACATGCTTACATTTTGGTATGACATTTGGTTTGTTTAAATGGGACAAAAATACATTCATTAACATTAGCAACGCTGTTCGTTAGTAAGTAGTGGTACCATAGGAATTGACAACTCCCGTTCCTGAAATCCTGGGTTTGTTTGAATGGAAGGAATGACCGAATTCGATACACATAACTCAGATATACCTTTAATTTGTTTAAGGGTTTGTCGCCACAGTCTCAAGGCTTGAATGTATGCATTTTACAATACCGCATAGATGTTTGTATCAGTAGAGCATGCATTTATTTTACAAAACATAACTTTGATTTAAACTATGTTTTACTTCAATGCCTTGTTTTGTACATTTTACCTATGGCTTAGTTGATATATTTCACTTGCCATACATGACATTGGTTTACACATTACATGATTTACATTTTGACAATAAACAATTATTTACACATGAACATTTGACAATTGGTTTAAACAAGACAATTTGGTGGTTTGTTTGGGTAAGTGATTTAAGTAACGAAGCGTGTGTAATATGATAAAAGCATGGTGGATACGCCGCTGGTACTTCCTATATATAAGTGCTTTTATGATATTACATATCGTAGCGTTATTTAAATCATTTCAATTTAGACATTTAACATTTTACATAAATGACATATTTTTCACAAGACATTGTTTTACAAAACAATTTGTTTTATACAACTCATTTTACTTGGTTATTTAATTAACCATACATCTTTCTTTTATATAATCTGATTTCTTATCACATTTTCATATGATTTATAAAAGAAAACACTTAACAAGATTCATGACTAATTTTTATTAAACATTTCTTTAAACCTAAGTCATGAATCCTATTTTCACAAAACCTATGTATCTCACAGGCATTTTTATGCTGACGTACCTATTTTCACATCTGTTTTCAGGAGCTGGTGCATAGGTTTGATTTGGGATACACTAGGGTGGACTCGGGCCTTAGTGACATAAAAGAAGCAAGATTAGTTTAAATAATGTTATGTACTCTTGTTTCTTTCGTTTAAAGACAAATGTAATCCTTTTATTAATAAATAAAACATAACTTTAATTACCATGGTTGTGAAACAATAATTCTGTTGCAACACTCCCCGACGTTTCCGCCGCGGTTTCGTTGTTTTACGCGGTTGGGTTGTGACACCAAAGTTATAACTTTGATTTTAATACAAGAGTTAACTACTCAGTCGTATGATTTACTTAGACTTGTGAAAGTAGCTTTTATGGGGGCTTCCTAGTCTGGAATGAAGGTAATATTAACCTATTAGAATGCTAATGGGTCCTATTTAAGTCATAGACTTAGACCGGTTAGCTTAAAGAACGATTTATAGTATAAAATGCTAGATTAAGCAATGACCGGAATGGCATGTAATTTAGACCCTATAAGTATGGAGACTTGTATAATATGGGTAAACTAAATACATTCTGGATTTTGAAGTTTAAATATAAGGTTAAACCCGTTTTGGTTAATTTATGCAAACTAGTCACATAAACCGAACCGAACGCGTATAAGCATTATCGGGTAACCGAATGAGTCATATACAAGTTCCATATCTTATTATGCTTAAAATATATTATGATATCTGTAGGATATCAATATGTATGCCCATAAAGGTTTTAAAACCGTATTAAGCCTCATAAGGGCATTTTGGTCATTTTATGATTTATAAAAGGAGTTTGCAAGTAATCTGATGTCAAGGTCATAAACACTCTGTAAAAATATTTAATTTATGATATATTAACAGTAGGATATCAAATATATGTGTGGCTTATGCTTTATGGCCAAACTATGCATCGTAGGGGCATTTTGGTCATTTCACACATAGTTCTAAGGACTTATTTGGGATTCTGAGTTCATGACTTGTACCTACTATAAAAATATTTAAAATCATTTATAAAATCAGTAGGTAACAAGTATTGGGTGCTAAGTATGGTTTAAAATCATACTATGCACCTAATTAGCGTAAAAGTCGGTAAATGACGATCATTTCGAAGTTTATGTAATTTTGATGTTATGACCAGCTTTGAATAGACAAAATATATTATTTTTCATAACATATCAGTAGCAAAAAGGTTTTGCATGTTTATTATGTTTAAAACTTATTTTAAAGGCAAAAAGGGTATTATCGTCATTTATAAACTTTGTACAAGAGCTTTAAGTTAAAGTTAGTATATAATCTGACTTAACATCCCAGTAATTCTTAAATATGATATCACAACAGTGGGTAAAAATTTTTATTTTAAAATTATGTTTAAAACTTAATTTGCATGCAAAAGGGCATTTTAGTCCTTTTAAAAGCATGTTTTATAATTATATTGGTAAACTCAGTTTATGACCAGAATACAACTGTCAAAATATGTTAAATATGTTTACTAATTAGAATGTAAATCATTTGCATGCTTGATTATGTTTAAAATCTCATTTTTGAACAAAAGGGCATAATAGTTAACATTAAGCATAATAACGGAAACAAGTAAACGAACTTAGATTATATGTGACCATGTAATATAACCTCAGAGGGTTATACTACAATATAATATGGTCACAAAGGAACCTTAATGCATAATGAAAGTATGCTAATTCGGGTCAGAACTGAAAGTCAAAGCAAAAGTCAAATTTTGCGACTTTCGGTTGCGAACCGAGCTTAAACTCAGAATTGTCGGGTTGAACATGTTTATACATGTTCTAATAATATTTACCAAGTTATTAAAGTGATAAAACACATTCTATAACCTTTACATTATCAGATTTGAATTATTTTAAAAACTGACCCGTTTGACCTTTTATTTTAATAACTTTGACCCAACAATTAATTAAGTAAACGTAATAATTAGGAGGTGCCCTTTTGAGGGATTAACACCTACCTAATTAAGATCACGTAGCCATATTCGCCTCGAACAATGGCTGGACCGTTAAGTTCTAAATCGAAACTCAAATCCTTTTAACGGAAACTTTGACTTTCGGCTTTTAAAAGCTTAAAAACTGAAAAGTAGAGGCTAGGGACACTTACAACAGGTCCTAGCTCGAAATATTTAACTTAGGGGAGTCTCCTATGATCAAGAATCTCCAAGAAATCCCAAGCAAGTGAGAAAGAGATGATTTTTAGAATGAGCAAGGAATGAAGGCACACAAGGCCCCTATTTATACTAATTCAAGGGATTCAAGGATAAAGCCAGGTGTTAGGGAGGTGTTAAGATCTTCACAAGTGTCCTAGCTGATTGCTAAAACCATTAAACAGCTCCATGTTTTGAGTGTATAGGGTGGTATGTGTGGGCAACAAGGAAGAAATAGGCACCTGTCCACAACATTCTGCCCAGCTCCCTTGCTCGCGCCCCGCGAACCAGCAGACCAAGGGGGTCGCGCCCCGTGACTCGCCCAAATGTCAGCCAAACATGTTTCATTATTGGCAGATTCAGTCCCTGGCCTTTATAACATAATATAACTTTCATTTTAAGCACCTTTGGCCCCTAGAGTTAGTTTTTGGTAATCTTGGAAGTTATAACAAACATCGTTAGGCTCCAGTTTCATTAAAAGGCCACTCAGAGGTCTGATTAAACACGTTGACACTTTTAATCCTTTTATTTATAATTTTTTTTGATTTATTTCTCAAACGGTTTCGTAAATCCAACGTGTGGATTATTAATGTATACGAATACCGTAAACGGTCATTCAGAGGCATAGGTTTTGCATAATGACGCTTTTAGTCCCTCCACATACATCTTTTCACTGTTTGACAATTTTAGTCCTTCATAGTCAAAGTTTGTCCTCATTAGGGGTTATGACACGTGTCTTAACATTATTGAACACGATTTTATGAGGTGTTACATTTTCTTATGGAATCTCCAAATTCCATCTGCTCCTTGTTCTCATTCATTAATCATTCCTTTTAAACCTTCAGCATCGTCGTTGATTGTTGTTTCCTGTATTTTTCTAATTTGCTCATTTAAATCTATCTGCAGATTTATTCTAAGAGAGCATACTCGTTTTGGCTTTTCATGATACTTTCGGCTTAAAGTATCGGCCACTACATTGGCTTTCCTGCATGATATTGGATATCACAATCATAATCACTAAGAATCTCCATCCAACGTCTCTGTCTCATATTTAGTTCTTTTTGCCCAAAACATATCTTAAACTCTTATAATCGGTAAAGACAACGAACTTACTACCATAAAGATAGTGTCTCCAAATCTTAAGGGCAAAAATTATGGCTCCTAACTCTAGATCATGGGTTGTATAATTCTCTTCATGTTTCTTAAGTTGTCTAGAGGCATAAGCTATAAACTTTTGACGTTGCATCAGCACACATCAAAATCCTAACTTAGATGCATCACAATAGACTACAAAGTCTTTAGTTCCTTCTGGCAAAGCGAGTATGGGTGCGTTGGTTAACCTTGTTTCAAAATCCTAAACGCTTCCTCCTGTTTTGGTCCCCATTCAAACTTAACTGATTTACAAGTTAGTTTGGTCAATGGAATGGCTATTCTAGAGAAATCATGAATAAAACGACTATAATATCCTACCAATCGAAGAAAACTTCTTACTTCCGTTGGTGACTCTGGGACTTTCCATTTGGTAATCGCCTCAATTTTTGTGGAATCCACATGAATCCTTCATGATTAACCAAATGTCCATAGAATTGCCCTTCTTGTAACCAGAATTCACATTTTGAGAATTTAGCATATAGTTTTTCTTTTCTCAACAATGTCAGAAGTATATGCAAATGCTCTGCATGATCTTCCTTACTCTTAGAGTAAATTAGAATATCATCTATAAAGACAATTATGAATTTATCTAGGTATGGTTTACATATCCTGTTCATCATGTCCATAAATGCGGCCGGGGCATTGGTTAAACCAAATGGCATGACTGTAAATTCATAATGACCGTACCTTGTTTTGAAAGCAGTTTTAGGAATGCCCTCTTCCTGTACTTTCAATTGATGATATCCTGAGTGTAAATCTATCTTAGAAAAGAATCGAGCTCCTTGAAGTTGATCGAACAGGTCATCGATTCTCGGTAGTGGATACCGATTTTTAATTGTGACCTTATTCAATTCTCGGTAATCAATGCACATACGCATTGATCCATCCTTCTTTTTAATAAATAACACCGGTGCTCCCCATGGTGATGAACTAGGCTGTATGAAACCTTTGTCAAGCAATTTGTCCAGCTGTTTCTTCAGTTCCTGCATCTCCGTTGGTGCTATTCGATAAGGCGATTTGGCAATCGGTGCCGTTCCTGGTATTAGGTGAATTCTAAATTCAACCTCTCGATCTGGCGGTAATCCAGGTAACTCTTCTGAAAAAACGTCTAAGAATTTAGATACTACAGAAATATCTTTTAATTCTTGTCCTTTAGTGTTAACGATTATGGAAATCATATACACCATTCCTCCTTTCCTTGCATAACTTGCAGCTTTCATCACAGAGATGAATTTGGTTGACCTGGTTGGCTTGTATCCTTTAATTGTCATCTTTTCACCATCTGGTGTACTTACTTGTACTGACTTTTGATCAAATAATATACTGGCATGATTGGCTACCAACCAATCCATTCCTAACACGGCATCGATTGGAAAAAAGGTTAGCTGTAAAGTTATGGTTTAAAATTTCTATTCTTGCTTCCTGTAGGATTTCGCTTATCTTGACAGAATCTCCATTTGCCGTCTCCACCAGACAGCCTTGCTGAAGTTTACTTTATGGTTGATTTTGAAGTTTGCAGAAAGAAGTATTGATAAAACTTTGGTTTGCACCAGAGTCAAATAATACTTTAGCAAAAATATCATTAACTAAAAACGTAACAGAAATCACATCCGGAATCATCTTGGCTTCTTCAGCTGTCAGAACGAATGTTCTGGCATTCTTCTTAGGTCCTTTGGTTGCCTTAGCTTTGCTGGTTGTCGCTAGATCTAGTTTCGGACAGTTCGGTTTGATATGACCAGCTTCTCCACAATTGTAGCATAATCTATTGCTGGCTTTCTTCCTGCAGTCTTCTTCCTTATGTCCAGATATTTTGAAGAAGTTGCAGTATATTAAGCACCTTCCTGAGTGCTTCCTTTTGTAATACTTGTAGTTGGGTGAAGAGGAAGAACTTGTCCCTTTCCCACGATAGGAATTACCATAACGTAATTCTTGGGTAAGCTTTTGAGCTAGGTTCTTTTTCTAGTTTTCCTCTTGAGTACGTACTAATTCATCAGTCAGAGTGTTGGCAAGTTCTACTGCTTCTTCTATAGTTTGTGGTCTAGCTTTCCTTGACTACATGTCTGATTTCACTGGTTAATCCCCAGATGTAACCGGAGATTAATACGGGTTCTGGTGAAGCTAAGGTTGGTACTATCCTTGCATATTCGAAGAATATGGTAGTATAACCCCTACAATCTATTCCAATCATTTTAAGATTTAAGAACTTATTGGCAACCTGTTCCTTTTCATGAGGAGGACAGAATTTCCTTTCAACTATCTCCTTAAAGTTGGTCCATTCTATGTTATAGACCCTGTCACTTCCTCTAGACTAGAGAATGGTATTCCACCACTCTAGTGCTGCATTCTTAAAAGGATTAGAAGCAAATATAATCCTATCTTCATTAGCACATTTACTTATTTTTAAGACCGCTTCTGTCTTTTCTATCCAGCGTAAGGCTTCAATGGCTCCTTCATTGCCTGAGAATTCCATTGGTTTGCAAGGCCAGAATTCTTTATAAGAACAACTATATGAGATGGTCCTTCTTTTTGGAATGGGAGGTTGGATAAGTGGTCCGTGATTTTCGTTCACGCTATGACTTGGTTCATTGGTTGCACGTTTATTTCCAATTACAGAATTATTATTGTTAGGATCTGAGTTTCTTATGATTGCGTTTGTTTGTTTATAATGAAGATGAATGATAAACAAATTGCAGCGGAATGTGAATGAAATAACTTTCAACACAATCAAATGGAAGAATTTCTTTCAACACACATGTTTTCCATGAAATCGAATGATTATATTTATTACAATGATTTAATTACACTTGCATGCATGCAATACAATCTCCCCCTCAGCCTGAGCTAACAGTTTGTTCGTATAGAATGAGTTGTGATGAAAGAGCCAATAGAACAGTACAGGGTACTGTTCTATTTATAGTGCACGAGCAAACCACTGAAGCATCTTTGCTGACGTCACCATGAAAGTGACATCTAACCTCCTAACAACCTACAACCACTGATCTAATACAACTACTGCTATTACAAATAACTGATTACAACACATACAAAAGATAGACTAAACTACTGGTTCCCTTTCCACTGTTAAACTCCCAACAGTGCTTTGTCTCATTAGCAGTACTTGAAACCTGACAGTAGATTGAGCATCAGTGTTTGTCTTCAACAGTCTTTTGGTCTTCATCAAATGTTGAGTGATCAGCAGTTGTTGTAGACGAACAGTGGATGTAGGTCATCAGATGTTAGGGGCACTTCTAAGGGGAAAGACTGATGCAAACATCTGCTTATTCTGAATCCACTGTTCTGATCCAGTTTTTGCTTTATCAACTGTTCCTTTGGTAGGGTTCAATCCCAACAATCTCCCCCTGGAACAGATGATGCCAAAACCCTTCATTATTCTTGGATTTTTATTGCCTCATCAAAAATTCCCTAACTTGGCCTTTAAATTGTAATTCAAAGTCCATGGAACTTGTGTCATCCTCATCCATACACAGTGGAAGCTCAGGGAGATCTTGAAGTTCCTTTTCACCCAGACCAAGTGCTTGTTCCCTTGATATGTGCTTCACTTCACCATTGGATCCGAGCAATGTCAATACATGGGTCTGTTATCAGACTTCCACTTTAGTATTTTTGAATCCTTTGGGTTTCTTTGGAGAGGTTTATTTGCAGATGAGTTTGGAGATGGAGGCCTGGTTATGACTGGCTGAGCAGTGTTTGTAGTGTTTGCCAATTCAGGATTTTCTGCTATCATCTGCTGAAGGACCATTTTTATAATGTAATCCCCTTGTGCTATATCTTCTGCTGTTTCTTTATCCATCTGCTTTTGTTTCCTTCTTTGATAAAGGAGGGCAGCAGGTGGAGCAGTGGATCTCCTGATTTGTAGCTTTTGTGGTTTGGTAGGAACCACTGTTTCAGGATAATCAGCCTTTTGAGGAACCTTTGGATTTTTCTTTCTTAGCTCTTCCAAATTTTTGTAGCTGGCCAACACTTTATCCTCTAACCATCTTGTGACTTGATTCCTTGACCCAAAATCAGCTGTATTAAGCTCTTCTTTCATTCTCTTCAGCTTTAGAGTTCTTTCAGGTACATTTTTCTTGTATTTGGTCCAAACAGGAGGAGTGTGCTTCACTTTATCTTTGTTCATCTTTTGTATTCTTTCTAACTCCTCTTTAAGCTCACCAATGGTCCATTCTTTTTATTGAGCTTTATCTGCCTTGTATTTCTTGAATGCCATGATGTGATCAAGGTAATCTTTTCTCAGGCTTTCATCATCTCTTTCTGCTAGTTTCTGACAAAGATCTTTTGAAAACTGCTCCAAAGTTCTGACTTGGGTGAGCAGATATTTGTAGTTTCTTTGAATCTCTGTTGGTGCATCTAGTGTCTGTTAACTTCGTCTTAATCGAGTCTTATGTCTAGATTAGATAAACGAGTGCACAACAGGAATCAAATTAGGGTTTGTTTAGTTGAAAGCATGTAATTTCGTTTGAGGGAGACATGGACATGTTCAAACGAAATTATCACATGTAATTTCGTTTGAACAGGGTTGTGTCATCTTCAAACGAAATCATGTTGCCTATATATAGATGTTGTGCAAACTCATTTCATACGGAATTAAGTGTGTGAGAGCTGAGGTGCTGCCGGATTTTTGTCAGAATTGATTATAAAAGCTCTGAAAATCAGTACTAGATAAATATTAGAAAGGAACAAGCTGTGTTGACGTCATTTACATTGATTCCGCCTTTGTATTTGATGATGAACTACTCAGATTGACTCGTTAGGGTCACCGGACGATCCAACAATCTCTTTGTCAGATTTTCCTGTTGTATTCTTTTTAGAGATATCCTCTGCCTGTTGAGCCTTTAGCTTTAAATATTCTTCTATGTTGTTTGGCCTAGGATAACCTTGAAGAGATGGTAGATGTCTCTTTGCAGGGTCATCTTCAGAGTAGAAGGATTTTATCTCCTCTCTAACTGCTGGAAGATCTAAAGGGTACTGGACTCCTGCAGGAGTAATGGCAGTGTTTGGATTATGAACTGATACTGAAGAGATTGGAATAGGGTTTGGAATGGTTTCAAGGATCAGTGGTTGTGAAGATGTTGGAGGTGAGGAAGTGTCATCTTCCTGTATTAATTTTCTCGTTTTGAGTTTAGGAGAGGTTGGTGGTGTTTTGGTGGGTTGAGTGGTGGTGATTTGAGTGGTAGGTGGCTGACTAACAGCTGTTGAAACAATTGGTGTTTCAACCAATGTTGCCATTACAACAGATGATGTGTCACCTGATGTCTTCTGCTTTTTAGCAGGTGGCTTTTGTGATGGTGAGGTAATTTTTGGTGTGGTAGTGGATTGAGTGGTGAGGGCAGTGGTTGAAGTGTGTGTTGTTGTATTGGTGGCAGTTGTTGAGGTCACATCTGTTGAAACCACTTAAGTACTAACAGCTGTTGATACAACAGGTGTTTTAACATCTGTTGGTTTGGAGGTTTGATGTGAGGAGTTTTTGGGAGTTTGGGGAGTATGTTTTGTGATTCTGGAAGGTGTAGTTTTGGGTTGCCTCACTTTTCTAGTGGGTTGTCTTCTTTTAGGCTTAGGACTTTCTTCAACATCCTTTGGCTCAGAAGTACCCTGTTCTTCCTTCTCCATTAAAACTTTCTTCTCCTGCTCAAACCTTGATTTACCCTTTGCCTCCATATCCCTTTTCAGCATTGCTTTTTCATCAGCAAAGGCATTTAGGGTTACATCAACCTTTTTGGAACCATCTGGTTTAGGGATGTCTGCAAGCATACTAGATATTTATCTGGTGCAATGTACAGACCATCTTCATATCCCTTTTTCTTTAACTGCTTCATTTTCTCCCCCTTTTTGGCATCATTAGGAGGTGGGTTGTCCACAAAAATGATTGGAGGAGGAGCAGAACCAGTGGTTTTTAACAAGTGGGCTTTGATTGCCTTGATGTCTGTTTGTGTATCCATGAATCTAGCTTCCATTATATTTCTGGTCTTTTGAACTTGAATTTCATGTTGCTTGTTAGTGCATACGTCTGTCGACTTCGTCTTGTATCGAGTCTTATACTAGAATTGATAGATCAGGGCACGTTATACGAGATTATAGGAGGTTTTGTGTGTTAAAGAGGTAATTTCGTTTGAAATGGGCAATGCCACATTCAAACGAAATTACATCCTCTATAAATAGGCCTCATGCGAAATCATTTGTAACCTTCTTGTTTCTGACGCTGAGATGCTGTCGAAGTGTCTACGTGCTGTAAATCACTTTAAGATCAATAAACGAGATAATTAATAGTGAATACAAGCTAAACAAAGACAGAATCAATGAATTCCGCCTCTGATTCTGTCTGAGTACTCTTCTGATCGACTCGTTAGGTCGTTACACGATTCTACAAGTGGTATCAGAGCTAAGGAGGAAGAGTTCATACCAATTCAGCTTCAATTTCTGATTGTCTACACCTTCTTTCAAAATTAACCGTGGAAACTTGGGTAAAAACGGCTGATTTTCACATATCATGTGCGTTATGTTGTTTTAACAAACCCTAGAAAGTTTCAGAACAAAATTCGACCATTTGCTTGACCAATTGGACCACATTCAGATCGAAAGTATGAAATTTGTCTGATTTCGTTTGAACAAATATGTTGATTTCGTTTGAGAATGAACAAGGTTCTGATTTCGTTTGAAGTTGTTGGCATATTTCATTTGAAAGTGTCCAATCATCATGATTTCGTTTGAAGGATCTTACTGATTTTGTTTGAGAGTGCACCATTGGTCCTGATTTCGTTTGAAGGCAGGGATTTCGTTTGAGGAATGCAATTTCGTTTGAAAGTCCATCAAAGTTAGTAATTTCGTTTGAAGATAGTTGGTGTTTCAAACGAAATTAGGTTAATTGTTTGAAAGTGTTTGATTTCGTTTGAGTAAAGCTATTTCGTTTGAAGAGGGATCTTGGTTAACTTTGGTATTCCGTTTGAAACAGTCTGTTTGTAAATATTTAAAAAAAAAGGAAACATGGAGAACGAGTTTTACAATGCTTTTGCTAGTCTGATATCAATTACGCAGAACACGATGCTTGAAAATGAAACTGGAACAACTCAAAAACCTCCTAAGCTTTTGGATATTGATGATTTTAGTGGATGGGCTGAACGATTTGGTAACTGGGTTGAAGCTTATCATTTAGATGCATGGGAACATACTGAAGTTCAATATTTTAGACCAGTTGGTAGCGATCGAGAGAAAATACCAATTAGAGATTTAAGTGCTAAGGAGAAAAAGAAATACAAAGATGAGAAGTTGATGGTTAGTTTGTTGCAGCAGGCGATTAAAGAAGATATCTTGATTTTACTTCAATATAATGGAACTGTACATTCGATATGGACAGAATTTGAAGCAAAGTTTCTTGGTAGTGATGACATGCTTAAAAACAAAAAGTCGTTGATGAAGAAGGAATTTGATTTGTTTCGAGGGTTAAGAAATGAAAGCACCAAGCAGATCATTGAAAGATACTGCAATTTATTGAAAAACATGAACAGATTGAGTATCAAAAAGGATAAAGATGAGTTGATTGAAAAATTAGCTGATGCGTTGCCACATGATGAGTGGGGCACGTATCTTATGATGTTGAAAAACAAACCGGGTTTTAATGATCTAACATTGAGTGATTTTATTAAACAGCTTGAAGCTCAAGAAATGGAGCAACGAAAGATAGCGAGAATGAAGAATTATGATGGAGAGCAAGACATTGGTTTGTACTACAAAAGTGGTGTTAATGACAAAACCAAGTTTTCGCCAAAAGTTGAAACTGCTTTCAATACAATGGGATCTTCTGAAAAGCCATCTCAAGGATCAAGTAACAAGATGGGATTTTCTTCAATTCCAACATTTGATCCACATTTTTCTACAACAAAGAGCGGCAAAGTACTTCAATGCAATATTGCTTTAAACCTTGAAAATGATCAGAAGTATACCGAGGAAGTTGCTAAAAGCCATATGTCTTTGTTGGTAACTGTGCTTGAATCCTATGGAGGTTTAGTTGCAGGAAAGATCGGAAATCCAATACTAACAAAAGAGGATTACAATCAAATTGATGCTGAAGAGATGGAATTGATGGATATAAAATGGTGTATGGCTAGTGTACTGAGACGAGCTAAAAAGTTTAAAGAAATTACAGGCAGAGATGATTTTCGTGATGCACATGTTTCAGCTTTAGGATTTGATAAGTCTAAAGTTACTTGTTTTCGATGCAGGGAAAAAGGGCATTTCAAGAGGGAGTGCACAAATCGAGAAGCAAGTGGAGCTCAAAATCCTTTTGGAAACAATGATTACTATCGAAAAGCGTTATATCATCAAGTTGCTCAACAGCCACATCAACAACAACAGCCACAAACAGCTCATGGTAGGAAAGAAATTGAAGATTCAAAGAGAGCATGTCTTGTTAATCAAGATAAAGGAAATGGTTTCAGTTGGGATAAATACATTTCAACAGATAGTAAAGTATGTGTGGCAGAACATGAAGATGAAAAATTCGCAGAAGTTTTTAGTTCGGATGATTATTGCCCAGACAAAGAATTTCTGACTAAAGGATTTGTTGCTCATGTTATCAATGATTATACTGATGATTATTGGGCAGAAAAAGTCAGAAAACGTTTAAATGGTGAAGAAAAGAAAAAGAAAGAAGTTGCAGAAGAAGTTCAAGTGAGAGTAGTTAAAGAAGTTCCAGCATTTGAAATCAAAACAGATGATGAAGTAGTCAAGGTTGCTGGGAAGTGTATGAATTGTGATTCTTTGATAATGCAGAACAATGAATTGTTGCACAACATAAAAAGGCTGAAAGAATCATATGATATTTTGAACAGAGAGATGAATAAGTACAACGAGTCAAGTAGTGAACAAGCTGTAGCAATGAATACACTCAAAGGAGCTTACATGAGACAGCTTGGCGATGTCAACTACTACACAGAGAAGTGTGCTGAGCTTGAATTAAAATTGGCAACACAAAGAATTGAAACTGAAAGAGTTAACAATTTATTGAAAAGTTACTCATGTTCTACTTTTGTTGTTGACAGGATTTACCCAATTGTGGACAGATTGAAGACGTTTGAGGAAGAAAAGACTTCGGAAGAAAAGAGGTCCGAAACAAAAGAAGATGATGAAGTGAAGATTTCTGGTAAGAAACCAAGTGTTGTCTATAACAAATGTCCACCCCCGGTCAAAAATGGATATTCTCCTAGAAATCCAAATTCTGAAAGAGTAAAAAAGGCAACAAATTTACAATGGGAGTCTCAGTCGTCGGATAACTTTCCAGAAAATATAGATGTCACGTTCACGTCGTCTGATACTGATCATGATTCCGAGTTAATAAAAAAAGTGGTTGATCAGGTGTTGGATAAGGATGAAACAGAGGAGTCAATGTCGGAGTCCAAACCAGAGTCAAAGTCTGAGTCCAAACCGTCAAATTGAACAGTCAAAAAGAACAAACGGGTGTATAATAAAAAGTTTTTGTTATCAAAATTTAATTTGAATGACGAACCGGTCAAAGTAGCATATACTTTGATAGATTCTGACAAATTATATTCTGATGAGGTTTTTCCAATAAGAGGTGTTAAACCAGAAATGATTAAAAAGGTTTTCAAACTAACAGAAATTAATATTTCTGAAATAAAAGATGCAAATCTTTCTGAAAAACCTAAACCTTACACCTCAAGAGTTCAACAACGTTTAAACAAGAAAAAAGGTTACACTTCTGGTTCAGGTTTTCAAAAGAAACCAAACCATAACGGTAATTTCAAAAAGAAGGGATTGGGTTTTATTCCACCGAAAAATTATAAAAATGAGAAAATTTATAAATAAAAAACTGTTTTTGTTTCAGGGAAAACGACTGAAGAAGAGAAGGAGCAAGCATTCAGAAAGCAGACGAACAAAGAATTCCTTGCCAAAAAGCAAGAAGAAATGAAGATAAACGTTGTTCAGAAGAAGACAGAGACAAGAACCTGTTTTCAATGTAAAACAGTTGGTCATATTGCCAGAAATTGTCCCAAGACAATACAAACAAAACAGGGAGTTTCTAGTAAACAAAAAGAAAAAGTTGTTGAGAAAACTGAACTTAAAACCAGAAAATTTACAGGTTTTGAAAATTCAACTTTTGAGGTTGGTGAATGTTCAAGGAATGTTTTAAAAAGAAAGGAAAATCTAAAAAATCAAAAGTGGATTGTTAAGGGTTCAGGAAATAGTTCTGGTGATGAATCTGATTCCACAAAATCAGAGGAGCCAAATGTTGTTAAGAAAGAAGAAAAGAAAGTTCCTCCTTTGGATGACGAAAATTTTCCACCATTGCGGACTGGGAATTTGAAATCTAAAATTGATAAAGTTGAAATTTTAAATCATTTTTTTCCTGAAAAGAAAGAATTTGATATTGAAAAGGTTTTTAACCCTACAGTGCAAAACATTTTTGGTAATATGATTGATGGGAAAGTAAAGGGGGTTAAAGAATTCTATGAGAAGAAAATGGCAGATAGGCAACCGAGTGTTGATAACTCGGAATCTCCCAAGGTCTGTCAGGCTTGGGAGAATCTCTCTAACTGAAAAAAACCTGACTTGTCGGAGCTTCCAAGTAGGTAATCGCGGAGCATGAATCGGCATCATTTATTGGTTATGAAAAGTGTTTTTGTATAAGTGTGACTTGCCGGAACTCCCAGGTTGGTAAGTGAGGAGTAGGAATCGGCATTCTGAGAATTCAACCTACATATGGTATTTGTTGGTAAGCCGTGTGGTTGAAAAAGAGGTGTTACCTACAGTGGTAGTTGATTGTGATTATGGAGGTGTTCTTACAAGTGGTAAATCAAGGACATTAAGTTGTACTTGATTTCCTACAAGTGGTATTTTGCAAAAACAAAATGATGAGTTTATCCCCTAACCTACAATTGGTTAACATCAATCAACAAAACTAATTTTCTGGAAAAACCATTTGATTAAAACAAACTTAAGTGTTTTGAAATCATAATGGGAAAATAGTTTGTTGTGAGGGGGAGTTCTGATTGTTTATGCCAAGTGGATGGCGATTTGAAGCGATTCGATATCAGTTGTCACGTTACTTGTACAGTTTGTTTTCAAATTTCCGTTAAATGTGTTTGAATTTTAGGGGGATGACTGAAAATCCAAAAACATTTGAAAATTTGAAAAAGCCAAAAACATGATAAAATCAAAAATAAGTTTTGTTGTAAAAAAAAGGAAATGATAGTACATCAGTGGACTGTCATGACATGCTAAAGAAATGGAAAGTTAAAATGTGATAAACGGTCTCACTAAAGATGTGACGATAGGCTCAGCTAGACTAGTAGATTTGCGATAACGATACAAACTTAAAATGAAAAAGCCTAGTTCTAGTGGGAAACATGGTCAAAAGCATAGTACTTAGTTTTGTCCTTCTTGATTGTGTGCCTACTCAGTAATCGCTGATTGTCGAAAGACATAAAACTGGTTAAGTTTGTGAACTTTCACAACTTTGCTAAAAAGTCGTTGTGATTGTGCATTTCATTTTGCAAAGATTTAAACTTTTTTTATTTCTTTATTTTGTTTAAGCATTGGACATCCTCTGCGTATACGGAAGTATCGACCTAGATGTTATTGCCTAAACGTTCTGCTTTATTTTCTTTGGTGTTTCGTTTAAGCTTTGGATCACCTCTGCGTATACGGGAGTATCGACCTGGTGGTTAAAGCCTAAACAACTTCAATTTGTTTTTATTTTCTTATTTTGTTTAAACATTGGACTTTCTCTGCGTATACGGAAGTATCGACCTGATTGTTAATGTTTAAACTTTCTGCTTTGTTTTCGCACAATTCACAGTTGATAAAAGTTTAAAGGCATTACTTGAGATAGTGTATTGCATGATGAGGGGATATGCTGAGATCGTGGGGTCCATAAGAATTTAGTGCAAAATTAATATACCTTAACGTATCGGTAAGCATTTCGAAAGTTTTTAGATTGAGTTTAAGTGGACAACAATATCGTCAATCTATGTGAATCATTTAGATCTTAAAATGTTTAAAGCTTAACGGTGTTGGTGATTGGTCTCAAAAACTGATATGATGCTCTTACACGAACTCACAAAAATATTGTCTGTATATATTTCTTTACTGCATTTCAGTACATTCAAAAATCCAAAAAGATTTTTTGTGTGTTTTTGCATAAATTTTTGAAAAATACAAAAAGATTTTTGACAACTGGTGTTGGGGAGCTGATTTTCAAAATTCCAAAGTGCTAAACTTGATGAACAGGTTTGGGAGAGAATGTATGAAGAAATTGTGTTTTCAAATGGTTATCAAAGATTAAATCATTTTTGAATTATATCTGCAAGTGATTTCTAAATTTGCAAAATTTTAAATTTGTGAAACTTATTGTTGGGTAGAGATGTATGTAGGTTAGCCAGGTTCTGATACCTGAGTTAGATGAATGCCAGGTTATGATCTAAGAATTTGTGGAAAATGAATTCCAGACTGCGATCCCAGCTTAGCGAGAGGGGGAGTCTGAGGACATCGAGAAGGAGTCTGAAGATTGTAGAGACAGATTCAGATCCTGAAGATTACGAGAAAGAGATTGATTGTGGATACTTAAAATAGAGAATTTTGGAGAGAGCGAGCAGACTGATAAAGACTGAAGGTTTGACAACCGAAAATTCGACACTGAACTCGTCAACATTCGAGGGGGAGTCTGTTGGTACATACGTCTGTTGACTTCGTCTTGTATCGAGTCTTGTTTGTACTTAGACATATTAGGGCACGTAATACGAGAAATAGGGTAGGATTTAGGTGTGATTGAGCTAATTTAGTTTGAACATGACATGTGACATGTTCAAACGAAATTAGAAGTTCTAATTTCATTTGAGGAGTGCCATGCCACTTTCAAACGAAATAGCTCACCCTATAAATACCCTCATGTGCCATTTCATTTGTAACTTTCCGGTCAGTGTAACGAAGTGCTGCCGAAGTGTTGTCAGGCTGTAAATCAGTATCAAATCAATCATACAAGAGTTTAAAGTGTAAATCTTGCTGAATTGACCTCTACACGTCTGTTTCCGCCTTTCGTGTAAAGATAAACTCTTCTGATCGACTCGTTCGGGTTTGAAAACGATCCTACATTGCTGATCAGCATATTGTCTTTGTTGAATGAGCAGAGGTTGAAATAAACTCCATAGCTCAATGGGAGTAGGAGCAGATGATGGAGCAGATGTTGTTGGTGTTGCAGCAGTTGGTAGTGCCTTTTGTGCTTGTAATAATTGTTGCAGCATAGTTTTGATCTCTACAACAGTTGTGTCAATCTTGTCAACCCTCTCCGTCAATTCTCTGTACATTAAACCATTACCCAAGTTAATGGGATCATCTGATTTCCCACCAGTGGTGGTTGTATCAGTGGTTGACTTAGGGAAAGTTTCCCAAAAATCATCCACTGATGCCCCTTTTTTCTTGGTACTAGGGACTTCTTCCTTTAGCAGGGGTAACCATTTTGAGTGTACCAGTGAATGCTGGAAACACCCTAGTTCCCCAAGAAGAAATTGCCTTTAAGGGAGTCTTATTGATGAAACTACTGTCCAAGTGTAAACCAGTGGGTTCAACACTTGTAGTAGCTGCTCAACTTGAACTACTGACAGGACGTACTTGTACCTCCTACAGTGTAACCTCCTCAACTATTGGTGGGTTAACAGAGATTGAAACACCAGACTCAGTCACTTGTTGTGGCATATTCTCATTAACAGGTGATTGAGAAGAACTGATTTGTGTTTGGGCCAAATCAGCTGCATCCAATAGAGGTAATATTTGTGGTGGAATTTGTGGGGTGAGGATAGGTGTGGAAAGAGAATTTGTCCCGGGAGGTGGGTTGTGGATGATGGAATCAAGTGATTCCAGAGCATCATAACGTGGTGTCCCTATGCTTACAACCTGATCTTTTTGTGAAGATGCAGGAGGAGTTTTAGGCTCAGGTTGAGATCTTTCATCCAGCTGCTGTGAGGAAGTAGCAGCAGTGGTTATGGGTGACTTTTGTGTTGTCACTGGTAGTTGCTCTGGGATCTCATCTTCCAGAGTTACCTTTTTAGTGGGTTTGGGGGGCTTTTGGATAGTTTTCTTTTTGGGCTTTTTAGTGGGTTTAGGTGTGGGTTTCACAGCAGTGGTTGTGCTGCTGTGATCACCTTGAGCAGTGGGCTCAACAGCAGGTGCCTGAGGAGCAGTGGTTGCTGCTAAAGTCTGCTCAGGTATCTCTGCTTGTGTTTTGGAAGGTTTTGACAGCATTGTAAATGTTTCAGAGGTTAGGCTGTTTATTTGAAAAGGTTCTCCTTGAATAAGCACATGGGCATTATCCTTTGAAAATTTCTTATTAAAATAGTAACTTAAAAATCTTGGAAATAACAAAAATGAATTTTTATTAACATTTTTTACCAGATCATTAAAAATCTCTTGGGAGTAATTAAAATTTTCATTTTGTAAAACGGGATATCCCAAGTATTGGATTTTTAATGGGATTTCATTGAAAGCGGTGGTCTTATTTGAAACACACATGAGAAGAGTGTGAAACAAAAGCCTTGTGGCAGGAGGAAAACTGCCTTTTTGTAAAGTTTCTTTTTTCATTTGTTCCTCATAACCCCTTTAAGGGAAATTATTATGATATTCTGATTTTGGGAAAGAGGTTTTACCTTGAAGATCATCGAGTTCAAATACCTTCGAAATGGTTTGAGGTGTGATGGTGACTGAAATACCCATTATAGAAGAGGTAATGGCTAAGGGCTTTTTATCCTTAGTTTCAAGTGTAGCATTTTTCCAAAACTCTCGCTGGGTTTCCAGGTAAATCGAAGCATCAAAAGTCAACAAAGTTTTATACTTTGATGACGAAAGAGCATCAATGACGGAGTCGAAGGTTGTGGTATGGCTTGGTTTTTCAAGTAACCCCAACTAATTATGCAAAGATTTGTATGGAAGAGCCATGATGATTTGAAAGTGATGAAGAACGGATGAAGAAGATGAGTGATTATGAGAGAAATGGATGGTAACTGCTTTGAGAATGGTTTTATAAAGGGAAAAAAGTGAATGCTGACGTGGCAGCGGTTACAAAAAGATCTGACGGCCAAGTACTGCCCACGTGACAACCTCTGATGAATAATGGAAGACAGTTGTTAGGAAATAACTGATGGAACAATATCAGTGGTTTGCAACGGTAACAATGAAAACAATGGGTGATTTTGACTATCAGTTGATAGCTTACCAGTGGAAGAAAACACTGATGTTTGATCAATAGTATTTACAAGGAAAATGAGAGAACAAAGGTTGTCTTTCAGTAGTGGACAACATTGAGCAGAACAGATGTTTGAACTAATCAGTGGTTATGGCAGACTTTTAAGGATTAATGAAAATTTTCATTTTTATCTATTTTTAAGGATGGATTTTTGATTTTCTGAAAACATTTTAATGCTTTTATTCATAGAAAAACAAGATTTTGCTTGTTATTCCATGTTCAGCATGCCAATCCTAGAGATCAAGCTTTCAAAGGTGGATGTGTCTAATGCTTTTGTTAGCACATCTGCCAGCTGATCTTAGTTGGAACATGATGCAGAGAAATCAAACCTTTTTCATAGCAATCCCTCATAAAGTGATGTCTCATATCAATGTGCTTGGTGGTTGAATGAGAGACTGGATTTTTGATGATATTTTTCTGCTGCCTGACTGTCCAACATTAGAGGTGTCTTTAAGGCAGTGATACCAAAATCCAGTAATTGATTTTGAAGCCAAAGCAGTTGGGCTGTACAGCTTGCAGCAGCTATATACTCTGCCTCAGCGGTGGATGTTGAAACAGCTGCTTGCTTTTTGCTTTGCCAAGACACTAAGCAATTGCCTAGGAATTGGCACCCTCCTGAAGTGGACTTCCTTGTTGTGTTGCATCCAGTAAAGTCACTATCTGAGAAACCTGAAAGCTTGATATTTCCATCAGCTGGATACCAGATACCAAGTGTGGGAGCACCTTTTAGGTATCTGAATATCCTTTTTACAGCAATAAGGTTAGACTATCTAGGGGCTGATTGGGATCTTGCACAAACACATGTTGCAAACATGATGTCTGGCCTAGATGCAGTTAGGTACAATAAAGACCCAATCATGCTTCTATAAAGAGTTTGATCAACCAAATCATCCTTTTCATCAGACATGACTATCTTTGTGGTTGCTATGGGTGTACTACATGGTTTACAATCATTCATCTCAAATTTCTTTAAAAGTTCTTTGGCATATTTGCCTTGATCAGTAAAGGTTCCATTTTGCAGTTGTTTTACTTGAAGACCAAGAAAACACTGTAGTTCACCCATTGCACTCATCTCAAACTCAGCTGTCATGAGTTGTCTGAACTCTTCACACATTTTGTGACATGTGCATCCAAAATGATGTCATCCACATAAATCTGGACAATCATCAAGTCTTTCCCTCTCCATTTTAAAAAACCGTGTTTTGTCTATTTTACCTCTTGTGAAACCAATGGAAAGAAGAAAGGTGGAAAGAGTTTCATACCAGGCTCTAGGTGCTTGCTTCAAGCCATACAAACTTTGTTTAGCTTGTAGACATGATTTGGATAAAAATGGATCCTCAAAACCTGGAGGTTGACAGACATATACCTCTTCTTGAATTTTACGATAGAGGAATGCACATTTGATATCCATTTGATACACCTTTATGTTGTGGTTGACAGCAAAGGCCAGGAACAGTCTAATAGCTTCCAATCTTGCAACAGGGGCTAAAGTTTCATCATAGTCAACGCCCTCTTCCTGTCTGAAACCTTGAACCACTAGCCTTGTTTTATTCTTGACAACAATGCCCCTTTCATCAGTTTTATTTTGGAAGACCCACTTTGTGCCAATAGGACTCACATCCTCTGGCAATCGTACAAGCTCCCATACTTGTTGTCTTTTAAACTGTTGGAGCTCCTCTTGCATGGCTTCTACCCAGTTGTTGTCTTTCAGTGCCTCTTGGTACTTGACTGGCTGATGGAGAGATAGGAAACCAGCAAAAAGACAGATGTTTTGGGATTGCTTTCTTGTGAGCACCCCTTCACTGATGTTGCCAATGATTTGGTCAGGTTGATGAGACTTCAAGAAGATTAAATCTCCTTTGTATGGAACAATGGCATTTGAAGGTGAGGGCTGCAGATGTGAATCATCTGAGCTAACCACTGTTGGTGACTTTGATGATCCAACAATGGTTTGAAATGGAGGTGGAGGAATAGGTGGAAGTGGTGTGAACAACTGTTGACTTTTATCCACTGTTTGAGGATTTTTATCAACAGTGTTTGATGATGTGGAAGCAGGGGTTAATGGGCTACTTTGGTCAACAACTGTTGAGGTAGCAGTGGTTGAGCTTTGACAGCTGTTTTGAACATCTGCTGCTCTTTCAATTGATGCAGACTTTTGTTGTGGAATGATGACTTCGTATCCATAGTCTGATGGAGGATTTTGAGATGGATATGCACTGTTAGTCTTGACAGAAACATTTTCAAAAGTAAATTTATCAAGATCAAATAATTCTGCAGGGTTTGTAGGGATTTTCATTGAAGAAAGTTCATTGAACTTCACATTCAAAGTCTCTTCCACAGTCTTAGTCCTGGTGTTAAACACTTTGTAGGTGTTAGCAGTGGTTGAGTATCCCAAATGATATCCACTGTCTACCTTGGCTGCAAATTTTGAAATTGAATCTTTTAAATTTAAAATGAAGCATGGGCAACCAAATACTTTGAAGTATGAGATCAGTGGTTTTATTTTATATAGAAGTTCATAGGCAGTCTTTTGATGCCTGGAGTTGATTAAAACTCTGTTCTGGACATAGCAAGCAGTATTTACTGCCTCTGCCCAGAAAGTTAATGGCAAACCTGAATCAGCAAGCATGGTTCTGGCAGCCTCAATCAATGTCTTGTTCTTTCTTTCAATAACCCCATTTTTCTCTGGTGTCCTTGGAATGCTGTACTGCCTTACAATTCCTTTTGACACACAACACTCATCCAACTCCCTATTTCTGAACTCTGTGCCATTGTCACACCTGAAGACTTTTACTGGCAAGTCAAATTGCTTTTCAACCTGTGTAACAAAGTCTTGCAAAATGCCTGCAGTCTCATCTTTGGAATGTAAGAAATAAATCCATGTAAACCTAGAAAAGTCATCTTCAATTACCAAACAATATCCTTTCTTTTTAAGACTCATGACTTTAACTGGGCCAAACAGATCCATGTGAAGCATTTGCAAGCACTTGGTTGTTTTGGACTCTTCAATGGACTTAAAGGAGCTTTTATGTTGTTTTCCTTTTAAACAGGAAACACAATGCTCAGGACAGGTGAACAGGTTTTGAGGAAGACCTCTTACTAACCCTTGTTTTGACAAAGCAGTGATTGTCTTGAGATTTGTGTGCCCCAATCTCCTGTGCCAAAGTTCTGTCTCTTTGTTAGAGGCAGCTGAGAACAGACAAGCATTAGTCTTGGGGCTCTCTTTTGACAAATCAACTACATAGACATTGCCACTCCTTTGAGCAACAAGTTGAGTTTTTCCATTTTTTATTATTTCTTCAATCCTTTTAATCATTTCTGGTCCAACAATCCTACAACAATCCTTGGTAAAGAATGAGCCATAGCCCTTATCACTCATTTGAGAGACACTAAGAAGGTGGAATTTTAGATTGTCTATCAGATTGACATTTTCAAACTTAACATTTCCAGACTGAACTGTACCAGACCCCATCACCTTCCCTTTACTATTATTACCGAAGGATATATCACCCCCTCCATGAATTTTGAAATCTTTGAGTAGGGCTCTACATCCAGTCATGTGCCTGGAGCCTCCACTATCTACATACCAAAGACTATCTAAGCATGCAGAAGCTCCCTGCACATCAAGTAAATAATTAGTTAAGGAGGGTCTCCAAAGCCAATATGGCTTTGGATGGGGTCTCAACAGTGTCTATGTTAAGGTCTGGAAGATGGACAGTGGTTAGATCAGGGGATTGATTAACTTTTGCAACTTGTTTCTCTAACCAGTGTTGGGGGCCCATCTCCAATCAATTCTTGATACCCATAGGGATGCCTTTTCACTTTTGGTTTAGAAGGCCTTTTGTAGGCTTCATAAACATGTGGGACCCTAGGATAAGGTGGTTGACCTTTACCTCTTTGGTATTGGTTAGCAGGGGGTTCATCAGTTACCTGAACATCTCTTTTAACAGAGGTTTGGGTCAGCTGTTTTGTAACAGCTGTTTGAACTGGCACAAACGGTGGTTGATTCTTGATTGGAGGTTTTGATGAACTCATGGATGTTTTTGCAGTATACTCATTCTTTTTTACATCAAAGGATTTGAGATACACACATTCCTGAGTGAGGTGGTTTGTTTTGCCATAGATGGTGCAGCTCTTTGCAGGCACAATGGTACTTGTTTTGTTAATATCATATGCTTTTAGATGGAAATAATCTTTGGTCAGATGATTTTTCTCTTCACAAAAATCACAAAACAAGTTTTTAATCTTTTCTCTTTTCTTCTTCTTTTCAGACTCCTTTGCAACAGAGTTTTGAACCACTGTTGAGATGTCCTTAAGAGGAATAACCTTGGCCTTAGGAGCTTTGACACCAACAATGGTTGTGAAGTCCATGGGTTTGAAGTTTTCAAGGATGTCACACTCATCAGACCATGTGGGTTTGAATTGATATTCCTCAATCTCCTCAAAAGTTGAGGACCCCACAGATCTTTCCAAAGTGATCTTGTTACCAAGTTTGTCAGTTATTTTAACCTCTTGGCCATCCTTGTTTGTGGGAATTATTTCAACAGAACCAGATACATTTGTAGCATTGTTTTCAACTTGGTCATGCTTTCTAAAACCTACACCAAATTTTACATTGCTTTTGATCTGTTTCTCAAGCATAACTTCATAACCTTTGCAGGATTCCACCCATTTTTCACATGTGATTTGGGTGGATTCCAACTCCTTTTTGCAGACTTGATATTTTTCTATCATGGTCTGGAGTTGGTCCTTGGTTATGCTATGCTCTTGTTTGATGCTGCAAATTTCATTTTCTTTTTCAATCAATTTGTTTTTCAATTCTTTTAAAGACTTTTCAAATTGAACTTTAGCAGTTAATAACCTATCTCTATGGTTTTCATTCACCTCCTTAATGTTTGCAAATGCTATGATTCACTTGTCTGAACAAAGCCTGGGGTGATACCTTAGTTGCAGCCATCATGGAACTATCACAGATATGATCACTTTCTTCTTGAGCTTTCTCTTCTTTTTCACCTTCTTTCTTCTTTTCTTCTTCTTCAGACCAGGGTCAGACAATGGTTCCAACAGGGGTTTTGAACTTTCTCCCAATAGTATTTCACCAGCAACAGCTGTAACCACTGCTTCAGCAATTTTGTCCACTGCTTCATCACTAGACTGTCCTTCTTCAGCTTCCAGCCCTTCTTGTATTGACTTTAATGCCATGAAACAAATATCATCATTAGAAGCCTCATTAGTAGCATAGAGTGCAAAATTTTCATCACTTAGCTCATCAGGTAAGCTGCTCCAGTCAACAAAGCCTTGGGTGAAAAAGCTTTGCTGATCTGGTTGAACCACTGCTGGTGCAGTTTGTTGAGGTGCAACTTGTTGTACCTGAACCTGAGGAGCAGGGGCCTAGACATACTGTATCTGAGGAATAGTGGTTTGAACATAATACACAGGCACATGGGTTTCAGGGTGTGCATAATGAGCAGTGTTTACATGAGTAGCAGGGGCATATTGGGCATAGTGCACAGCAGTGTTTTGGTTATTTTGTGGTCTAGGGTTTGAGCTAGGATGTGTGATAATTGGTCCATTGGTCTGAGTCTTGCACTCCCTAGCAAAATGACCTAACCTATTACACTTATAACATTTAATCTTTGATTTATCCAGCCCCACTTTTAGATTCCCATGTAACCCTGGAAATTTTCTCCATGTCCTTTTGTAAAACTTGTTAGTTCTAACACTCAGCAGTGCAAGTTGATGCAAAATGTCCATTTCCTCTAAGTCACTTGGATCAAAATGCAGCAAATCATTGAGTTCAAAACACGGATTGTCAGAATTATGGTTTTCACTACTAGCTGTGAAAGCATAGTTGTTGGAGTAAGAATCAGAGTTGTTAAAAGCTCTACCAGCAGTTATGTCAATATAATGATCATAACTCTGATCCTTACTACTACCAGATTCTTCTTGACCCAAAAGAGCTGTGCTGCAAAATGAGTAGTCATCTGCAACTTTTCCAGACTCTTGTAACTTCTTTTTCTGGTTTAACTCCATTTCATAGGTCAGGAGTCTACCATGAAGTTGGGTCAGGGTCAGATCTTTGAACTCAACAGAATTTCTGGTAACAAAAGCAATTGTGTCCCATTTTTCAGGAAGTGACCTTAAAAACCTGCTGTTTACAGTTGATTTAGGAAATTCAGTTTTAACAAGCCTAAGTTCACTTATGAGACAACTAAATCGCTCAAACTGTTGTGTTAATGTTTCACCCTTAATGTGACAAAAGGTTTCATATTGTTGGTTCAAAATTTTCGTGTTATTTTCAATTACTTTTTCAGTCCCCCCAAATTGTTCCTTAAGTGCATCCCACAATTCCTTGGCATTGTTACAGTGTAACAGCCCAGCATAGATCTCATTGGGAAGTGCAGATGCAACGATGCTAAATGCCTTGGCATCCAGTTCAATTTTCTGAAAATCCTGTTCAGTATAGTTTTCAACTTTCTTCGGTTCAAACTTCTTTGGATCCTCAGCACTCAGCACCATTGGAACATGTGGTCCAAAGATAACCGACTTCCAACATCCAGTATTCTGTTGAGCTAAGATGTGACCCATCCTTCGCTCCCAGATGTTGTACTCATTTCTCTTCAACATAGGTGGTTTGAAGAGAGACCCAATGTTATTGTTCATATCTTGTGATTGTGATGTCATTCAGGTTGTTTTACAGGCACTGATTAATCAACTTTGCTCGTGATTAAACCTTACTCTGTTTTTAAACGAAACGAACAATTTAAAAGTATCAACAATTTTAAGCTGAACTTTTACGTCAAAATGATTGTTAGATCAAATTTGACTGTCCAAGCTCTTATACCAATTGTTATGATCTGAGTTTCTTATGAATATGTTTGTTTGATTATAATGAAGATGAATGATAAACAAATTGCAGTGGAATGTAAATGAAATAACTTTCAACATAATCAAATGGAAGAATTGCTTTCAACACACATGTTTGCCATGAAATCAAATGATTATATTTATTAAAATGATTCAATTACACTTGCATGCATGCAATACAATCTCCCCCTCAGCCTGAGCTCATAGTTTGTTCGTACAGAATGTGTTGGGATGAAAAAGCCAATAGAACAGTACAGGGTACTGTTCTATTTATAGTGCACGAGCAAACCACTGAAGCATCTTTGCTGACGTCACCATGAAAGTGACATCTAACCTCCTAACAACCTACAACCACTGATCTAATACAACTACTGCTATTACAAACAACTAATTACAATACATACAAAAGATAGACTAAACTATTGGTTCCCTTTCCACTGTTAAACTCCCAGCAGTGCTTTGTCTCATTAGCAGTACTTGAAACCTGACAGTAGATTGAGCATCAGTGTTTGTCTTCAACAGTCTTTAGGTCTTCATCAGATGTTGAGTGATTAGTAGTTGTTGTAGACGGACAATGGATGGAGGTCATCAGATGTTAGGGGCACTTCCAAGGGGAAAGACTGATGCAAACATCTGCTTATTCTGAATCCACTGTTCTGATCCAGTTTTGGCTTTATCAACTGTTCCTTTGGTAGGGTTCAATGCCAACAATTATTTTCTGCTTCTCTAATAGTCTTGATAATATATGGTATGGCATCTATGATTCCTTGTGCTACTATGTGTTCGATGACACTTTTATTCACTTGGTTCCCGTTATTATCGTTATTCTGTTTTTCCTGATTTACTTTGTTTTCCATCTGAATTGTAAACATTTATCAGATATTTATATCACAGAATAAAATTAACACAAACCACCACTCAAGCAGAATGAACCAAAAATGTCGAGCATTGTGACTTACTCTTTTTATTTATCTTATATGCATCTAGTACAAATTACAACTGGAATTTAAATACTAGTAACTATGCATCGATATATATATATATATATATATATATATATATACTATATATAAAAGCATATCCAAGGGGCAGTTTTGGTCATTTGCCATTATACAACCATTTTAAGCACATTATACAACCGTTTAAGCATAAATGTGTTGAAAAATTCTTTAACACGCGGTGTAGCCATTAAAACAACATGGGTCATCAAAATTAGGGTTTCCTGGACAAAACCATCGACACTCCTCTCCTCATCTTCTCTCTTTCTCCCCTGGTGATTCTAGGGTTTCACTGAGAAACCAGTCGCTCCAAGATCCAGGGTTTCTCTGTGATGAATCTCTCTACATCCGACACCAGATCGACTTCCTCATTATCATCACCACCATTTCCTCTCTTTCTCCAGGCGATTCTAGGGTTTCTTTACCAGTAGCTTCAAGATCTACGCTTCCTTAGTGATGAATCTCTCTAGATCCGACACCAGATCGATTGGTTTGACCGCTCGGTACCTTTCTTTTTACCATATCTTTTTTTTGTTATTTGAATCAGATCTGTGTAATATTTCAGATCTATCGTTTCGTTGTGGGTGGAAGATGATGAAGATGACACAGATCAGCGCTGGGTTCATCAATGATGGTGGTTGTGGGTGGAAGATGACGACGATGACACAGATCTACTGTTTGGTGGCCAGATTGGTACCGTTCTTTTTAACCTAATCTACCGTTTTTTTTGGTTTTTCTGTCGTTTATGTTTATACGCTGTTAAATTTTATGTGTTACAAGTTTTTTTAAACAAGTTTTCTACTGATTTGGGATGTATCTATGTTAGATCTGTGTAATACTTTCAGATCTGTGTTGGTTTTTTGGGTTTTTATAATGTATGAAGAATGAATATATATGCACGTAGATATGCGATATTTAAGATACATACTATGAATCTAATACTAAATATGGTACACAATTTTAAGTTGGTGATAAAGGAGTAAAGGACTCACTGCAGGTGTGGAATGTAAGTAATCTAAGGTGGCAAAATGAACTGGTTGGGTAACAGGTCAAAACGGTAAATTTTTTTCATCGGCTGCAATGGGTGGTAGGGTTCAGTCGAAAGTCGAGGCACAATTTGCATTTTAAATTTATATAAATGAAACAGCATGTTAAGTTGTCAACTATCATACAACATTACCAAGTTTATCTTCTATCAATTATAAATATAGAAGTGAATGGCCTTACCATCCAAAACAGCCAGCAAATGCATTTTACTATATCGCGATCAGAATCCGTTAGAATTTTCAATGTTTTAGTTTCAGCTCCTAAAGATAGTCCAAACATTGACGGAATCCATCTCACTGTATCGAAAAAATGTAGTTATTCAGGATAGTAAAATTGGAACAGGTTCTAAAAATCTTGACTTTTATTTGTCTGTTTAAATTCTTGTTGATGTGCACAAAATGAAACATATAAATTACATCAACTGTGGCATAAAACTAACCATTTTTAGTCCTAATGTTGGAAAAAGTGTGTTTTTGTCTTCCTTTTGTATTTTCAGGATTAAATGAGCTCAAATGAACAAAAGAAGCAAAAAGGCAGCTAAATCTAACATAAATACAAGAAAAGGAACAAACATGGCATGCCCGACCTCCTCGACAGCATCTTCCCAAGCAAAACAAGAGAACAGAAGGCTGAACACGCCCCGTGCTCAATGATCACGGGGTCGTGCCCAAGTGATTGCAGAAAAGACAAAGCTGTAGAAGCTTCTATCACCCACCACGGGGGCGTGCCCAGCGGACACGGGGCCGTGGTCAACTCTATGATTCACAGAATCTGGGGAAATCTTGATAGTATAGATACGCTTCTGCACACGGGGGCGTGCCTAGCGGACACGGGGGCGTGGTCAACTAATGTAGACAAACTGCAATTAATGAAGAAAGAGAAGGAAGGTGGACACGGGGCCGTGCCCAATGGACACGGGGCCGTATCCGAGTCTCTGTTCAGCCTATAAATAGGGGTGCTTGGCTCATTTGCAAATCATCCCTTGGCACACCACCTCTCTCACACTTCACCCACCACCCACCACCATCAGAACACCATCATCCACCACCATCATCCATCGTCCATCATAGAGTGTGTGAGTCGTCTCGGGATCCAAGATTGATCGTAAGAGTTCTTGACAGTCAAAGGCCATGTTTGCCTAAGTCTCTTACATCACTTGGTGAAGACAAGTGTCTAGTGTAATACTTTTTATTTTTAATCTTTTCGCACTTTTTATTTGGTTATGTATTAATGACTTTAATAACTAGTTTCTTATGTTGAAGGTGATTCTTCCTTATCATTTGTCCGTGGTGTCTTGGCATTATCTCCACGGTCTATATGGAGATATGTTGGCTACCTGGTCAGGGTTAAGGGAACGGTTTGGTAAGAGGCTTCCCTTGTTCAGTGTATAGATCCTGCAAGGACCTGGGTCAAATTTAGTAGGAGCTCCTTCAATACCCACCGATATTGGATGGCGGGGGTCCAAACTCTTTGATCCCCTCATATGTAAGCTACTATTAATACTTTAACTCAGCTACTTAGGACTGTATCCCTGCTGACTCAGACTACTTAGCCGAGGGTAACGTCACCTTTAAAAGAGGGGCCTACCATAATATGCATTAATAACTTAATTAATTATCTTTCAATAATCCGACCCTTTAGGATTGTATCCTTGCTGACTCAAACTACTGGGTTGAGGGTAACGTAACCTTCAAAAGAGGGGGCCTACTACAATAACTAAGATGATCTCTTAAAAAGTGCAAAAGTGCGGAAATAATCAAAGGTTACACTAAACACGAGTCGGATCCAAGTGATTCATCTTGTCTATCTGTTTTTATTTTTATTTTATTTTTCAGCATTTTAGTTAGTTTTTATCTTTCTAGTTTAAAAACCTTTTTCTAACTTTTGATTTGATTAGACGTTGAGGATAAACCAGTACTAAAAGCTCTTGTGTCCTTGGACGACCTCGGTATCTTGACAACACAATACTACGCTCACGATGGGTGCATGATGTATAAGAATTTATACATCTTTTAAACGTCAAATATGCCCCGTTTATGCGAAAACTCTTTGTATTTTCATTGATTTTGGTACTCATTTGAGTTGTTTGTGAAAATACAGGTCCGGGCTTCGGCCCGGTGTTGAAACGGAGGCTTTTGGAGCAAAATAGAGCGAAAATGATGCATTCCAGCAAACTGCCAGATACGGCACTACCGTGCCATACACTGGCACAACTGTGCCAGACCTTCCGACATCGGCACTCTCAGCCAGCACTAGCATCCAGCACCAGCACCATCAAAATTAAGGGGAGCACGACCGTGCCAACCATTGGCACGACCGTGCCCGGTCAATTTTAGCCCCAGATCAGCGTGTTTCCGAGATCGTTTCAATTATAGTCGAGCACCATCGGCTGGCACGACCAGACCATGCCCGAGCATGGTCGTGCCACCTTGGGAACTTTTGAGCGCGATCTTTCCTAAAATGGAAGCATACTTGGTCAACATTCGAGAAAGTGGCTCTGACACTTGCCAAGCACGACCGTGCCAAAAGGTGGCATGGTAGTGCCAAACGCGCAGAGTTTAAATACGAGTTTCTAGCTCATTTGCAAGGGAGTTGGAGCATTTTGGTGAATTTTTCTCTCAAGAATCTGGTCTTGGAAGCTTGTTGGAGCCAAGAGGGAGCCTTGAATATGACTTAATCACTTGAAGATCTACTTAAACATCATTTTAATCTTGCCTTTAACTTGGTTAGCTTATTACATTATGAACAATTTATGTTTCTTTGCACTTGATTTGGTAGCCATGAGCCTTATGGGCTAAACATTTGAGTTGTCTAAACTTTGTTGAAGCTAATGAATATGTGATAACATGGAAGTAGATGTGATGATTATTCTTGTTAATCTTCATGTTGGTATTTAATCTTGTTCTTGGAGTTCATGTGTATGCTTAAAGTTCTTGTTCTTGAATGTTTGCTAATAAGTATTTACATGTTGTGTTGCAAAGCCCATGTAAAGATTATGATTATTGAATCTTGTTAACTTGTTAGTATGATTCATAGCATGAAACTAGGAATGGTGATTGCTAATGTGATTGAATGATGATTTGAGCATATGTATGAATTCTTGCATCTAGATTTGGAAAGATCATAAGTATGTTTATATGGATTCTATAGTTTGTGTTCTTGTTAGTGTTATGATTTAGGCCAAAATTGTTAGCTAGCATGACCATGCTTGTGGTTCATATCAAGAACATGATGATAGTGCCAACTACTTGAAACCAAGTTAGGGTGGTTAGTGTGTTGTTCATATTAGGTTCCCCTAATTTGTAGAGTTAGGAGTTTTGACAAACAAATAACTCATGATTAAAGATTAACATCAACTTAGCAAGTGAGCTTAAAAGAATAATTTTTAGGTGATTAGAATGTTAATTCATTTTTAGTTTTCCTAAGAATTATAGACTAGGAAACCTTGATTGGGGACTTAGTTAAATTTAGAGCTTGCATCATCACAATTCCTTCCACCTTGTTGTCATATGTTTGTTAGTGGAGACTTAGTTTAGGCAACCCTTTCTTAGATATTGTTCTTGTTAGAAATTTTAGTAGTTTATTTATTTGCATGCTAAGTTAGAAAAATCAACCCAATCATTTGAAAAGGCTTTAAAGTAGCAAAAGTTTAGTATCGAGACATCGCATCCATGGATTGATATCCGGTTCTTACCGATTTGCTATATTGCCACCCGACGGGTACACTTGCCCTTTTGTGTGTGTAGTTAGTTTCTAGGTGAAAAACCATTTTTAAAACTAAATTTGTGTGAAGAAAAACTCAATTAAAAATATATTTAATTCACGCACATCAAGTTTTTGGCGCCGTTGCCGGGGATGTAGTCTTCTTGAAAATGCTTCGAGTTACTTATTTAGCCATTGTGAAATGTGTACAAAGTTTTTGTCTACTTGTTTTATTTGCCTTTGCTTGATTGATTGGAAAAAATGATTATTTGCTAGTTGTTTTTGTTTTTGTATATATTTTGTGCATTGTGCTCCTCCTTATTCCCTACAGGTCGTGCATGTCCTCAACCCCCGCTGCTGATATCGTTGAGCCTTCAGCAGAGCCAGAGCGTGATCTTCACCGGAGGCTGCGAGAGCGGTTTCGCGTGGTAGCTGAGACGATTGAGACAGACGCGGCAGACGACGACACCTTCTACGAGGTTCGAGTAGACATGGCGGACGTAGAAGAGAATATGATCTTGAACGAAATAGGAAAACCGTCAATTGATGGTTTACCTGCGAGCATCAATGCACCGACAATCGACAATAATAATTTCGAGATCAAGGCTGGCACCATATTGATGTTGCAGAATGCGGTGCAGTTTTATGGCAAGGATCACGAGGATCCTAGTGTTCACATTGCGGGGTTTCTAGAGGTTTGTGCCACATTTAGGATTCGTGATGCATCACCGGATGCTATCCGCCTTCGGCTCTTTCCGTTTTCTTTACGGGATGGAGCCAAGGAGTGGATTCTTTCACTTCTAGCTGGATCTATCACTACATGGAATCAATTAGCTGAGAAGTTCCTTCAGAAATATTTCCCTCCAGAGAAAACTGTTCGGTTGAGAACCAAGATTCTGAACTTTCGTCAGGACGAGGACGAGTCACTTTACGAGGCATGGGAGCGTTTTAAAGAGCTTATGAGAAAGGTCCCACATCATGGGTTACCCAAGTGGCAACAATGTCAGATCTTCTACCATGGTTTAGATAGTCAGGGACAGATGATGGTTGATACATACTCGGGTGGGGATATCGGCACAAAAAATGCCACCGAGGCATTTGAGATTCTAGAGAAATGTGCCACGAAAAACCGGACGCAACAACCACCAAGAGGTAAGAGTTCTCGGTAGGGAGTTCATCATGTGGACGACTACACGGCCATGACAGCACGTATGGATGCCTTATCTTCGAAATTTGATCGAGTGATGGAAATGCACTCGAGAGGTTCTTCGAGTGGGGGAGCATATCAGGTAGGCGATTTTCAGACGGGAGAGATGTCACACGAGCATGTTGTTTTTATGGGAAACCAATACCGTCCTCAGAATAATCCCTACAGCAATACTTATAATCTGGGGTGGAAGAATCACCCAAATTTCAGTTGGAGGCCCGATGCTTCTAATCTGCATCCACCCGGATTTGCTCCACGTCCCACAGCTCCCACTCATGGAGCATATGGTCCACCTCGACCTCAGCAGGGACCTACAGCTAGCGAGCCTAGTGTGCATGATATGCTTAGCCAGATCTTAGCTGGTCAGAACACTCAAAAGGCCAAGAATGAGAAGCGTTTTAAGGAGTATGACGGTCGTTTCACGAGGAACGAGAATGAGTTGAGAAGCCAAAAGGCTTCCATGCAGACCATTGAGAACCAAGTTGGCCAGATTGTCAAGATGTTGTCTGAGAGACAACAGGGGGGCCTTCCGAGCAACACAGAGACTAATCCTAATGCTACTGCAAAGGCCATCACGTTGAGAAGCGGCAAGAGCGCTCAACCCATCCCTCCGGCTGTTCCAGCAAAGCCGGTTGATGATGATGAGGTTGATGAGGAGATTGAGTGTGAGTCTCTGGGTGAGGTGCAACAAAGGCGAGTCCCAGCAAGTACCGCATGACCCAAGGAGCCAGTGAGAGAGTATCTCCCTCCCATTCCATATCCGGGGAGGTTGAAGAAGCAGAAAATGGAAGAACACTATGGTAAATTCCTCGAGCTTTTTAAGCAACTTCATATAAATTTACCATTTGTCGAGGCACTTGCTCAAATGCCTAAGTATGCCAAGTTTCTGAAGGATATCCTATCCAACAAAAAGAAACTTGAGGAGCATTCACAGATGACCTTGAATGAAGAGTGTTCAGCGGTTCTTCAGAACAAACTACCGAAGAAGATGAATGATCCTGGGATTTTCACTATCCCTTGTTTGATTGGTAGTTTGTCGGTCAGCAATGCTATAGCTGATCTTGGAGCTAGCATAAACCTCATGCCATATGCGGTTTTTGCTAAGCTAGACGTGGGAGAGCCCAAGCCGACTCATATGAGCATTCAGCTAGCCGACCGTTCAGTGAAGTATCCTCGAGGCATAGTTGAGAATATGCTGGTGAAAATCAACGAGTTTGTCTTTCCTGTCGATTTCGTGATTCTAGACATGGATGAGGACAAAAATGTTCCACTTATCTTAGGTCGCCCATTCCAAGCCACTGCGAGAGCCTTGATTGATGTCTGCACCGGTAGACTTACTCTTAGGGTTGATGATGAGGAGGTTACCTTTGACATTGGGAAATCCATGCAATACTCACAAAGTCAGGATGATACACTCTACTTCATTGAGACTATCGACACATATGTGAGTGATCATCTTCGTGATGCATTCGAGGAGGATGTTGTGGACACACAGCTGCTAGGAGGGGAGGATTTTGGTTCACCTAGGGTGGACCAATTAGTCGAGGAGGTGACATGTCTGATAGGTCACGCGTCTCCCCCGTGTCCTGAGGTTTTTGAGGTTGTGGATCGCGTTGCTGAGCCTAAAGCACGTCCTTCTATTGAGGATCCACCTTCGGTTGAGCTTAAGGAGCTTCCAGATCATTTGGAGTATGCTTTCTTGGAGGGTGAGACTCATTTTCCCGTTATCATTTCTGCCGAATTGTCGAAGGAAGAGAAGGATCGATTGCTTGAAGTCCTGAAGCAGCACAAGAAGGCGATTGCTTGGAAGATTATGGATATAAAAGGGATCAATCCATCCTTTTGTACCCATAAGATTTTGATGGAGGAGGACTTTAAACCTGTAGTACATCATCAGAGGCTTTTGAACCCCAATATGCAGGAGGTTGTGAAGAAAGAGGTCATCAAACTACTTGATGCAGGTTTGATATTCCCGATCTCTGATTCACCATGGGTTAGCCCTGTACAGGTAGTCCCGAAGAAAGGAGGCATGATAGTGGTGACCAATGAGAAAAACGAGTTGATTCCTACTCGTACTGTCACCGGATGGAGAGTTTGCATCGACTACCGCAAACTCAATGATGCCACGAGGAAGGATCATTTCCCACTTCCTTTCATTGATTAGATGTTGGAGAGGTTGTCAGATAGGATGTACTACTGCTTCCTTGATGGGTTTTCGGGTTATTTTCAGATTCCCATCTCTCCTGAGGATCAGGAGAAGACGACATTCACATGTCCGTATGGCACATTCGCCTACCGGCCATGGTTGCAAAAGTCGCTAGGCGCTCCTTAGTCGGATTCGGGAGTAATCGGGAAGTACTCGGCTTAGTCGGAGATTACTCGGGGAGTAATTGGCCTGGGAGACCAGTACTCATGCCTCGGAACCCTACCTTGTAGCGAGTACTCGGGGAGTACTCGGAGCCTAGGCGGGACTTTTACAACCATGCTACCGGCGGATGCCCTTTGGACTGTGCAATGCCCCGGCCACATTTCAGAGGTGTATGGTGGCCATTTTTCATGACATGATCGAGGACTCCATGGAGGTTTTCATGGATGATTTTTCTGTGTTTGGAAGTTCTTTTGATCAGTGTCTCGGGAATCTGAAAAGGATGTTGGCTAGATGTGAAGAAGCCAACCTTGTGTTGAATTGGGAGAAATGTCACTTCATGGTGAAGGAGGGCATTGTGCTTGGGCACAAGATTTCACAGGCGGGGCTCGAGGTTGACCTAGCGAAAGTCGAGACTATTTCAAAGCTCCCGCCTCCCACATCAGTGAAATCTATCAGGAGTTTCCTAGGTCATGCAGGTTTTTACCGGCGATTCATAAAGGACTTTTCCAAAATCGCCCGTCCCATGACTCAGCTCCTAGAGAAGGATGCCCAGTTTGTTTTCTCCGATGAATGCCTTCGGGCATTCGAGTTGTTGAAGGAGAAGTTGGTGAATGCCCCGATTATGGTTGCTCCCGACTGGGGGCTGCCATTTGAGTTGATGTGTGATTCGAGTGACTTCGCAGTCAGGGCCGTCTTGGGTCAAAGGAAAGATAAACACTTTCACCCGATTTACTATGCGAGCAAGACCTTGAATGATGCTCAGGAGCACTACACCACGACAGAGAAAGAGCTCCTAGCTCTGGTCTTTGCCTTCGATAAGTTCTGGTCATATTTTGTCCTTTCCAAGACCATTGTGTACACGGATCATGCAGCCCTTCGGTATCTTTTCAGCAAGCAGGATGCTAAACCGAGATTAATACGTTGGATTTTGTTGCTGCAAGAGTTTGATATCGAAATCAGTGATAAAAAAGGGGCTGAGAATTTGGCAACCGATCATTTATCTCGACTTGAGCATTCCGAGGAAAAGGAATCACGTGGGCCTAACATCAATGACAATTTCCCCCACGAGCTCCTCATGAGGATCAAGACTAGTGATGATTCCCCATGGTTTGCTGACTTTGCAAACTACCTAGCTAGTGGCATCCTGATCAAGGGGATGACCCATCAGCAGAAGCGAAAGTTTTTTATGGATGTCAAGCATTACTTCTGGGATGACCCTTACTTGTTTAGGGTAGGAGCAGATCGGATGATCCGGCGATGCGTGCATGGTGACGAGGCGAGGGATATTTTGCGCCACTGTCATGAAGGACCCACGGGAGGCCATCACGGAGCGAACAACACGACAAGGAAAGTGTTTGATGCTGGATTCTTTTGGCCGACTATTTTTCGTGATGCCCACGAGTGGGTGAGGTCCTGTGATGCTTGCCAGAGGGCGAGCAACATTTCTGCACGCCATGAGATGCCACAAAACGACATCCAAGTTTGTGAGGTTTTTGACGTATGGGGGCTAGACTTCATGGGCCCTTTTCTGACCTCTTTTGGGAACCGCTACGTCCTAGTCGCTGTTGATTACGTTTCAAAGTGGGCTGAAGCACAGGCTTTGCCCACTAACGATGCGAGGGTAGTGGTGAGGTTTTTGAAAAAGTTGTTTGCTTGCTTTGGTGCCCCGAAGGCATTGATTAGCGACCGTGGGACGCATTTCTGTAATGCTCAGCTTGAAAAAGCATTGTCCCGATATGGTGTGCAACATCGATTCTCTACACCATATCATCCGCAGGCGAGCGGACATGACGAGGTTACTAATCGGGGTATCAAGCGGATTCTGGAGAAAACGGTTAATTCTAGCCGTAAAGATTGGTCCGAGAAATTGGATGAGGCACTGTGGGCTTTCCGGACAGCCTACAAGATTCCTATATGCACCAAACTGTTTAAATTGGTCTATGGGAAGTCTTGTCATTTGCCTGTTGAACTAGAGCACAAAGCATACTGGGCTTTGAAGACAGTTAATCTTGACATGGCTGCTGCGGGTGAGAACAAGTTTGTGCAGATTCATGAGATTGAGGAGCTTAGGCACGATGCGTATGAAAGCTCCAAGTTGTACAAGGAACATACTAAGACGCTTCATGATGCCCGCTTGAAGGGCAAGAAAGAATTCCGAGTGGGTGATCGTGTGTTGTTATACAACTCACGTCTCAAGTTGTTCCCTGGTAAGCTTAAATCTCGGTGGTCGGGTCCCTACACTGTACGGTCAGTGTTTCCTTACGGGACCATGGAGATAGGCCATGAGGATGGCCGGTAAAGTCAACGGGCATAGGTTAAAGGCTTATGTTGGAGGGCATGTTGATCCGAGTGAGGAGGTTGTTACCCTCCACCCCAGGAACAAATGAATTCGGGGTGGTGAGTCTAGCTGCAGACTAGTAAATAAACTTCGCATGTTTGTGTGTTTATTATTTTTGCTTTTATTTTTGTGTGTGGTTGTTTATTTCTTTTCAGGTTGCGGTTCGTTCTGGTCGCGAGGGATCTTAGAGCTTATTGCCGGCTCTCAGGTATGTTAGTTCGGTTCTTTTTCTTGGTAGGAGATGCTTCGTGAGTGGCCCGGGTTCAAGGAGTTCTTCTTTATATATGTCCATTTTCCACATCCATATATATATATATATATATAAAATAAATTAAATTTCGAAAATTCTGCACTACCAACAAAATCTGGAACCACCAGACAACTTTTGCAGATCAATAATAGAGCCCCTTTAATAAAACTCAACCACCACCATCTTTTTCTTCATAACTTCATCTCCCTCACTTGAACCCATTCAAATCACTCACGGATTCTTGCATCTCCTAGCTTCATCCAAGAAATTCTTTCATCCCAACATCATTCCAGGTACGAATCCTTTTTTTTTCTAGTTAGTTTCATGTGTTTTGATGTCATGTTCTTCATAGTTAGTTTCTTTAAGTTTTTAGGGCTTGGTCTAAATCACCCGATTCAAGCCCGTTTTTAGTATTTTTTGTGTTGGTTTGAACCACAATGGACCGATTTACAAAACCCCTAAGCAAAAGTGTGAAAAAAATCAGGATTTTGAGGCCGAACTGAGCGTTTTTGCGATCTGGGTTCCGTCAAGCACGGTCATGCTTCAAAATAGCATGGTCATGATCTTCAACAATTCTTCAAAACTTCATAAATTTTCTAGAAATCCAGTCCGGCACGAGGGTGCCTCTTGACAGCACGATCGTGCCCTTCATAAAATCATGTCGGATACTGCCCAGATCTTCAAGTAGCACGGTCGTGCCACCATATGGCACTGTCGTGCTTCTCGTGAAATCGCTCAGCTCACTTCCCGGCAATCGGTCCGGCATGAGGGTGCCGTCTTGAAGCACGGTCGTGCTTCTCGAGATCTCCCAGATCAGTCGTTGGAGGTCGGTCAGGCACGAGGGTGCCTATGTGCGGCACGATGGTGCTTCTCAAAAATGTGGTTCGGATCCGAGCCGTTTACGGCCGAGCACGAGGGTGCCGTGGGATGGCACGGTCGTGCTCCTGGGGAATAAAAACCCAGACTTCATAAAATTCACAGAAAACTTCATAAACTCACTGATTTGCAGGTCTCGCACGGTAGTGCCATATGGTGGCACGACCGTGCCATATTGTCCAGTCCCGAAATTTTGTCTGTTAGTTTTGGCTGCTGATTAATCTTGTCTCAATTTTGCAGATGGATCACCCTTACTTGCAGCTCTCCAACAATGCCAGGGAAGGGTATTGTATCCCGAAGGTGGAGAGGTTGTGGGCTCGACGGCACCTAATTGAGCCCATGAGGAGATTACAAAGGGTTGACTTAGACCTGCTCGGACAAACCGAGGGGTTTGATGATCTCGTAACACCTCCTTGGTCCCGCCTTTTTGAGATAGCAGAGCTGCAGTATATAGAGTTGGTGATCGAATTTTTCGCATCGTTCTGTTTCACCTTTCCATGCCCATATGTTTATGCTAAGAATGTTGGTGTCAAGTTTCGATTGGGAAGGAAATGGCATCACCAATCGATCAGCCGATTCGCTGTGGTGTTGGGGTTGTATATGGAAGATGAGATAGATTCAGAGCTATTCCATGGGAATTTATAGGATTGGGAGCCAGACACAGACAGGGCCGCCTTTTGGAATCAAATTACTGTGCCGGGTCGACTTTGGGAACCTCGGAAAGCCAAAGCTACAAGGATCCTCGACCCACTTCAACGGGCCATTGAGCGCGCCATCTTCCACGTCATTGGAGGTCGGGGTGACAGCACGGGAAATATCACCACCCGCGACCTTTTCCACCTTTACTGCATCGTCTCTGGCTCGCATTGCAACTTAGCCGTCAGCGTTGCAGAGTCGATTTTTCGGGGTGTTGGTTTGACACCCACATCGCGCATCTGCGGAGGGGCCTTTGCTAAAAAACTTTCCAAATACTATCGGGTTTCTTTAAACAATTTGACCGAAGCCTGTGACTATGGCCTTTTCGATCTGCAGCAGCTAAACTCAATGCACCTGATTCGTAAAGTAAACGGGGTCTTGAAGCTTGTGGATAAATTGGGAAGGATTTGTGACCCGCTACCTGTTGATGATGAGGCGGATGATGACGATGAGGGTGGTGATGGTGGAGATCATGACATGCATATGCATGACATTCCAGTTCAGGGACAGGAGGGGGCCGCTGGAGGAGCGGGCTCCCAATTGCAGATTGGACTGGGTTTGATAGTCCGAACTGGGAGAATGTGTATGGTGGATTTGGTGGTGGAGGTTATGAGCATGGCGCTTATGGCGCCTGCGGTCCTTACCAGCCGTCATCGATGGATCTTTGGAGGCGCATGGACGGGCTGGAATTAGGCCAGCAAGAGGTGAGGCGAGATGTCGATCTGATACGCGCGGAGCAACACAAGCAGGGTAACTTCATGGAAGAGATGTACGAGCAGACCCAACGCAGCATGGATTGGTTGTTTGGTTCGCAGCAGCACATCGCGAACTCAATCAACCATCCATACACACAGCCGCCGCCGCATTTTACGCGTAGAACCAGATTTGATCGCAGGAGCGACGCCGGTCCTTCGGGATCCGGTGAGAGGTCTTAGTCCCGCTTTCCATCTCGTTTTTTTTCATCATTTCGTGTTTGAGGGGTGTGCCATTTTCCGTCGTACGTACACCACTCCGTCGTAGGTGTTAGTTTTTATTGCTTTAGTAGTGGTTAAATTAATAAACAAAGGCAAGGGAAAAATGGGTTGGGTAATATTCTTGTGAATCTGATCTTGTTTGCTAAATGTGCAGTGTTGGTTCAAACTCTTTTGAATAAACGATGAGATGTTGGCTTGGTGGATGGCTTGGTAGTTCATTGTGGATGCTTCTTTTTACTTCATATTGCTCCGATTCTAGCCTTTTTGTTTCAGGGGAGTTTTCGTGTTCCTACCTTCCTTTATTTGTTTTGAATTCGCATTTCCATTGCTTATTCAATTTTTTGTTGTACATCGAGGGCGATGTACAATTCAAGTGTGGGGAGGTGGTCTATCGCTTGAGCTTTGTTGTCATATATATATATATATATATATATATATATATATATATATATATATATAATAATGCAAAGCTCTCTTTAAACAATTTTTGTGGCATATTAATCAAATCAACATAAGTATCAAAATAAGCACCAAAATTTTTGATAAATAAATAAGGGTAAACGCAAAAAGGGGGTTCGCTCGTGTAAGGAAAACCGTCAAGTAACATGTTTTTTGTATAAAATTGAGCATGAGAAATCAAGCGATTGACCTACTTGTTTGCCTTGCATATTTACCCAATACGCCCATTTCTGTGAGTTATTTTTGAGCCTTATAGCTTTAGGATTATTTTTGCTCATGTTTTTGCGGGCAAAGATTGAGTGAGCCGGATAACTTTTGCGATTTAGAACTTGTGTTAGGTATGCATTTCGAGGCCACAAAGCAAGAATACAAGCATAGAAGTGATTGAGGCATTAGGAAACCTTTTTTCTTTTAGCCATTTTTATTCATCCCCTTACCCAAACCATTCCCCTAGTTAAACCAATTTGAGCCTTTCCCGTTCGTTTCTTTTAAACCACCAAAATATTAACCACTTAGCCAAATTAGCCTTTTATATTTTGAACCCATTTTTGGTTGGAAACCCGGTTCGGTTGATGATTAACTTGTAGTTTTGTATAGTTTCTTCTTCGTTGCTATGTACCCTCATGGTCAAGAGTTTTTATCTAAGTAGACGTACTTAGTTCTCTCCAAAGCATGAGTTTAAAAAAATAGAGTTGAAAAAGCCTTATCAATCGGCTTTGTTAGAGCAATTTTGGGAGTGAAAAGCAATACTTGTAGGTTAGCTCTCGATTAGTTACTATTTAGTTGTATAGTTCCATCTTCTTGTATTTCAAGTTAGTCGAGCGGCCGGGTTACAACCGTTTTAGCCACTTTTAAAAATCCACTTCCACACCCTTAACCCAAGCCAAGTTACAACCCAAAACAAGACCTCATGATTTATGCTTTATTTTTGCCGAGTGATTAGAATTGATCCTTCCACAAGCTTATGATATCGCATAGTTATCGTCTTGGCATCGAGTGTTCTAAACATACTCCACAAATTGTATGTGCACCTATTTTTAGCCGAGTGTGTGTGAACATTTGTGAGGATGCATGGTGAACTTGTAGGGATTTCTAAGATGGACCATTGCTCATAAAAATATTTTACATATTTCTTTTCGGATCTTTCTTTATATCGAGCACTCCTTGATTGTTTTGACCCGAGTTATTTGTTTGTGCTTATGAAATGCTAGTTGAGATGATTGCCATTTAGAGAGTTTCGTTGATTTTAGTTTGCTTGAGGACAAGCAAAGTTCAAGTGTGGGGTTGTTTGATATATAAGAATTTATACATCTTTTAAACGTAAAATACGCCCCGTTTATGCGAAAACTCTTTGTATTTTCATTGATTTTGGTACTCATTTGAGTTGTTTGTGAAAATACAGGTCCGGGCTTCGGCCCGGTGTTGAAACGGAGGCTTTTGGAGCAAAATAGAGCGAAAATGATGCATTCCAGCAAACTGCCAGATACGGCACTGTCGTGCCATACACTGGCACGACCGTGCCAGACCTTCCGACATCGGCACTCTCAGCCAGCACTAGCATCCAGCACTAGCACCAGCACCATCAAAATCAAGGGGAGCACGACCGTGCCAACCACTGGCACGACCGTGCCAGGTCAATTTTAGCCCCAGATCAGCGTGTTTCCGAGATCGTTTCAATTATAGTCGAGCACTATCGGCTGGCACGACCAGACCATGCCCGAGCACAGTCGTGCCACCTCGGGAACTTTTGAGCGCGATATTTCCCAAAATGGAAGCATACTTGGTCAACATTCGAGAAAGTGGCTCTGACACTTGCCAAGCACGACCGTGCCAAAAGGTGGCATGGTAGTGCCAAACGCGCAGAGTTTAAATACGAGTTTCTAGCTCATTTGCAAGGGAGTTGGAGCATTTTGGTGACTTTTTCTCTCAAGAATCTGGTCTTGGAAGCTTGTTGGAGCCAATAGGGAGCCTTGAAGAGGACTTAATCACTTGAAGATCTACTCAAACATCATTTTAATCTTATCTTTAACTTGGTTAGCTTATTACATTATGAACAATTTATGTTTCTTTGCACTTGATTTGGTAGCCATGAGCCTTATGGGCTAAACATTTGAGTTGTCTAAACTTAGTTGAAGCTAATGAATATATGATAACATGGAAGTAGATGTGATGATTGTTCTTGTTAATCTTCATGTTGGTATTTAATCTTGTTCTTGGAGTTCATGTGTATGCTTAAAGTTCTTGTTCTTGAATGTTTGCTCATAAGTATTTACATGTTGTGTTGGAAAGCCCATGTAAAGATTATGATTATTGAATCTTGTTAACTTGTTAGTATGATTCATAGCATGAAACTAGGAATGGTGATTGCTAATGTGATTGAATGATGATTTGAGCATATGTATGAATTCTTGCATCTAGATTTGGAAAGATCATAAGTATGTTTATATGGATTCTATAGTTTGTGTTCTTGTTAGTTTGATGATTTAGGCCAAAATTGTTAGCTAGCATGACCATGCTTGTGGTTCATATCAAGAACATGATGATAGTGCCAACTACTTGAAACCAAGTTAGTGTGGTTAGTTTGTGTGTTGTTCATATTAGTTTCCCCTAATTTGTAGAGTTAGGAGTTTTGACAAACAAATAACTCATGATTAAAGATTAACATCAACTTAGCAAGTGAGCTTAAAAGAATAATTTTTAGGAGATTAGAATGTTAATTCATTTTTAGTTTTCCTAAGAATTATAGACTAGGAAACCTTGATTGGGGACTTAGTTAAATTTAGAGCTTGCATCATCACAATTCCATCCACCTTGTTGTCATATGTTTGTTAGTGGAGACTTAGTTTAGGCAACCCTTTCTTAGATATTGTTCTTGTTAGAAATTTTAGTAGTTTATTTATTTGCATGCTAAGTTAGAAAAATCAACCCAATCATTTGAAAAGGCTTTAAAGTAGCAAAAGTTTAGTATCGAGACACCACATCCACGGATTGATATCCGGTTCTTACCGATTAGCTATATTGCCGCCCGACGGGTACACTTGCCCTTTTGTGTGTGTAGTTAGTTTCTAGGTGAAAAACCATTTTTAAAACTTAATTTGTGTGAAGAAAAACTCAATTAAAAATATATTTAATTCACGGACATCAGTGCACTTGCCCATATGTGTTTTATAAATTTAAAACTTGGCTAACGTTTAAAAAGGGTTAAAATATACTTAAATATATATCACACCACACGCGCATCAAGTTTTTGGCGCCGTTGCCGAGGACACAAGGATTTTAAGAAAGTTAGGAATCAACGGCCTAATTGTTTTTTCTAATTTTTCTAATTTTTTAGGATTTTCTTAGTTTTTCAGCTTCTGCAGAACTCAGCACGGGTCGTGCCCGCTGAACACGCCCCGTGCCCAATCTTTGGAACTGGCAATCCTGTTTTAAGTCAGACAGTAAGCTGAACACGGGGCCGTGCCCAATATTCAGTTACTGAAAACAGAACCGTAAGATCCCGACTGTTAGTAACTTCTGACACAAACATGAGTGATTCTGATATTTTTTACTTTCAGCACTCTTATGGTACGTGGTGTCAAATATGTGGTGGTTCCCATAAAGAATTAGAATGTTATTTTCTAAATTATAAGCCCCACTATATAGACCCATTGTTTTCCTGTAGCCTTAAGAGGGGCGAAAGTAAAAATAATCCCTATTTCTCCCTCGAATGCTCTCAACCGGATCTTCTAGGAGAAATGCTTCTTGATGAACTATTTCAAATGTAAGATCTATTTCTTAATTGGTTAAAAGAACTTAGGATGGATTTCCATAATTTATCTCAAGACGATAACCAAGAAGAATTGTTGGGATCGCATTCAAATAAAAACAACTTCGTTGTTCCCGATGATACCTCTAACTCTAGCGAGGACTTGAGCGATAGTCGTCCCTGTGTCGATTGTGCCGTGAAGGACTCCCCCATTGACTTCGTTCGATGCATACATAGACCTGAGCGATTCGGCATACACCTTCTTTAACGAGAGCCCAGGAAAGGATTAGACTTGTCCACCTACATTTAGCATAGGAATCACCCTCAACGACAACCTCTTGCGTTCTCGCCTTAATCTAGGTCAATTAAGAAATCTTAGGCACTTTGGGGTTGTTCCATCGAGTAAGGAACCGCCCGATCTGGATAAGTTCCTTAGAAATAGACAAACTTCATAAACAGCCTTTCGACACGGGGCCGTGCCCAGGTCAACACGCCCCCGTGTCCACCAAAATATTCCTTTCTGACTTTTTGTCAGAATACGGACAAAATGTGTCAGGATCTTGCCTGCACACGGGGCCGTGTCCAGCCGACACGTGGCCGTGTGCAGCGTGCTGTCGTTTTCTATAAATGCAACCAAGAATCCTGCACATTTGGACCACCCAGGGACAGAGATTTGAGAGGATCTTCTCACCTACCATCCTAGGTATTTTCTAAAAGAAGGTTCTAACAACCATCTTGTCCTTTCCTCTTTTATCCATTACCTCCTTCTTCATCTTTCTTGCTTCACCACCTCCATTGAAGCTTGAGATCACCATGATTCCAAGATTTATTGTGATGTTTGTTGGGTTTTTGTTCAAGGAAACTTGTTAAAAATAAGTTGTATAACATTGTTTTAAGTTATTTCTGCTAAAAAATGCTTCATAAGTTGGAAAAATAATTTGAAACTCCAAGATTCCTTGTTCCAAAAATCTGCAGAAAGGTGAACACGAGGCCGTGCTCACTGAGCACGGGGCCGTGTCCGAAGTTACTGTTTCATTAAAATGAACTATTTTTGGTTTGTTTTCGTAGAATGTCTAGTCAAAACAGTGGAACCTCTTTTGCGCACTCCAGAAACAGTCGAAGGGAAAGAAGGTCATCAATTGAAGCAACTCTCGTACGCTACGTAATGGCATTACGTGAAGCTCTTGATGAGATGACGTCGGTAGAGGAGGTCCTAATAGTCCATATAAATTATCTTACGGTGGGGTTGGAAAACAGTTTTCAAGAAATCAACCTCTTGCACCAAAGGTTGAACATTCTTGTGACACCTCCCATGGAACCAATCCTCCCTTAAGAGGATTGGAACCTAGCACTTGGAATTAACAATCCTACCGGATGGGATGACATTCCAGCGGAACCTCCTCTTGAAGATCTACAAGAAGTCCCGGTGGAGGTTGCACCCCCTCAAACCAATGCCAATGAGCCCGCCTTTCTTCTCCCAAGGGAGATAGAGGAGTGGCTCGCCGACGTGTGAGGGATCCATGCCCGGAGAAAGAAGTTTTTCAAGCCGCATCCAACCGAGAGAATTATCTTTTTGGAAATTTTGCTAATAGAATAAGTTTTAGGCTAGAACTTCTTGGTTTAGATTTCTTGTGTTTCTTTTGACCTATTTATCTAAAATTTTAACTTATTAGGACTATTATGTAATTCTCTCTATTTGAATGAATGATGATTCTAGCTAAAACGGTGTTTGGATGATGTTGTAATGGGTAAAACACACTCGAGATGGTGAAGGATAACAAGGGAAACTTGAACCAGCACCCCATGCACGAAAACAGGGCCACCCGACAAATTTTTCTTCATTACAGCAAGTTCAGCACGGGCCGTGCTCGCCCAACACGGCCCCGTGCTGCACAATCTACAGGAAATGCCCAGTTCAGGTAACTGGACACGGTGCGTGCTCATTGAACACGCCCCCGTGCCCAGGCTTCTGTTTCTTTTTACAAACTTTTGTTACTGGCGATCTGAACACGGGGCCGTGCCCGGACACCACGGGGCCGTGTCCAGACGCCCAATAACATAATTTTTTGCTTTTTCACACCTTTTTACACATTCAATCAACCTAAAAACTTATTTTTGGGACACATTGAGGACAATGTGTAATTTAAGTGTGGGGGGGGGGGGGAGGGGGATGCTAAAACCTTGAATCTTGCAAGTCCTAAATACAAGCCTTACACAAAACTCTATTGGAACCGCTAATCACCCCAAATTTTTTCAAAAAATTTTCATTTTCTTTACTTGTCTAGATTTAATTTAGGAATTTCAAGTTCTAAAAATGTTATATTTTTACAAATTTACAACCGATAGCGTCGTGATAAAAAGAACCAACATAAGAAAATTATGAAACGGCATGACAAACCTAGTTAAAATTTGATTATATATACTTGATCACATAAAAACCCATTCCCACAAAAAGTGAGTTTTGAGCCTTTATTGAGCATACAAATATATATCTTTAAACTAAATGCTCATTTTTCGTTTCTTGTGTGAATAACCACTTGGTTCTTACGACTCTAGAACTTGCCACGATGATACATTCCCGGTCCTTACCAACCTAAACCCGAGTAAGTAAATGATGGAGGCATTAGGACTAACCCTTTTTTATTTCTACACCATTATTTTCTTTTTTTTACCACCTACCCAAAATCCCCCTAGTTAACCCCTTTGAGCCTAAACCTTTTCATTTCATAACCCAAAACAAACACCCTTTCACCCACCAAAACCTTTTTATTTTTAACCCTTTTGTTTTAGTAACAAGCTCGGTTTTTCTTATGACTTTCAAAAAAAAAATGATGATGAAGCAAAAGAGAAATAAACGAACAAGTTTATCAAAAATAACTTTGTTTAAATAATGGCTTCATCAAAATAAAAATTTCAAAAATAAAAAGTCTTACGAAAACCGACGCTTTTTACGCCTTTCGCCCTTTTACTAACCACTAACCCAACAACCTACCTTTAACCCAAGCCTAACCATTCACCCAAAAGTCCTCTTGATATTTACTAAGGTATATAGTTAAAAAGGAGGAGGATTGATTGCTTGGCAAGCTTATGGTAGGAGTAAGTTCCATGCCGCTCTCGAGTGATCCACTAAAATACATCTCGGCCGAGTGTTGAGTGATCCCCGTGAGGTATGTGAACTTGTATATAAGTGGACTTTTAAAAGGCATGTTATGCCCTAATAAGTAATTTATCTTATGTAATGTTTTCAATAAATCATGTCGAATAGGATCGTAAATAAATAAAAATAAAACTTAATAAAGAATCTTGGAAATCCCGACACTCTATGACAAGCCCAAAAACCTTCTCTTCTACCCATTCCATTTGGGAGTGTAAAACCACAAAATAAAGAGTTTTGCTTGAGGACAAGCAAAGATTCAAGTATGGGGGTATTTGATGTGCACAAAATGCAACATATAAATTACATCAATTGTGGCATAAAACTAACCCTTTTTAGTACTAATGTTGGAAAAAGTGTGTTTTTGTCTTCCTTTTGTATTTTCAGGATTAAATGAGCTCAAATGAACAAAAGAAGCAAAAATAAAGCTAAATCTAACATAAATACAAGAAAAGGAACAAACATGGCATGCCCGACCTCCCCGACAGCATCTTCCCAAGCAAAACAAGAGAACAGAAGGCTGAACACGCCCCGTGCTCAATGAGCACGGGGGCGTGCCCAAGTGATTGCAGAAAAGACAAAGCTGTAGAAGCTTCTATCACCCACCACGGGGGCGTGCCCAGTGGACACGGGGCCGTGGTCAACTCTAAGATTCGCAGAATCTGGGGAAATCTTGATAGTACAGATACGCGTCTGCACACGGGGGCGTGCCCAGCGGACACGGGGGCGTGGTCAACTAATGCAGACAAACTGCAATTAATGAAGAAAGAGAAGGAAGGTGGTCACCGGGCCGTGCCCGAGTCTCTGTTCAACCTATAAATAGGGGTGCTTGGCTCATTTGCAAACCATCCCTTGGCACACCACCTCTCTCACACTTCACCCACCACCCACCACCATCACAACACCATCATCCACCACCATCATCCATCGTCCATCATAGAGTGTGTGAGTCGTCTCGGGATCCAAGATTGATCTTAAGAGTTCTTGACAATCAAAGGCCATGTTTGCCTAAGTCTCTTACATCACTTGGTGAAGACAAGTGTCTAGTGTAATACTTTTTATTTTTAATCTTTTCGCACTTTTTATTTGGTTATGTATTAATGACTTTAATAACTAGTTTCTTATGTTGAAGGTGATTCTTCCTTATCATTTGTCCGTGGTGTCTTGGCATTATTTTACTGTCTATATAAAATAAAAGATTTTCACCATTTTATATCTCCACGGTCTATATGGAGATATGTTGGCTACCTGGTCGGGGGTTAAGGGAACGGTTTGGTAAGAGTCTTGCCTTGTTCAGTGTATAGATCCTGCAAGGACCTGGGTCAAATTCAGTAGGACCTTCTTCAATACCCACCGGTATTGGATGGCGGGGGTCCAAACTCTTTGATCCCCTCATATGTAAGCTACAATTAATACTTTAACCCGGCTACTTAGGACTGTATCCCTGCTGACTCAAACTACTTAGCCGAGGGTAACGTCACCTTCAAAAGAGGCGCCTACCATAATATGCATTAATAACTTAATTAATTATCTTTCAATAATCCGACCTTTAGGATTGTATCCTTGCTGACTCAAACTACTGGGTTGAGGGTAACGTCACCTTCAAAAGAGGGGCCTACTACAATAACTAAGATAATCTCTTAAAAAGTGCAAAAGTGCGGAAATAATCAAAGGTTACACTAAACACGAGTCGGATCCAAGTGATTCATCTTGTCTATCTGTTTTTATTTTTATTTTATTTTTCAGCATTTTAGTTAGTTTTTATCTTTCTAGTTTAAAAACCTTTTTCTAACTTTTGATTTGATTAGACGTTGAGGATAAACCGGTACTAAAAGCTCTTGTGTCCTTGGACGACCTCGGTATCTTGCCAACACAATACTACGCTCACGATGGGTGCATGATACAATAAAAGATTTTCCGGTATAAAATAAAAGATTTTCACCTTTTATATCTCCACGGTCTATATGGAGATATGTTGGCTACCTGGTCGGGGGTTAAGGGAACGGTTTGGTAAGAGTCTTGCCTTGTTCAGTGTACAGATCCTGCAAGGACCTGGGTCAAATTCGGTACTAAAAGCTCTTGTGTCCTTTTTCTAACTTTTGATTTGATTAGACGTTGAGGATAAACCGGTATAAAATAAAAGATTTTCACCATTTTATATCTCCACGGTCTATATGGAGATATGTTGGCTACCTGGTCGGGGGTTAAGGGAACGGTTTGGTAAGAGTCTTGCCTTGTTCAGTGTATAGATCCTGCAAGGACCTGGGTCAAATTCAGTAGAACCTTCTTCAATACCCACCGGTATTGGATGGCGGGGGTCCAAACTCTTTGATCCCCTCATATGTAAGCTACAATTAATACTTTAACCCGGCTACTTAGGACTGTATCCCTGCTGACTCAGACTACTTAGCCGAGGGTAACGTCACCTTCAAAAGAGGGGCCTACCATAATATGCATTAATAACTTAATTAATTATCTTTCAATAATCCGACCTTTAGGATTGTATCCTTGCTGACTCAAACTACTGGGTTGAGGGTAACGTCACCTTCAAAAGAGGGGCCTACTACAATAACTAAGATAATCTCTTAAAAAGTGCAAAAGTGCGGAAATAATCAAAGGTTACACTAAACACGAGTCGGATCCAAGTGATTCATCTTGTCTATCTGTTTTTATTTTTATTTTATTTTTCAGCATTTTAGTTAGTTTTTATCTTTCTAGTTTAAAAACCTTTTTCTAACTTTTGATTTGATTAGACGTTGAGGATAAACCGGTACTAAAAGCTCTTGTGTCCTTGGACGACCTCGGTATCTTGCCAACACAATACTACGCTCACGATGGGTGCATGATACAATAAAAGATTTTCCGGTATAAAATAAAAGATTTTCACCATTTTATATCTCCACGGTCTATATGGAGATATGTTGGCTACCTGGTCGGGGGTTAAGGGAACGGTTTGGTAAGAGTCTTGCCTTGTTCAGTGTATAGATCCTGCAAGGACCTGGGTCAAATTCGGTACTAAAAGCTCTTGTGTCCTTTTTCTAACTTTTGATTTGATTAGACGTTGAGGATAAACCGGTATAAAATAAAAGATTTTCACCATTTTATATCTCCACGGTCTATATGGAGATATGTTGGCTACCTGGTCGGGGGTTAAGGGAACGGTTTGGTAAGAGTCTTGCCTTGTTCAGTGTATAGATCCTGCAAGGACCTGGGTCAAATTCAGTAGGACCTTCTTCAATACCCACCGGTATTGGATGGCGGGGGTCCAAACTCTTTGATCCCCTCATATGTAAGCTACAATTAATACTTTAACCCGGCTACTTAGGACTGTATCCCTGCTGACTCAGACTACTTAGCCGAGGGTAACGTCACCTTCAAAAGAGGGGCCTACCATAATATGCATTAATAACTTAATTAATTATCTTTCAATAATCCGACCTTTAGGATTGTATCCTTGCTGACTCAAACTACTGGGTTGAGGGTAACGTCACCTTCAAAAGAGGGGCCTACTACAATAACTAAGATAATCTCTTAAAAAATGCAAAAGTGCGGAAATAATCAAAGGTTACACTAAACACGAGTCGGATCCAAGTGATTCATCTTGTCTATCTGTTTTTATTTTTATTTTATTTTTCAGCATTTTAGTTAGTTTTTATCTTTCTAGTTTAAAAACCTTTTTCTAACTTTTGATTTGATTAGACGTTGAGGATAAACCGGTACTAAAAGCTCTTGTGTCCTTGGACGACCTCGGTATCTTGCCAACACAATACTACGCTCACGATGGGTGCATGATACAATAAAAGATTTTCCGGTATAAAATAAAAGATTTTCACCATTTTATATCTCCACGGTCTATATGGAGATATGTTGGCTACCTGGTCGGGGGTTAAGGGAACGGTTTGGTAAGAGTCTTGCCTTGTTCAGTGTATAGATCCTGCAAGGACCTGGGTCAAATTCGGTACTAAAAGCTCTTGTGTCCTTTTTCTAACTTTTGATTTGATTAGACGTTGAGGATAAACCGGTATAAAATAAAAGATTTTCACCATTTTATATCTCCACGGTCTATATGGAGATATGTTGGCTACCTGGTCGGGGGTTAAGGGAACGGTTTGGTAATAGTCTTGCCTTGTTCAGTGTATAGATCCTGCAAGGACCTGGGTCAAATTCAGTAGGACCTTCTTCAATACCCACCGGTATTGGATGGCGGGGGTCCAAACTCTTTGATCCCCTCATATGTAAGCTACAATTAATACTTTAACCCGGCTACTTAGGACTGTATCCCTGCTGACTCAGACTACTTAGCCGAGGGTAACGTCACCTTCAAAAGAGGGGCCTACCATAATATGCATTAATAACTTAATTAATTATCTTTCAATAATCCGACCTTTAGGATTGTATCCTTGCTGACTCAAACTACTGGGTTGAGGGTAACGTCACCTTCAAAAGAGGGGCCTACTACAATAACTAAGATAATCTCTTAAAAAGTGCAAAAGTGCAGAAATAATCAAAGGTTACACTAAACACGAGTCGGATCCAAGTGATTCATCTTGTCTATCTGTTTTTATTTTTATTTTATTTTTCAACATTTTAGTTAGTTTTTATCTTTCTAGTTTAAAAACTTTTTTCTAACTTTTGATTTGATTAGACGTTGAGGATAAACCAGTACTAAAAGCTCTTGTGTCCTTGGACGACCTCGGTATCTTGCCAACACTATACTACGCTCACGATGGGTGCACTTGCCCATATGTGTGTTTGGTGTTAGTAAAATATCGTGTTTTATAAATTTAAAACTTGGCTAACGTGTAAAAAGGGGTTAAAATATACTTAAATATATATCACACCACACGCGCATCATTGTTCATCTTAAAGGATGCATCTTGAAATTAATTTCCATGAAAATGATTCATATTGTTTTGCATGTGATACTCAGGTGATGATTGCATCTCAATTGTGAACGGCTGCTCTAATATCAAGATGAAGTCGATATTTTGTGGGCCGGGTCATGGAATCAGGTGCTTATTTATTGATTTTGTTAATTAGTTTTTTTCACAACAATATTTATTGACTAATATAAAAGCACGAAAAACTAATCCTAATTATTTTGGACAATTTTTAATTATGTCAATATAGGAGGCTAATTCTATACGCACCCCCTATTACTTTCTACACCCCCCTTGTCAAGATACTAACTCAAAGTTCACATATCAGATACAACTAGTAATATTGCCCGCGCGCGTTGCGGCGCGGGTACATCGCACATTTCGAATATCGTAAACATCGAATGAATTAGTTCAAATGTTATGTGTTGCGTGAACCACACAAAAACGTGTGTGTCGACGTATCCGATTAAACTTAATGTAACCTACATAAGCATTGCGATTGGATAAAAATGTAAAGTCAAGTAAAATAAATCGAATGTATACTCATACATAGAAAACATAGCGGGTATAGAGGAAAAACATATACGTGTAACAAAAAGATATTAATTAGAGCTTTTAAAAAAGGAAAAACCACAATTAAATTTCACTCGATTAAGAACAAAATTTACGAAGCAATTAACAATCATAAAATAAGTATAAAAACATATTATATTTTACGTGACTTGTTTTCCAAAAAATTTACGCCGAAATGTAGAATAACTCGATTTTAGACCGACAGGAACGTAAAAATACGCACGTAAAATGATTTTTTTAACGGAAAGGTATTATATTTAACCCCAGTCGATTTTTATTAAAAATGTTTACGTCGAAACGTAGACAACTCAAATTTATACCAAGATGTACGTTAAAATAGTTTTTTTAACGTAAAGGAACGATACGTAATATAGTTTAAAGAAAGTAGTTTAACATAAAAATTTATAATGAAATTCAAAAAGAAAAAAAATATTTGCAAACAACATGGATCGAACATAGATCCTTCCAACACTCAACCAAAGCAGACAACCAACTATTATAAATGTAAACTATATTACTTAGTGGTGGGCGGTGGAAAAAAAAAGAAAAAAGAAAATTATTTGCAAACAACATGGATCGAACATAGGTCATTCCAACACTCAACCAAAGCACACAACCAACTATTATAGGAATACATTTGAGTGTGTAACAGAAATGTAAATTATATAACTTAGTAGTGGTCGGTGGCTTTTGCCACTGACTTTCTATTTTAAGAGAGTATAGAATAAAATATGGGTATTTTGAAATATCAAAAAATACGGAATATCTTGTATACTAAGTCGTATATAAATAGTTGTAATCCATATGAAAATTATATTTTTTATACGCCGCCTCTGAATTATAGAATTAGAAGTTCCCTTGTCAAACATATGTTGCCATTATTAGTAATTAATGCAGATTTTTATTTTGTAAGATAATGTAGTGTTCGGTGATTTCTATTTTAAGATAATAGAATATAATAAATAAATATATGTATAATCCAAGTTGTATCCAAAAAGAGAATTGGGCCAAAGAAGGACACAAAGTGCGGCCCAACCATCGAATTAAGAAGAAGAGCACGGTGAGCAAAAATGGCTATTACTTATTATAGGACAAAATGGTAATTTAGAGTTCTTTGTCGGTGGCCGTGTAATATAAATTTTTTTTTTGTTGAGTGGCAATTTTGTATTTGTAGGAATCAAACTCAGAACATAATAATGATTGCTAAGTCTTAATTTATAGTTCATGTATTTGAATTTTAAGTTCCACAAATTGAAATGTGTTGTCGGCAAAAGTGTTTTGACCAGTTTGCATGTGATCCTCGTAAGTTGTAATAGCTCTTTCACGTGTTGTCGGTTTAGTGATATATATAGGTCCAATGAAATTGATTTGTGTGAAATATTATCAGGCCATGTGATATCATTTGTGTTGGTCCAATCATATATTTGTGGTCAGTAGGTTTATTAAATCATGTGCATTGTTTGTCAGCCCAATTGATGTTCAGCCCAAGTGATAGCAGACATCTTCGGCCCAATCACTTTATTCACAATTAATTGAAAGGCCCATGTGTGCGAGTGCTTTGTCGGTGGCCGTAGCCACCGACTTTGTACTTTAAGACTATAGGGAAATGAGCAAAAGAGGATTCAAAAGTTTTATTTAATTTACCCTGATAATAAAGACTCCTGTTATGCAGAGGTGTCTCATCCCTGTTAAAAATTACTGGAAGACTGTTGACTATTCATGTGCAACATCATTCTCCCCCTTCGATTCAATTGCGTGACTTCACTAACGGAATTCGTTATAGCTTGCATCTTTGATCCAATAAAACAATCTGGTAGTTATTATTTTTTTTAAGAAAAAGATTTCAATTTATAATCCCACACGAACAAGGACAATTACAAAGCAATGGCAGGTAGTCGGGCAACAAGTTGCGCCGCCACCCCTTTTGGTAGTTATCAAATCGACAAAACCCTAATAATCGTGTAATGATTTGATTGAATAAAACAACCTTGTAGTAATGACTGGGAACGAGTTTCGATTCTTCTTGTCTTGCGACATCAATCTTCCACTCACTTTCAGAATCGAAAAGTTAGAAGGCCATTTACCCTCCACTAATACCTCTAGTCCAGGTTAATTCCTCTTCAAATTCACTATTTTCATTTTAATTTTATTATGAAACCCTAATTTGTTCATCGTCTATTTGAGTATTCAAGGCAGTAGTAATTTATAACTACTTTATGCTACTGGATTTTGTATTATCATTGACTATGATATGATACGATGGATAGCATATATGTATAACTATATGAAATGAATGAAGCAATTACCGTTTGATTATGAAATGAACACCATCTGCAAAGTAATTAAGGGCAATTTCATGGCAATCAACAGGAGAAATGAAAGAGTAACGATGAATTCACCTTTGATCTGTAAAGAAGCAGGGAAGGTGGTTTTGAAATCTATACTATCTATAAAAGGAGCTTAGAAGCTGACCTCACTTTGCTTATGTGTCATCTTCTTAGATATGCCACATAGACTCCGCTGATGTCATAACGCTGATGTCATAATATAATCTATCTATCTATCTATATATTTCAAAATATTAATATAATCTATCTATATTTCAAAATTGAAAATAAGGTCAGAGTTTTTAATGGGCGCTCAAATATAAACTCCACCTTGAGAGATTCAAAATTCAAAATCAATCTCCAAATTTTGGCTGCCATTCTCTCTCACAAACATCAGATCCAGTTTCCCCCTTCCCTTTCCCTCTGGCGATTTTTTACCCTAAATTCCAAAAACTCACTACAAAGTTCTGGATCTGCTCTAACCTACCGATCTGCTCATGCGGCTCTCCATCTCCGATCAGGCCTCCAATCATCTACAAGGTAATCATAATTAACCTAATTTTGTTTCATTATTGATAGTTTATGATTGTTACTATTCGTCCATTCTTCCTCAATTCTTCACTTCCGACACTTCAATGGCTTCCGACAACTCTACTCCACCTCTCACTGTTGATTCCTTAAACCCTAAGGTTGTTTTCTTATCTGTTTTACTTCTGTAACTTGATTTGATTTTTAGCACCACTTAGGGTTTTGTTGTTTTGGTTTATGTTGATTTCAAGTGTTGATGTTTTGATCGGTGATTTGATAAGATGTGAAATCAGATTGGATTGATACAGTTGATATAATAATAAGTTGATTTAAACGAATGATTGTATGGATGATTTGTGTGTTGATGTTTTATTTTTTTTATTTTTAGGTTTTGAAATGTGAGTATGCTGTTCGTGGTGAAATTGTGTCTCTGGCTCAGGTAAGTTTAAAAAACCTAAATTTGATTAAGCTTGATTAATATATATGTATAGATTGCTAAAGAAGTTGTAAATTTAGTTGAAGTTTGAGTCTTTATTTCTTTTTATCAGATTTGACCAACAACCACCACCAAAAGATATGGAAAGTTTAGGTAATAAAGATCGTTTCTTGATGTTAAAGTTTGAGTCTTTATTTCTTTTTATCAGATTTAACAGTTTAAAGATTGTTTTTTGATGTTAAAGTTAGAGTCTTTATTTGTTTTTGATCAAAGGGTGGGACCTAAACAAGTTCAAGTTCAATTCTTGATGATATTGAGTTACAACCGAGGTCAAAATCAGATAATGAGAAAATGTCATTGCTACCAAAACATGGTATGATTTGTTTCTAAACTTTGACTTTTTTAAATCGTTGTATTTCGTAACCATTTCTTACTTAAACGGGCACTTGAATGATGATTTGTCTGTAACTAAACACCAAGTATGCTGACTCAGATGTACGTTTTTAAATTTATATGAATTATTTACTTAAAAAATGTTTTTTGGGATATGACCAGAGAATACAAACAAGAGAAGACATGTCTCATCGGCTTCTTCGGCTTTGTTGATAGGTGCCATGCTTGGTCTAATCCAAGCTTTTTTGCTCATTGTCTCTGCAAAACCATTGTTAAGTTATATGGGTATTAAATCTGTAAGTTTTAGGTTCATTCAAAGCCAAAATTATTTAACTGCCCCTATATGATATCATTGATTTAAGATATTTGACTGATATTGTTGGGTCCAAAAGCTTGCGTGGGAGTGAAGCGTTGCAGGGTAGAGTTTCAGCAGATTGTATCTGATGAAGGCATTGCATGAAAACTATGAAGAAAGAAGAAAAAGAGCACATTAAGTTACATGGATGATGCTCTCGTAATGCATGTGAATTCCTTTGATTGTCATTTTATGTTTCTCGAATTGTCGCTTCGGTTGCCTTACACCGAATAAGAAATCTAAATGGGGTAAGGTATCACATTTTGTAGGATTTGTTCAGTTTTTATGTGTCGATATTATGATACAGGATCAAGCTCTTTTTATGTTATGTCAAATATTGTGTTCTATATGCCTCGTGCCATCATCGTCAGTACGGGTATATTAGTTGACTAAAGGCTTTCACTAATTTTTGGTCAGGTGATTGGGTTTCAAGCTCGGTTGGTGCTAACTTTATGCCTCATATCATCAACGTCAACACGGGAGAGGTAAAAATTTAGTTTTTTTTAATCATTGTGGTTTTTTGAAACTTTATATTCATAAGCTATGATAGTAGTCTTGATTCTTGAATAAGTTTGAGTAGAACTCTTTAATTGTTTTTGTTTATTATCAAATATCATTGTACGTTTTTATTAGTTTCTTTTTTTATTTTTATTTTAATTTTGGGTCACGTTAGATGCCGTTGTGACTTTAAACATCTAATAAAATTAGTTTGGGATTGTGGATTGTGATATACTAACAGCTAGACTTAAAAGCTTAAGGGCTGAATCTAGAGTAGTCATAGATAATGATGAGCTTTTTTGTATAATGGTTGAATCCACTTTTGTATAAATTTATTATAAATTATAATGGCTTATTTTTCTAAATATTGTATGTCGACTGGGTCCTCATGGACATGTACTAGTCAGTGGTGTAAACCACAAGAACACAATGGCATGGTCCATGAGCCATGGCCTGTGTATGAAAACCCTATCAACCATATCAGATTAAGCATGTCCATGTTCACTTAGGTATGTCAAATGTAATATATTTAAGATTGTTTAAAACTACAAGAATGATTCTTTGATGCTATATTAATTTGATATAGTAGCTAACTGACTGTTTTAGTGTCAATAGATATGATGGTTATCTCAAAATAAACTTGAGTGGTAATGCTGGGATTGGTTAGCCTTCATGCTACAGCAAAGGGTTACAAAGACATCATCGCCATATGCCCCTCAAGCCGCTAATGTGGTTGAAAAGTCTTTCGATAGGAGTGGTAATGCTGGGATTGGTTAGCCTTCATGCTACAGCAAAGGGTTACAAAGACATCATCGCCATATGCCCCTCAAGCCGCTAATGTGGTTGAAAAGTCTTTCGATAGGTTCAGTTTAAGATGCTTGGTTGTAAGTTTTACGTGATATTAATATAATTGTCTTAACATTTAAGTCAATCGGTTCTCTGTGATTTTAGAAACTCAAGTTTATTTTGTTATTATTCTCAGTTAAATGGATATTTTCGTTATTTTCCCTTAATTTCTTAGTTTTATTTTTAATTGTTGTGTAATTAGTTTGCAACGAGTTCAATGGATGGAATAATCGACACCATCTCTTCGAGTCACTCGACTGCACCATTGTTAAAGATGATTTTACCTTTGAGGTCTTGAGGATGGAAAGAGGGGTTGACAGAATGTGGAGAGCGGGCAATGTGTGTGATCTTTTGATTATTTGAACCTGATGATAATAGATATTATGAATCAAAGAGATGGAATTTGGTGTATTAGATCTATATATTATATATTATTTGTTAGATCTATTTTTAATTAAACCTTAAAAATGTATAGTCATGTGTCATTTAATAAAACGTGTAAGAAACGACCCGTGTTTGCATTAGATAGAAACAGTGAGTTAATTTGAGGTGCTTTTGGTAATTTTGACACTTTTAAACTTAACATGTGCCTTGCAGGGCTTTGGTCAGAAGCATGGGTGAAATATTGTTTGTGAGGAAATAATAATAGTGCAACAATTGCATCTCTTAAAGTTCTCGACCATCAGATTGAGGGTAAAGATCAAAGCACAAAAGATGAGGTAAGTTGAAATCTATATTATTTCAAATTTTTTTTTTAATGAGATGATTTACGATGTTTTGCACTTTGTGTCTTACTAAATGTTTTCACTCATAGCAGCCCTTCGTTTCCTTCTATCGAGAAATCAGGACATATCGATCCAGGAGGGCATCATGGAGGATCATATCTTCTATTGACCAGAAGAAAGAGAGCCGTGGGAATGAAGATCATGTCAAGCTAATTAAGGACTATAGGGCGAGAAACGAGACCGAACTAAGCAAAATTTATGACGGATCATATGTTTAACATTGTTTTATAAAGATATGTAACTAAACACAAAGAATTTAAATAATATATTATAATATGTTTTTTAGTATTTGATTCCGATCGTTATTAGAACAAACCCGTGTATTCACACGGGCGTACACCTAGTTTTGATTAAAGAAAGGGATAACTAAAAGGGTAAAAGGGTAATTTTATAAAAATAGGGGAAATATGTAATTAAATTTAGGAGTTGGGTAAATATGTAATAATGTATCTTAGTAAGGGGATATATGTAAAAATCCCATTAAAATATGGCAGGTAATTGTTTTTAATAAACTCTATCATTTCGATTATAATCTATATTTTTTTAATAAAAGTAATTTAGAGGGTTTTATGCACCAAGAAGACGCACTGGCCTGCTAATTTGTTTCTGCCACAGGGAGGATTTGGTTATGTTCGAGCTATGCGGTACAAAAACGTTCAAATGCATGATGTGGCAAATCCCATTATTATCGATCAATTCTATTGTGATTCGCCTAAACATTGTCAAAATCAGGTATATTTATCTTGCTCATCAAACATTTTCATTTGAGTTAACTGCCATTTTCGTCCGTGTGGTTTGTCCAATTATGTAAGCCATGCTAAATTTCAAATTTTTCCGTCCTTGACATTCTTGAAACATGTCAGTTTAATCCAAAAAGTTATCGGTCATTAACTTTGACTGTTAAATGAGGGGTAGGAATGTCAGTTTAATCCAAAAAGTTATCGGTCGTTAACTTTGACTGTTAAATGAGGGGTAGAAAGGTTACTTTCCTTTTTTATTTTCTTTTTCAACTTTTTTACACCTCTTTAATACACACACACACACACACACATATATATATATATATATATAGGTAGAGGATCCTGTAAAAAGTGCTCAAAGTGCTCAAAGTGTGAGAAGTGTATTATAACACTATATATAATACTATATAACACCATATAAACACCGTATAACAATATGTAACACCATATAATACCATATAACACTATGTAACACTATATATCATTATATAACAAATATAACACTATAGGTTGTCTGATAGCATGTCTATGATAGATGTATAGTGTTATATTTGTTATATAATGATATATAGTGTTACATAGTGTTATATGGTATTATATGGTGTTACATATTGTTATACGGTATTTATATGGTGTTATATAGTATTATATATACTGTTATAATACACTTCTCACACTTCTCACACTTTAGGCCCTTTTTACACTATCCTTACCCTATATATATATATATATATATATATATGTATTAAAGAGGTGTAAAAAATTTGAAAAAAAATGGAAAATTACCTTTTTACCCCTCACTAACAGTCAAAGTTAACGACCGTTAACTTTTTGGATTAAAGTAGCATGTTTCAAGAATGTTAAGGATGGAAATGGTACACATTTGAAATTTGGCATGGACTAGCATAATTGGACAAACCACATGGACGAAAATGGCAGTTAACTCTTTTCATTTTGCGTGGCCTTTCAACCTGTTTGACTCTAACCATGGAATTTTGATATATGCTTTATTTTTATTTTATGAACAGACATCAGCTGTGGAGATAAGTCAAATTGTGTATGAAAACATCAGTGGAACATCAAAGAGTCCAAACGCTATCAAATTTGCATGCAGCGACACAGTTCCATACACGAACATCGTTCTTAACAATATCAACATAAAAGAACAGATGGGAAATCAGCTCAAACGTTCTGCAACTCTGTTATGGGATTTGCCATTGGTCATGTTGAACCACCTGCAGACTGTTTAATGCCCGTTAACAACTCGTTCTGCAACACAGATACTGAACTCAACTGTGATAATGCCCGTTAACAACTAGTTCTGCAACACATATACTGAACTCAACTGTGAGTATTTGATTCATAGTGAACTTTAGCATGGCTGAAGGTGCAGTTGATGCGGCTATCAAGTCTGGTAAACTGAACCCCAAAAACAACTATTTGACATCCAACATACATCTGGTGGGTGGAGATGGATGGAATCTTGCTTATTTACTGTTCACGTCGAAACGGACAAACGGTACTGGTTGAAATGGTATGCGTCGAAACGGTACGGGCCGAAATGGCTCGCGTCAAAACGACTCACGTCGAAACCCGTCTCGGCCGGAAACTTAATTATTCTACACGGGTCAAATAAAGAAATGAAAGTAGCTAAAAAGAGAACGGATCAAACATTTTGAAATCATATTATTATTTGTGTTGACTTAATCATGACATGCCTCATTTCTTTTGTTGTGCATTAGGTTCACGGTTGGTGGTGACAGAGATACGGTGACGAAATATGTGGTGGATTACTTCAAGGATGCTTACGGGTTTTCCATCCAGCATGTACATTGGCCGTGCTTGCAACTTGGCGGGACCCATAGGAAAAATTATATGCCTATGGAGGTCTGCAAGATTGTAGCGGGCCAGAGGTATTCAAGGAAGCTAAATGAGCGACAAGTTACCGCCCTTCTTAAGGTCACGTGTCAACACCCTCAGGAATGAGAGCATGGTATTCTCAAGGTAATGTTATCTATTTGACCGATGAACCATCAGGTCAAGTGTAAAAGTTAACACATGTCTTGTATCTGCATACTGTTAGGCAAAATGCTTATGACCAAGATCCTTATGCGGTGTTGTTATTATCGCTCATTATTTGTTCCATGATGGCGTTTCTTCGGTCCTTAGAAGTCGAAGATATGGTGATGACTTCAGGACCACGGAGGTACAATAACATACAATTTTAGTTATGTTCTATGTTTTCAGTTATTAATTATCGTTGAATTTCCTATTTAATTTGTTACGATTTTCAGTACGGTTTTATTGTTTGGCTACTGAGCACTTGTGTCAGTCTTCTGCTATCCTTCTTGAGGTACAATTGTTCGTTTTTAACAGGTGTCAATTTGTTTGCTAATGATGCATGTTACTTGTGCAGCAAGTCATCTATTCTTCTCGGGTTGTCTTTGACTGTTCCACTCATGGTAGCATGCCTTTCTGTTGCAATTCCTATTTGGATACGTAATGGCTACCGGTTTTGGGTGACAAGAGATAATTATGGAAATCAAGTAGGAAGTTATCGTTCTTTCTGGATGAAAAAGGTTTGTTCTAATCTTCATATCCTTTGTATTTTATATTGTAAGCTGTTGATTCGCACAAGTTATAGGACATAATTTACCTGATGAAATCGTTTCAATGTAGGTGGTTGTTCTTTCGATCGTTTCACATTAACACCGGTTCATGAATTTACAGGCCATTTATGGGAGAAGATTGAAACGGTAATATGCTACACCTAGCATTCAGTGTATTTCTTTTCAATTCAAAATTACTCTTTCAGGTAGATTAGTTTATTTTTATTAGTTTTTTTTACATTCTGAAATTGCTTGTTTAGTAGTCAAATGCATGCTGATGAAGTGTTGGTTATTATTTGTCGCTTTGTTTTAACTGACTGATGTTAGTTTGTGGATGCTTTCATCATGTTTTTGTTGTTATAATATGAGATCTGATTAGACTTTGGAGATTTCTTTTTGAGTCATCAAATCCCAATAGTAGCAATAATAATACAAAACAATTAGAGATGTTGAGGCCGTATGAGTTGGGGAATTATGAAGTGAAGCCGTGGGAGGAAGTGCTTGGGAAGCCGTTGAGTCGAGCCGAGAGACACGAGCTTGTTAAACGGCATATTTCGAGTAACCGGTAGGTTAATCTTGGTAAGATATAACTATTAACTGTTTAAGTGAAGCATTTATGGTTAATGTTACTTGAAATGATAGGAGAAACCTGGTGGTAAGATTATTCTTAGGACTGGTGGTGTGCTGTATCTTTTTTGGGGTAGACATTATGATCTGCACAACAGGCCGAAATACCCTGTGATGCTATGGAAGCCTGCGTCTTTCTTGGTCAAAAGACCTAATATGGTGTGACTTAGTAAGGATTTCAGTTTTTATGTTTAGTTTTGTTTGTTTTTTGGCTGGTTTTTCTTATTTATAATGTTGTGTTAGTGCAGGTCTATGATGTGACAAAGTTCTTGGAGGATCATCCTGGTGGCGATGGCGTTTTGGTCCCAAAAGACGAGGCATGTGCACCACGTATGTGAGGCACACGTCTATGTAGAACTAAATAAGCTTTATTTACAAGCATAAGCTATTTATCAAGTAAATCTTTGATCATTTGTTCATCCCTTTGGTTATTTTTACACGTAACCCTCATACAAACCCTAATTTTGACCACTTTGACCAAGAGTTACATGGGGCGCCTTTTTGCCCCTGATGCGGTGCCTCTCGCGCCTCAGGCTTGCCTTTTCAAACCAAAGTTTTTAATTTGAATAAAAAATTTATACTAGCGTATGACTGTATAAGACTTGATTTGGGGATCTCTTTAGAAGCAACTTTTCTAATGGGTACGTCTGGTTGTTTGTTTAATTGTTTAGGACTGTATGAGGCGCAAATCAACAGTTAGATTTTAAGTTGGAGGTTTTATTGAGTAATTCGAGCTCAAGCTTGGCTAAAGATTTATTGAGTTGAACTTTATCAAATTTGAGTACAAAAATGAGTTAGAAACATATAACAAGTCAAATTAAAGTGTATAAAAACTCGCCTGCTAAATCAATGATGGATTTTGTTTTTTATTAAAAGAATGTGTACTTATTATGAACATTTGCAGGAAAGGATGCAACCAATGATTTCGAAGATGTGGGACATAGCACAACTACTAAATCTATGATGGATGAATTTTATGCTGGGTATATCGACGCATCAAAAATTCCATCAAAGTCAAAGGTCAATAAAAGGCTTCAAACCAGGCTCATTACAACCAAGACAAAACTCCAGAGTTCATCATCAAGATCCTGCAATTCTTGGTTCCACTGGTGATTTTAGGAGTTGCGGTTGGGATCCGGTTCTATACAAAAGCATTGTAAGGTCATATGATCTGGGTGTTTCGAATCTGTTTCTTCTAAGTCTGTTTTTTAAGGTTATGAGTTGTTTCTGTTCTATATAAGAATCTTGAAACTGTTTGATCTGAGGGATGAAATGATGGTTTGGTTATGGTGACATTTTAAGATGCTTATTAGATTTCTTTTTAGATGTTTTTTTGGGATCTATAAGGATATTCATGTATTGTGAATGTCACTTTTTAGAGGTGGCAAATGGGCAGGTCAGACGAGTTATGGAAAACTACAAATCAAACCGATCTAGGTGATTAGCTTGGTTGAACAGGTTAAAATGGTTTGGTTTTGAGTCATTTTTTTTCTTGAAGTCTTTTGTATTAAAAATTTAAAATGATGAACGCAGTTTGTTAATATATTACATATAAGTAAATGTATAGTTAAACAACTGGTTTCAAGCTTTATACCTTCAAAACTGAACTTTGACCAAACCATTAGATGGTCAAAACCGACTGAATTAGAGGTGCACAATACCGGGTTTTTTTAGGCGTTCAGGTATGAACCCGGGTACGGGTATGACTAGGAATGTTTGGCAATAACCGGGTTTTGTTCGGGAGACGACTGATAAACTAACGGTAAATGAGTATGCTATTGTAAATTGCCACCCCGCCGCATCACGCGGGTAGAGGACTAGTATATGTATATATATATATATTAGTTTATCTAATTTAGTTGATTTTGATTTTTTTATCAAAATAACAAAATTACACACATATGTATATATATTAGGCGTCGGGCTTTCAAGAACTGCATCTCACGCTAGTCATATTTCCAGACGAGTTTCTCTCCTATTTGGTGTATTTGATTTCCCTCCTCAACTAACTCTTCACCATACTGGCGAAGTTCTTCCACATTTTCTTGCTTCATGGGTGGTAGTGGTGCTGGCACTAGTTCAGGGTAACGTGGTATTAGTTCTCCGTAAGGGTATGGGTTGTTTAATATTTCCTGAATTGACCTGTTGTCATCCCACCACGGATCATAGTCTAAAGGGATTGGTATCGAAATTCTAGGTATCTCATTTAGGTCAAATGCTAGGATTTGGAATTGGTTTTCCTGATTCTCCTCTAATTCCATGGGTTGATTAGGGAATAAGGGTAGAAGTTGTGGGTCTGCTACTTGGATAAGATTAGGTTCTGCTGCTGTGTTTGCTAACATATGGAAATCAGCTAGTTGCCTATCCAGTTCTTCTTCCCATATGGGTCTAGCCTCCCGATCCTGGGTATTTCTCTCTCTATTTGCTATCCTGCATTATTGGAGTTTTTTCATTCTTTTCCTCTTTTCATGAGCTCCTCTACTAAACCAACCTCTCTTTTTAGGGGGAAATGGTTCCTCGGATTGGGCTTTAAAGATAAAGATTCCTTCCTCAGAATCAGCGATGTATCCTGGGGTTGGCTGGGAAGTTCCTTCATTCTTTGGAGAATGAGGTAATTGATGGTGGGTGTCAGAGGTACCCTGATCACTCATACTGTAAACTAGAAAATTGTCAAATAACGCAAAATAATAATATACATATTTACACATAATAACACATAAGTTATTTCCTAACACAATTGGTTAAAATTTAGGTAATAACAGAACACCTAAATGGCTTAAACTAGTGGCTTGGCTCTGATATCACCTTCTGTCGCAGCCCCCGACCCCTACCCCGGGAGCGGGAGCAGCGTACCAGTTAAGTGGTATCGGTGTTTATTAATTTGGCAGCGGAAATGAGACATCAGGATCGTAGTTGGGAAATAATTTCAGAGTTCAAACTTTTATAATAAACAAATGGGATACAACCCATTTTTCATTCATAATACATTTATAGGGATAAACCCTAATTGCTGAAAACATAAATTTTATTTAGGTAACTTTTATAGCCACTTGTCTTTAAGCGTTTAGTGCTCCATAGTTGGCTTCTTATAGTTTCACATTAAGTTACCTGAAACGCGTTTTTAAAAAGATTTGATTAGCAAGAAATACTAGCGAGTGCCTCCCAGTTTAATCAAGCATGCTTTTATAACTTTACAGTATTGAGAGCGATTACAATGTTTATATCTACCAAGTTACTCATTTAGTATTTGTCATGTTGGCAGTTCTATGACTGTGGTCATATTACTATTGGCTAACTCTTCGTCTAATAGTAACGCTTTACTAGTAGTGTATACAAAACCCTACATACCGGAAGAAATTGTAGAATACAAAGAGTCAATCACTATAATTATAACTGAAAATCATTTAGGTTTTGTAAAACAATTTGGTAGAAAAGAGAATGACTCACTTTGTAGACTTAGATATTTCTATAGCTTCCTGTTGATTCTCCTGATATTTTCTATTAAAAACATACAATGCACATGTGTTAGTAAGATAACCCAAATCATATTAGCCATACAACACGAGACAGAACCCCAATGAACTTAGTCAGGCAGAGCCTCGACATGCATTACGGGGCCCTAGATCAATCGGGTAGGTAATGAATTAGTGATCGGGGTTTAAAATACTTACAACGAGGCAGAGCTTCATGTTTTAGGGGTATAATACCTAGCTACTTTTAGCTATAACAGAGGCTGAGAGAGAAACAAAAATGAACGAATTGAAACTGAGGCTGAAGGCCTCCATTTATAGGTTGAATTTGGGCTGGCTCGCGCCCCACGACTCACTGGCTTGGTCCAGTCGCGCCCCGTGACAGACCCCTAGCTACGACTAGGGTGGCCTTCTCACCACTTAGACTTGCCACACTTGTGGACATGTGGCAGAAAGAGGTACCGGCACACAAGGGGTTGTCGCGCCCCACGAGCCACCCCCAAATCTTATCACGGCCCGCCAGCAGCAAAAATTTCTTATTTTATTTTATTTTTGATGAAATTAGGGTTAATCAGGTTCGTTTACGTGTATTCAGGGTATAATTAGAGCGTTTTATGAGGGTTGTTATATCCATTGTTCATCTTAAAACAAACACAAACAATTCAAACTCAAATCCTAGTAGGTTGTTATATTCTCCCTACCTTGGTTTAAATCTCGTCCTCTAGATTCACTGAAATAATTAGGAGCACTTTCGCTTCATTTCGAATTCTAGTTCCCATGTATATTCTGGTCCTCTTTTCGAATCCCATTCTACTTTGATCAAGACTAATCTCTTATGCTTGAGATTCTTAATATTCCTATCTTCAATTTGTAGAGGCTTCTCGACAAATTTTAATTTTTCATTCACCTCTATATCTTGAAGAGGTACCATTAAAGATTTATCAGCTAAACATTTCCTTAGATTACATACATGAAATACATCATGTACACCAGCCCTTTCTTTGAGTAACTGTAGCTGATAAGCTACTGGACCAATTCGCTTGATAACCTTAAATGGTCCAACATACCTTGGACTTAATTTTCCTTTCTTGCCAAATCGAACTATTCTTTTCCAGGGAGAAACTCTTTTGATGATCTCATGCGGTTTTCAATCTTTCCTTGACTTGAATTATCTTGTCAGTTGTTTCTTGTACAATCTCAGGACCTGATAATTGCTTTTCTCCTATTTCTCCCAACATACTGGCGTTCGACACTTTCGTCCATAAAGTGCTTCAAATGGAGCAGCATTAATGCTTGTATGATAACTATTGTTATAGGAGAATTCTATTAATGGCAAGTGATCGTCCCAACTTCCTCCAAAATCTATGACACATGCCCTTAGCATGTCTTCCAATGTTTAGATTGTCCTTTCACTTTGTCCATCTATTTGACGGTGATAAGCTGTACTTAAATTTAGCTGTGTTCCCATAGCTTTTGGAAACTTTTCCAAAAATGAGAAGTAAAACGACTATCTCTATCAGACACAATGGATAATGGAATTCCATGTAATGAAACTACTTCATCTACATACAACTTAGCTAATCATTCCATACTAAAGGTTTCCTTTATTGGTAGAAAATGAGCTGACTTGGTTAGTCGATCCACAATCACCCAGATTATGTCCTTACCTTTTCTTGTTTTAGGTAATTTAGTAACAAAATCCATTGTTATCAATTCCCATTTCCATATTGGTAATTCTAATTGTTGAAGTAAACCTGAAGGTTTCTGATGTTCAACTTTAACTTGTGAACAAGTTAGACACTTAGAAACATAGTTAGCTATATCCTTTTTCATTCCTATCCACCAACAATTCTTCCTCAGATCTTGATACATCTTGTAACTACTAGGATGCATCGTATACTTAGACTTATGAGCTTCTTCAAAAATTCTTTCTCGTAGGTTTCCTTGGATAGGTACCCAAATTCTTTTCTTATGGAATCTCCAAATTCCATCAGTTCATTTTTCATAATTCCTTCATTATTCCTTTTAATCCTTCAGCATCATCCTAGATTGCTGTTTCTTAGGTACTCTTTAATTATTCCATTAAATCTATCTGCAAATTTAATCTGAGAGCACGTACCCATTTTGGCTTCACATGAAACTTAAGACTTAAAGCATCAGCTACTACATTAGCTTTTCCTTCATGATATTGAATATCACAATTGTAGTCACTTAAAATTTCCATCCATCATCTTTGCCACATGTTCAACTCTTTTTGCCCAAAAATATTTCTTAAGCTTTTATGATCTGTAAAGATGGTAAACTTACTACCATACAAATAATGTCTCCAAATTTTGAGGGGAAAAATTATCGCTCCTAATTCTAAATCATGAGTTGTATAGTTTTCTTCATGCTTCTTAAGTTGCCTAGACGCGTAAGCAACCACCTTCTCACGTTGCATTAAAACACACCCTAACCATAATCTAGAGGCATCGAAAAAGACTACAAAATCCTCATATCATTTTAGTAACGCAAGTATCAGTGCATTCGTTAACCTTTACTTCAAAGTTGTAAAAGCTTCTTCCTGTCTGGGTAACCTTAACCGATTTACACGTTAACTTAGTTAACGGAACGACTATCCTTGAAAAATCTTGGATAAAGCGTCGATAGTATTCTGCTAGCCTTAGGAAACTTCTGACTTCTGTAAGTGACTTAGGGACTTTCCATTTAGTAATTGCCTCGATCTTTGTGGGATCCACATGAATTCCTTCATGATTAATCAAATGTCCTAAAAATTGTACTTCTTGCAACCAGAATTCACATTTAGAAAATTTAGCATAAAACTTCTCTTTTCTCAACAGAGTTAAAAGTACATGTAGATGCTTAGTGAGCTCTTCCTTGCTTTGGAATAAATAAGTATATCGTCTATTAAGACAGTTACAAATTTATCCAGGTACGGTTTACATATCCTATTCATCATGTCCATAAATGCAACTGGAGCATTTGTTAGGCTAAATGTCATAATTGTAAACTCGTAATGACCATACCTTGTTCTGAAAGCAGTTTTAGGAATGTCCTCTTTCTGTACTTTCATTTGATGATATGCTGAGCATAAATCGATCTTAGAAAAATATCAAGCTCCTTGGAGTTGATCAAATAGATCATCAATCTGTGGTAATGGGTATCGATTCTCGATTGTGACCGTATTCAATTCCTATAATCTTTGGCATGGTAGACTAGGTTATGTTAATTTTAATTCCATATGTTGTTTGATTAAACTCAATTGCGTACCAACATTCGATATCGACTCAAATAATAAATGTGAAACTTTCGTAGAAGCAAAACAAACTAGATCGCCATTCAAAAAGGTTGAACGAATCACTGAACCCCTCGAGATGATCCACAAGGATGTGTGTGATCTAAAAGCAATTCCTACTCGTGGTGGGAACAAGTACTTCATCACGTTCATTGATGATAGTACAAGGTATTGCTCAGTGTACTTACTTAAGAGTAAGGACAAGGCTATTGATAAGTTTATCTTGTTCAAAGCCGAAGTTGAGAATCAATTATATCGAAAAATCAAAATTGTAAGGAGCGACTGAGGAGGTGAATATGTTTCACCTTTCATTGATATGTATGCAAAAAATGGAATCATCCATGAACTCACGGCTCCTTACTCCCCCAATCAAATGGCATAGCGGAACACAAAAATTGCACTTTAAAAGAAATGATGAATGCCATGATGATAAGTTCTGAGATAAGCCAAAACATGTGGGGGGAAGCAATCTTATCGGAAAATAATGTCTTGAACATGATACCCAATAAGAAGAAAGATATAATACCATACAAATTATGGATGGGAAAGACACCACCATATAAATACTTGAAAGTTTAGGGGTGTCTAACCAAGGTGGTGGCCAGACCACCAAAGCGCCTACTTATAGGACCCAAAACAGTGGATTGAGTATTTATAGGATACACCCGTCCATATGGTCCATATCGTTTTCTTATGCATGATTCTAAGAAAACTGGAATATGTAACAGCACCGTAATAGAATCTAAGGATGCATCATGGTTTGAACATGTGTTCCCATGCTTAGGTAAAAGTGAACCGAGTTTCACTAGACCGGTTGAGGAAATTGTTCCAGAGAATGAGGTTGCAAACAATGAACCTCGAGAACAATCTAAGACTGGGGAAGTTGAAATCAGAAAGAGTAAATGGCAAAGGACTAAAAAATCCTTTGGCCCTGACTTTCTTACCTATATGGTAGAAGAGGAACCTCAAACGTACCAACAAGCGGTGAATTCCTCAGAAGGACCTCAGTAGAGGGAGGCCATCAAAAGTGAGATAGACTCTATCTTACAAAATCATACCTAGGAACTAGTGGATCTTCCTCAAGGATGTAAACCACTAAGATATCGATGGATCTTCAAGAAGAAGATGAAATCAGATGGAACCATCGATAAGTACAAGGCAAGGTTGGTGATCAAAGGATATAAAAAACCAGAAGGTTTAGATTACTTTGATGCATATTCGTCAGTTACGCGAATAACATCCATCAGGTTGGTGCTTGCCATTGCTGCCATTAGAAATTTGGAAGTTCACCAAATGGATGTGAAAACAACTTTCTTGAATGGAAATCTAGAAGAAGAAATTTACATGGAACAACCTGAAGGCTTCATATCCATTGGGCAAGAAAAGAAAGTGTGTAAACTTGTAAAATCCTTGTATGGATTGAAACAAGCTCTAAAATAATGGCACCAAAAGTTTGATCATGTCATGCTTGATGTTGGGTTCAACATCAATGAATGTGACAAGTGTGTATATTTGAAGGACACATTAAATGGATATATCATTTTGTGTTTATATGTAGATGATATGCTCATTGCTGAAAGTGATGACAAAATCATAAAGTCTACAAATAACATACTAAAAGCAAGATTTGACATGAAAGACATGGGTTTTGCATATGTGATTCTGGGAGTTAAAATCACAATAATCCAAAGCAGACTTGTTTTAAGTCAATCCCACTATGTGGACAAAATTCTTGAGAAGTTTAATGCAAATAACTCTAATGTAGCAAGAACACCCATTGACACAAGTCAACATCTAGCCAAGAATAGAGGTGAACCTGTTAACCAGTTGGAATACTCAAGAATTATTGGTAGCTTGATATATCTTATGAGTTGTACTAGACCAGACTTAGCATATGCTGTGAGCAAGCTAAGTAGATACATGAGCAACCCAAGTTCAATTCATTGGAATTGTATCATTCGGTTGCTTCGTTACTTAAGATACACTCGGGAATACGGGTTGAACTATAATAGATATTCAGCAGTCATAGAAGGACACTGTGATGCAAATTGGATATCTGACATGAATGATTCCAGAGCAACAAGCGGGTATGTATTCACACTTGGAGGTGCAGCTATATCATGGAAAACGTCAAAATAAACGGTTATTGCTAGATCCATGATGGAATCAGAGTTCATCGCTTTAAATAAATCATGTGAAGAGGTACAATGGCTACGTCAATTTATTGAGGATATGCCAAGATGGCCTAAGCCGGCATTGGCCATTTGTATACATTGTGATAGCCAATTGGCAGAGCTCGTAGCTGTAACACCTCATAAAATCGTGTCCAATAATGTATTGACACATGTCCCTAATCCTAATGGTTCCAATTGGCTAGGAGGGACTATTTTTGCCAAACGATGAATGTATGAATGTGGAGGGACTAAAAGTGTCAACATGCTGAAACTATGCCTCTGAGTGACCTTATACAGTGTTTGTATTCTCAATTGAGCCATTTGTTGGACGCAAGGAGCCGTTTGTGAAAATGTTTAAAAGTTTGTGCATTGAAGGGTTAAAAGCGTCAACATGTTAACATATACCTCTGAGTGACCTTTTAACGAACTGGGAGCCTTATGATGTTTGGTTATACTCTCGGAAATGCCTAATATTGGCTATGCAAGGTTTTTATAATTTAAATGACAATTCATAAGAGATTACAAGTCAAGGGGGAAAAGGTGTCAAGTTTTGAAACTTTTATTGCTGACCGCCAACATTTACGGACCGTATACGCTGACCTTTACGGTCCGTATACGGTTGCCCAACTTCGATTTTTTGCTTGGCAGCCAAACAAACAGCCAAAAACCAAACCAAATCAAAACTATGGGTTGTTTTCTCTGTAATGCAACGTCCTAGGACACTTGGAGGCCTCCCATGAACCTCCATAACACTTGTTGCAACTGAGAATCACCCTCTTGCACTATAAATAGGTGCCTTGGTGCATCATAATTCCTTGCACCTTCTTTAAATACATCTTTATCAACCTCCTAGAGATTCCCAGCTAAAAGGAGACTCCACTTGAGTTCTAAATTCGTGCTAGGACCTTTTGTAAGTGTTCCTAACTTCTGCATTTCCGTTTTTAGGCTTTTAAAAGCCGAAAGTCAAGCTTTTTTTATAAATGCTTTGACTTTTGGTTTAGACCTTAATGGTCCAGCCATTGTTTAAGGCGAACATGGCTACGTGATCGTAATTAGGTAGGCGTTAATCCCTCAAAAGGGCACCTCCCGAAAATCACGTTTGCTTGGTCAATTGACGGGACAAAGTTATTAACATTAAAAAGTCAAACGGGTCAGTTTTGAAAATAATCATAATCTGATAATGTAGGTGTTCTAAATTATGATTTAACACATTAATAACTTGGTAATAATTATTAGAACATGTGTAAACATGTTCGGCTCGTCAATTCCAGTTTTAGGGTTGGTTCGTGTAACATCTGTGCTTGTTATCATTGTGAACAGTTCAATTATCAATAAAACAATGTTATTTGATCCCAATGTTTGTTTGGTTGTGTTTTACATTTTTCATGTTTTGACTTTTATGGGGAGCGTGCCTGGATAAATATGGGGAGCATGCGTTACACTGTAGAGAGTTGCCGGGGTTTAAGTATCGTCATGACTTTGTTCGAGACGCGTTAATGGATATTCTCAGACGAGCAGGGATCTCGGCAAAGAAAGAGGCACCGGTTAATTTTCTTACAGACCCGACGGAAGGGAGGTCCACCCTACGCCCGGCTGACGTGCTAGTTTTTGGTTGGGAGGGCGGGAAACATGCTTGTGTCGATCTCACAGGTGTATCCCCCCTAGCCGGGTTTCAGGAAAATGGGTTTGTGGCGGGGCAAGCGGTATTGAAAGCAGAGTCTAAGAAAGTGGAAAAGCACGCGAAAGCTTGTGAGGATAATCAGCATGCCTTTGTCCCCCTAGCGTTTGACACGTTCGGCTCCTTGGCGCCGGAGGCGGTTCGGTTCTTGGCTAGAGTTCAGCGTGTGGTCCACAGCAACTTTTCGACCCCTCAGGGGCGAGGCTTTGTTTTTAGTAGATTAGGGTTTTCCATTCAGAAGGGGATGGCGGCACAGTTTGTTGCCCGTCTACCTGCTATTCTTATGTAATTTGCCGTGTTGATTTGAATGAAAACTTTTATTCAATTTCAAACTCTATATCGCTTTCTGGAGAGTTATACGCAAACTGGTGCGTAAACGTAATCAGTTTAATGCGAAAAATACTCCAGAACAGCAACATATACTTAACATACCTTAAATAACCTTTACATAACTTAGAAATAAGTTTTGAAGGCTTTGGTATGGCAAAAACAAGTTAACTCGCCTACAGAGACTAAATTTGACAAACTACGAAAGTATGCCAATTTGAACTATAACAGACATTCCGGAACATGACCATAAGTTAAACATACCATAAATATCCTTTACATGGCTTAGAAATAGGATTTGAGGGGTTCGGTGTGCTAAAATAAACTTTTGGGTCATTCAGGGACTAAAAGTGCCAAAAAGAGCATAAGTTTGCACTTTCGCGCATAACTTACGTTTTGAATACATCCGGACATCAAAAAAATTATGTAAGCACTAAAATATTTTATTTTAGTGTTTGGCATAAGAAAAATCCATTCGTCGCGTCATTTGGATCGTTTTTCGCGCTTATGCGCATTCCGTCGTAATTAAGCGAACATCGCGATTGTACGGCCAAACGAACCGACATCCGAGATATTTTTGAGCACATTTTAAGTTCCCTATACTTTAACTTCATTTTAGAGCTTTGAAATGGAGTTAACGGGCCTTAAACGTGTCGGAAATGACTTAAATGCATGACAGGGACTAAAATTGTAATTCTGCCAAAGTTGTTGGCTTGCGCACCGTAAACCATCCCTTACGGTCCGTAAGCAGGGGTCAGAGGCATAAAATGGTTTTGGCTGCTGATTAATGGCTTTTAAACACTCCAAAGGCCAATGCCACATGATAATCTCTGATGGTGGGGGCAAATGATGCACCGTAACATTTCAACACATGTACGGATGATATTCGATCACGGTATTCGAGAAACGATCCTAACGGTTGTCCATTTACTATAAATACCCTCCTTAGTTTTCATTTATTCCTCACAAATCTGATCAAAAGTGCTCTAAGTTGAAGCCAACACTTCATATCTGAGCTATTCGATCAAGATTTACTAGCGGGGACACTTTGTAAGTGTTCCTTCGTTCTTTTATCGCTTTTCTAGCCCGAAAGTCGAACTATGTTTGAATTTCTGCGTTGACCAGTTTATGGTCAACACGAAGTTCGTTTGAACTTCATAACGTGAGCGTAATCACGATGGTTATAGTTCCTAGTGACTATACCTACTGAATACCACGTTATCTAGGCTCAGTGACGAGCCGTAGTTTCGGCCAGAATATGTATTCTTGCGTATTTTGTAACCAAACTACTTATGGGTATCAAAACCGTTTGTTTTGATACCAAACTTGTTTTCTAACTTAGTTAAGCATGTTTTAACATGCTTAGCTCGTCACTTTTAGTTTTGTGCTTGTCTAGGGTCGTAAAGGTAAGCGATCTGATCAATCGCTTATACTTTCGAACCCGACCCATTTGGTCGATCATTAGGATCCGACCAAACACATTAGGTGACCATAGTATATAGGGAATAACCTTCCGAGGTTATACCTTATGGTCGCTTCGTTTAAGTAGTTGTATGATAGGTAGTTTATATGCCTTAGGTAAATTACCAAAATGCCCTTTTTATGCATAATTGATGTTTAAGCATATGTAACCCAAACTTTTGTCAGTTAACTGATTTGGCAACAATATTAGACATGTTAAGGCATATTTTACTTATCATAGGACTAGTTAGGCAGTCCGAACGCGTTTCACGCGAACGACGCGTTAAAGTAGCATAAGCTACCTAAACAGGTCGTAATGGGTCGTAAGCACTTAGGTTAGGTTTCATTTAGTATGTAGGCTTTGTTAAACCATACTACATGAGTTCCCATACTCATTTGGTTTATGAGCCCTCATTCTATCCGATCCTCCGATATAGGTCCGGTTTATTAACATAGTTACCTATATTAGGTGCCGTTTGATTCCGAGATCTCTAGCATTACTTGGTGGTTATCTTAGGACTTCTGAGCAATCTCAAGTGAGTACATAGTCCCCTCTTTTACTGTTTTCCAAACTGTTTTGGGGTGAAACACAAGTGCCTACTTGTTACTTTCATGCTTTCCATGCTTTCATATCATATGCTTGTTATGTTCATTAGTACATTATAGTACATGATTTCATTACATTTTATGCTATGTATGTCCATTGTGTGCATACTTAGTACATCGTTTTACATTATATTTCATGCTATGTATGTCCATTGTGTGCATACTTAGTACATCGTTTTACATTACATTTCATGCTATGTATGTCCATTGTGTGCATACTTAGTACATTGTTTTACATTACATTTCTGCTATGTATGTTAACTGATAGCATGCTAGCACATTGATTTACATGACTCTTCTACTTTGTATGTTAACTTAGCATACTTAGTACATTGTTTTCATATGACATGTATACAATTGCTATAACATTTGGTTTGCACAAACGAGACTTATATACGTTCATTAACATTAGCTACGCCGCTCGGTAGTAAGTACTGGTACCATAGGACTTGACAAATCCCATTCCTGACATCTCGGGTTTATTTGGATGTAAGGAATGACTGAATCCGAAAACATTTCTTTTGATAACCTTAACTGAAAGGGTTATCCGACTGTCTCAAGGCTTGAATGTATGCGTTAACTTACCACATAAATGTTTGTATCAATGTAACATGCATTACTTTGCAAAACATAACTTTTTGATATATTCAAAATACTTTGTTTTGTACATTTCTACATATTGGATTATGTGACAATACTTTACTTACAATACATAACATTTGTTACACATTACTTGACTACTTTTGGACTATTAACATTTGATATGATTTATACAAGGACTTTTGACAATTGGTTTAAACATAGACTTATTACATTGGTGGTTTATTTAAGTGACTTAAGTAACGAGATGTGAGTAATATGATACAAGCATGGTGGATACGCCGCTGGTACTTCCTATATATAAGTGTTTGTATTATATTACATATCATAGCGTTATTTAGATCATTCAATTTGGACTTATACATTTTACACAAGTAACACGATTTTCACAAGACTTTGGTTTACAAACAATTTACTTTATACAACTCATTTTACTTGGTTATACATTTAACCATACATTATTATTTTATTTATACATATCATTTGATCTTATCGCTTTTTAAATGACATACAAAACAAAACAATTTACAAGGTTCATGACTGACTTTTACTAAACAACTTTTTCTTAAACTTAAGTCATGAATCCTATTTTCACAAAACCTATGTATCTCACAGGCATTTTTATGCTGACGTACCTATTTTCACATGTGTTTTCAGGAGCTTTTGCGTAGGATGATGATCGTGACACTAGGGCGGACATGTGCCTTAGAGACTAAAAATAAAGATAGAACTAGTTTAATTATGTTCTGTACTCTTTATTTCCTGTTTAAGACAATGTAACTCTTATGTTGATAAATAAAATACAACTTCGAATGCCATGGTTATGAAACAATTAATTCTGTTACAACACTCCCCGACGTTTTCCACCACGTTTTGTATGTTATACGTGGTCGGGGTATGACAGAAGAGTTGGTATCAGAGCCAATGGTTATAGGGAATTAGGTTATTAGTAATGCTTTGACCTAGACTATAACCTTTCTAGGACCCTAACACAAGTTATCTTGTGTTTAGATCTTAAAACATGCACGTCACCTATCCTTAGGTGATTATAAAAACAAAAACCAAATTTTCCGAAACGATTTTTGAAAAACAATCTTCTGTTTTTGAATGATTTATTACAAGGTTTTGAACCCTCTATTGTAAGGTTTTGAACCCTCTATTGTAAGGTTTTGAACCCTCTGTTATAAGGTTTTCAACCCCTTTGAGTTTTCAAAATCTCGTCAAGGTTTTGGGTTTTAAATAATGTGAACATGTGCAAACTGGAAGGGTGAATGCCTGTACCCTGGATTTTCTGTCTAAGGCTAGAGTGTTCGTACAAATCCACATAATCGGACCAGTCACTCTTACCTGGGAACTCTTGGGGTGAGTATTCACTTATAGGCGAGCATGTCTTCGCGATACATTATTTTTTTGACCCATTTACTTTGATTAGTCACTGTGTGTCGTTTGTTTGCTTTGTGATGCGAACAAATGACCACCATCTTTGTTGTTGTCAATTTTTGTTTCATTTCATTCTTTTCATCCAATCATCTCACTTGTTTCCTTTCATGTTTCCTCTTTTAGAATGCCTCCTCGACGAGAAAACCAGATAGCGACTGCCGAACTGGCAGAAATTATTGCGCAGCAAATGGCTGCTCAATTCCCAAACCTCTTTGCTCAATGGAACCAAGCCAACAACAACAACAATGCTCCATGCAAATTCAAGGATTTTAACTCGGCTAAACCACTCAAGTTTAGTGATTCTGAGGGAGCGACTGGGCTTCTTCAATGGTTCGAGAGCATTGAGAATACTTTCCGCCACGTGCAGTGTCCTGACAATCGCAAGGTCGAGTTTTCTTCGAGTGTGTTTCAGAAGAGGGCTCTCACTTGGTGGAACGGGGTTATGAGAGATCGTGGTGCAGAAGTTGCTCTAGCACAGACATGGGCTGAACTTAGAGCCCTTATGATGAGGGAGTTTTGTCCCCGTCATGAACAACGAGCGTTGGAGAGAGAGTTTAATGACTTGAAGCAAGACAGTGGCGAGCACAGAGCGTATACTGATAGGTTTGAGGAGTTGTGTCTGCTTTGCCCAACAATGGTTACCCCACTCGACAAGGCTATCGAAAGGTACATCGACGGCCTACCTGAATCAGTGCAAGACATCATTACTGGTAGTAACCCTGCCACACTCCGTCAGGCGATCGAGTTAGCAGCGACATTGACTGAGTCGCAGGTTCGAAAGGGAAAGCTGCCTAAAAAGGGTGACAAGGGTTAGAAGCAGGCGTCTGACAAGGAGGATAGCAAGAAAGGTCAAAACAAGAATGGAAAGAATTCTGGTTCCTCAAAGGGTTCTAGGAAGCGAAAGGCTTCCCAAAACTATGCCGTTACTGCACAGGCCAAAGCTGCACCAAATCAGCCTGCGCAACCACTAGCCAAGAAGCCTTATCTTGGCAATGCACCTTTGTGCAACAGGTGTAACGGCCATCACCTACCACATCTCCAATGTCGTCATTGCACTAATTGTGGGAGAATTGGCCATCTTGCCGCTACTTGTCGCATTCCTGTTAACCAGAACCAGGCAGTTCAGAACCAAGCCCAACAAGTTGCTCAGCCTCTTGCTCAGCAACAAGGTCAAGCTGCACGACCTCATTTTCCTCCTGGTTCGTGCTACAATTGTGGGGATCTGACCCACTACAGGAACCGGTGCCCAAGGCTAGCCAACCAGAATCAGAATCCAAATCAGAATCAAGCTCAGGCTCGAGGTCGAGTCTTCAACATGAATGCTCAAGAGGCACAAGCAGACAATGAAGTGGTGAATGGTACGTTCTTTATTAATAATCAGCCTGCATCTGTTCTCTTTGATTCGGGTGCCGATAAGAGTTTTGTGTCTTTATCTTTTGAGCCATTGCTTCGCGTGTCTAGAACGAAACTAGGTAAAACTTTGACAGTAGAAGTTGCTAGTGGTGAACCCATTGTTCTTGATTCTGTTCTTCGCAACTGCCAGTTGAAGCTTAACGACCATCTTTTTCCTATCGACCTCACGCCTATGCAACTTGGAAGCTTCGACATTATTGTGGGTATGGATTGGTTAGCCAAGCATCGCGCAGAGGTAGTTTGTTTTGAGAAGATTGTTCGTGTGTCTCTTTTGACAGGCGAGATCCTACAAGTTCATGGTGAGAAACCTGCTGGTGGTCTCAAACTCATGTCTTGTTCTAAAGCTCGGAAGTATCTGCGAAAGAACTATGTGGCCTTTTTGGCACACGTTGTAGCAGATAAGGGCAAAGGTAAATCTATTCATGATATTCCTATTGTTCGGGATTATTCTGAAGTATTCCCTGAAGACTTACCTGGTCTACCTCCAGCACGCCAAGTCGAGTTTCGTATTGATCTCGTACCTGGTGCAAATCCCATTGCCAGATCTCCATATCGTCTTGCACCGTCTGAGATGCAAGAGTTGGCTAAGCAGCTTCAGGAGCTCTCCGACAAAGGTTTTATCCGTCCTAGCTTTTCACCTTGGGGTGCTCCCGTTCTTTTTGTTATGAAGAAGGATGGATCTTTTAGGATATGTATCGATTATCGTGAGCTTAACAAGCTTACCATCAAGAATCGATACCCCCTACCTCACATCGATGATCTCTTTGATCAGTTACAGGGCGCTTCTTATTTTTCAAAGATTGATCTGCGATCGGGATATCATCAACTTCGTGTGCATGAAGAAGATATTCCCAAGACAGCGTTCCGCACTCGTTATAGGCATTATGAGTTCACAGTCATGCCATTCGGTTTGACTAATGCTCCTGCTGTTTTCATGGACTTAATGAATAGGGTCTGCAAGCCTTATTTGGATCAGTTCGTCATTGTTTTTATTGATGACATCTTGATATACTCTAAGACGCGAGCTGATCATGAGCAACATCTTCGTCTTACTTTGGAACTCCTAAAGAAAGAGCAACTTTTCGCCAAATTCTCCAAGTGTGAATTCTGGCTTAAAGAAGTTCAATTCTTAGGACATATTGTGAATGAACAAGGTATTCATGTAGATCCCTCCAAGATCAATGCGATTAAGGATTGGGATACGCCTACTACTCCTACTGAGGTTCGTTCTTTTCTTGGTCTAGCGGGTTATTATCGCCGCTTCATAGAAAACTTCTCAAAGATTGCAGTTCCTCTAACTGCTCTAACTCAGAAGAACAAACCCTTTGACTGGGGATTCAAGCAAGAGGAAGCGTTTCTAACTTTGAAACAAAAACTTTGCGACGCGCCTGTTCTGACTTTGCCTGAGGGCAATGATGATTTCGTCGTTTATTGTGATGCATCTAAATTGGGTCTTGGCTGTGTTCTGATGCAAAGGAACAAAGTCATAGCATATGCATCGAGGCAGTTGAAGATACATGAGAAGAACTACACCACTCATGATCTTGAGTTGGGTGCAGTTGTCTTCGCTCTTAAGATCTGGAGACACTATTTGTACGGTACAAAATGTGTGGTTTTCACGGACCACAAAAGTCTTCAGCATATCTTCAACCAGAAAGAACTCAACATGAGGCAACGACGTTGGGTCGAGCTTCTAAACGACTATGACTGCGAAATTCGCTACCATCCTGGTAAGGCGAATGTCGTAGCCGATGCATTGAGCCATAAGGAACGTACTAAGCTTCATTGTGTTCATGTTCAATCTGTTATTCAAGCTCGATCCGATATCCAAGCCCGCATTTCTCAGGCTCAACAATCTTGTGTTTCACAAGGTTTAATGGATAAGGAATTTCCCTATCACATAACACCTGATTTGGAACTGAAGGAGAATGGATCGTATTACTTCATGGACCGTTTATTGGTCCCAAGCCATGATAACCTTAGCACCTTGCTTACGGATGAAGCCCATAAGTCTCGTTATTCTGTTCATCCTGGCTCAGATAAGATGTATAGGGATCTTCGTATTCAGTATTGGTGGCCTGGTATGAAGAAAGACATTGCCTTATACGTATCAAAATGCCTTACTTGTCTTAAGGTTAAGGCTGAACATCAACGTCCTTCGGGTTTATTGGTGCAACCAGAGATCCCAGTTTGGAAATGGGAAAACATTACTATGGATCTCATTACTAAACTTCCGCGCACAAAGAAAGGTCATGATGCCATCTGGGTAGTCGTTGATCGTCTTACTAAGTCAGCGCATTTCTTGCCAATCCGTGAGGATTTTTCTGCTAACAAACTTGCTAAAATCTACGTGGATGAAATTGTAGCTCGACATGGTGTTCCTTTGAACATCATTTCTGACAGAGATGCTCGTTTCACTTCTCATTTTTGGAGAACCATGCAATCTGCTATGGGGACCCAACTTAATCTTAGCACAGCTTATCATCCGCAAACGGATGGTCAATCTGAAAGAACAATCCAGACTCTGGAGGAAATGCTTAGAGCTTGTGTGATCGATTTTGGTGGTAGTTGGGATTCACATCTTCCGTTGATTGAATTCTCCTACAACAACAGTTATCACTCTAGCATCAACATGGCTCCTTTCGAGGCTCTCTATGGTCGAAAATGTCGTTCACCAGTCTGCTGGAATGAGATCGGCGAGGCTCAGCTTACTAGACCTGCCCTCATTTTAGAGACAACTGACAAGATTAAGAAAGTTCGTGATAACCTTCAGACAGCTAGAAGCCATCAAAAGAGTTACGCGGACCCAAAACGCAAGCCCTTGGAATTTCAAGTCGGTGATCGAGTATTACTTAAGGTCTCACCTTGGAAAGGTGTGATCAGATTTGGAAAGAAAGGAAAACTTGCACCTAGATACGTTGGACCATTCAAGATCGTTGAAAGAATCGGTAAGGTAGCCTACAGACTTGAGTTACCTCCTGAACTTGGAAATGTTCATCCAACCTTTCACGTGTCCAATCTCAAGAGGTGTTTAGCTGATGAGAACCTCCACATACCGCTTGACGAAATTCGTGTTGACAAAACACTGAAATTTGTTGAGAAGCCAGTGGAAATCATGGAACGTGAAGTCAAGTGGCTTAAACGCAAGCGCATTCCTTTGGTCAAGGTTCGCTGGGAATCTAAACGTGGACCCGAGTTTACTTGGGAACGCGAAGATCAAATGAAGGCGAAATATCTGCATCTTTTTCCACGAGTTTCCTCTAAATAAATTTCGGGACGAAATTTCCACAAGTAGGGGAGACTATAACATCTGTGCTTGTTATCATTGTGAACAGTTCAATTATCAATAATACAATGTTATTTGATCCCAATGTTTTTTTGGTTGTGTTTTACATTTTTCATGTTTTGACTTTTATTCAATTTCAAACTCTATATCGCTTTCTTGAGAGTTATACGCAAACTAGTGCGTAAACGTAATCAGTTTAATGCGAAAAATACTCCGGAACATCAACATATACTTAACATACCTTAAATAACCTTTACATAACTTAGAAATAAGTTTTGAAGGCTTTGGTATGGCAAAAACAAGTTAATTCGCCTACAGGGACTAAATTTGACAAACTGCGAAAGTATGCCAATTTGAACTATAACAGACATTCCGGAACATGACCATAAGTTAAACATACCATAAATATCCTTTACATGGCTTAGAAATAGGCTTTGAGGGGTTCGGTGTGCTAAAATAAACTTTTGGGTCATTCAGGGACTAAAAGTGCCAAAAAGTGCATAAGTTTGCACTTTCGCGCATAACTTACGTTCTGAATACATCCGGACATCTATGTAAGCACTAAAATATTTTATTTTAGTGTTTGGCATAAGAAAAATCCATTCGTCGCGTCATTTGGATCGTTTTTCGCGCTTATGCGCATTCCGTCGTAATTAAGCGAACATCGCGATTGTACGGCCAAACGAACCGACATCCGAGATATTTTTGAGCACATTTTAAGTTCCCTATACTTTAACTTCATTTTAGAGCTTTGAAATGGGGTTAACGGGCCTTAAACGTGTCGGAAATGACTTAAATGCATGACAGGGACTAAAATTGTAATTCTGCCAAAGTTGTTGGCTTGCGCACCGTAAACCATCCCTTACGGTCCGTAAGTAGGGGTCAGAGGCAGAAAATCATTTTGGCTGCTGATTAATGGCTTTTAAACACTCCAAAGGCCAATGCCACATGATAATCTCTGATGGTGGGGGCAAATGATGCACCATAACATTTCAACACATGTACGGATGATATTCGATCACGGTATTCGAGAAACGATCCTAACGGTTGTCCATTTACTATAAATACCCACCTTAGTTTTCATTTCCTCCTCACAAATCTGATCAAAAGTGCTCTAAGTTGAAGCCAACACTTCATACCTGAGCTATTCGATCAAGATTTACTAACGGGGACCCTTTGTAATTGTTCCTTCGTTCTTTTATCGCTTTTCTAGCCCGAAAGTCGAACTATGTTTGACTTTCTACGTTGACCAGTTTATGATCAACACGAATTTCGTTTGAACTTCATAACGTGAGCGTAATCACGATGGTTATAGTTCCTAGTGACTATACCTACTGAATACCACGTTATCTAGGCTCAGTGACGAGCCGTAGTTTCGGCCAGAATACGTATTCTTGCGTATTTTGTAACCAAACTACTTATGGGTATCAAAACCGTTTGTTTTGATATGAAACTTGTTTTCTAACTTATTTAAGCATGTTTTAAGATGCTTAGCTCGTCACTTTTAGTTTTGTGCTTGTCTAGGGTCGTAAAGGTAAGCGATCTGATCAATCGCTTATACTTTCGAACCCGACCCATTTGGTCGATCATTAGGATCCGACCAAACACATTAGGTGACCATAGTATATAGGGAATAACCTTCCGAGGTTATACCTTATGGTCGCTTCGTTTAAGTAGTTGTATGATAGGTAGTTTATATGCCTTAGGTAAATTACCAAAATGCCCTTTTTATGCATAATTGATGTTTAAGCATATGTAACCCAAAATTTTGTCACTTAACTGATTTGGAAACAATATTAGACATGTTAAGGCATATTTTACTTATCATAGGACTAGTTAGGCAGTCCGAACGCGTTTCACGCGAAAGACGCGTTAAAGTAGCATAAGCTACCTAAACAGGTCGTAATGGGTCGTAAGCACTTAGGTTAGGTTTCATTTAGTATGTAGGCTTTGTTAAACCATACTACATGAGTTCCCATACTCATTTGGTTTACGAGCCCTCATTCTATCCGATCCTCCGATATAGGTCCGGTTTATTAACATAGTTACCTATATTGGGTACCGTTTGATTCCGAGATCTCTAGCATTACTTGGTGGTTATCTTAGGACTTCTGAGCAATCTCAAGTGAGTACATAGTCCCCTCTCTTACTGTTTTCCAAACTGTTTTGGGGTGAAACACATGTGCCCACTTGTTACTTTCATGCTTTCCATGCTTTCATATCATATGCTTGTTATGTTCATTAGTACATTATAGTACATGATTTCATTACATTTTATGCTATGTATGTCCATTGTGTGCATACTTAGTACATCGTTTTACATTACATTTCATGCTATGTATGTCCATTGTGTGCATACTTAGTACATCGTTTTACATTACATTTCTGCTATGTATGTTAACTGATAGCATGCTAGCACATTGATTTACATGACTCTTCTACTTTGTATGTTAACTTAGCATACTTAGTACATTGTTTTCATATGACATGTATACAATTGCTATAACATTTGGTTTGCACAAACGAGACTTATATACGTTCATTAACATTAGCTACGCCGCTCGGTAGTAAGTACTGGTACCATAGGACTTGACAAATCCCATTCCTGACATCTCGGGTTTGTTTGGATGTAAGGAATGACTGAATCCGAAAACATTTCTTTTGATAACCTTGACTGAAAGGGTTATCCGACTGTCTCAAGGCTTGAATGTATGCGTTAACTTACCACATAAATGTTTGTATCAATGTAACATGCATTACTTTGCAAAACATAACTTTTTGATATATTCAAAATACTTTGTTTTGTACATTTCTACATATTGGATTATGTGACAATACTTTACTTACAATACATAACATTTGTTACACATTACTTGACTACTTTTGGACTATTAACATTTGATATGATTTATACAAGGACTTTTGACAATTGGTTTAAACATAGACTTATTACATTGGTGGTTTGTTTAAGTGACTTAAGTAACGAGATGTGAGTAATATGATACAAGCATGGTGGATACGCCACTGGTACTTCCTATATATAAGTGTTTGTATTATATTACATATCATAGCGTTATTTAGATCATTCAATTTGGACTTATACATTTTACACAAGTAACACGATTTTCACAAGACTTTGGTTTACAAACAATTTACTTTATACAACTCATTTTACTTGGTTATACATTTAACCATACATTATTATTTTATTTATACATATCATTTGATCTTATCGCTTTTTAAATGACTTACAAAACAAAACAATTTACAAGGTTCATGACTGACTTTTACTAAACAACTTTTTCTTAAACTTAAGTCATGAATCCTATTTTCACAAAACCTATGTATCTCACAGGCATTTTTATGCTGACGTACCTATTTTCATATGTGTTTTCAAGAGCTTTTGCGTTGGATGATGATCGTGACACTAGGGCGGACATGTGCCTTAGAGACTAAAAATAAAGATAGAACTAGTTTAATTATGTTCTGAACTCTTTATTTCCTGTTTAAGACAATGTAACTCTTATGTTGATAAATAAAATACAACTTCGAATGCCATGGTTATGAAACAATTAATTATGTTACAACACTCCCCGACGTTTTCCGCCACGTTTTGTATGTTATACGTGGTCGGGGTGTGACAGTTCGCAACCGAAAGACGCGAAGCTTGACTTCTGCTTTGACTTTCGATTCCGACTTGAACTAGATTAGTTTGCTAATGATTTAAGGTTCCATTATGATCATATTATTATGTAGCATAACCCTCTAAGGTTATATTACATGATCATAGTAGTAATCTGGGTTTTTATGCAAGTTCTGTTATTATACTAAACATTGACTATTTTGCCCTTTTATTAAAAATAAGGTTTTAAACACCAATGAACTTGCAAATGAATTACATACTAGTATGTTAACATGTTAAACATATATTAATATTATAATTTTGATAATAAACTGAGTTTTCGTATATTGTCATAAATTATGCTTTTAATTGACCATAATGTCCTTTTGACACCTAAATTGGTTTTAAACATAATTTCTTATACCAAACTCATTACCTACTGATATAATATAATAATTAGAATTATTTGGGATATCAAGTCAGTTTACAAACTAAGTTTATGCACAAGTTCTTGTATTAAGCTCGTAAATGACGATAATGCCCTTATGGCACTTAAAATGGTTTTAAATATGATTTTCATACAAAACCTTTTGACCTAATGATATGTTATATTAAATGACTATCTTGTTCATATAAACCTGATCATAACATCAATTTTCATAACACATGTAAGACCCGTCTCACATTAAACGATTTTGTACAAAATACGCATCTTTATATATATAAAAATACGACCTTTCAAAAACTTTGATGAGTTAATGTTCAAACATAATTAAGTTGTTCAAGTTATACCACCATACTAGTTTAAAACAATCAAGTGAATACATGTTTTACATTAAAACTAAACAAAAGTTATCATTGCGGAAGCTTCAAAAGTCTTGTGTTCGGTCCATGATATTTGCTTGATCGCCATCCGGAATATCACTAACATCACCTAAAATGAAATACCAACTTAAAAGTTAGTTTTGACAGCATAGAAATGAGTATAATCAAGTTCTAACCTTTAAACAAATAAAATAATTTTTTTTGCCAGTAACAGGGTCTCTCGCGGGCCGCGAGAGACTAAGGCTTAAGTCTTCGCGGGCCGCGAGGATGTTAGTTTCGCCTGGAAGTTTGTTAATTCAGCTGCATTTTGCCCAGCTTGAAGTTTAACCAAATATCCAACTTTAAACTACCATAATTTTCATTCTACAAGTCCGTTTTACGAAATTCTTTTTCCTACACGTCCATAATTTAAATACGAACCCGTTTACCATCATTATTTGCATAAAAATCCAGTTTATAAGTTGATCGCCTATAAATCCCCTTTTTATTTATTCGACCCATTTGGTTATATGTCAATCTTTACAAAGCTCATTCTTATGAGTTTCTAAAATATGTTACCCATTCCCCCGGGCTTGTCAGCATTGGCGTTTCAATACCATTGTCAAGATTTATGCACGCAATATGTCGTGTTTGTTAAGAACGATTTCATTTGTGAACATTATTACTATATCAACAAGATATAATTCAAATCCTTTAACCCAATATCATGGGTTCTTTTGAGAAAAGCTAAGGTTTTGGCATATCCGTTCTACGGCTTACGCTTTTATGATTCGCATTCAACGAGCGACTATCAAGTCAGTTCAACACTACAATTTCAACCATTGTTTGACCCGTTTGGTTGTCTAATGGAAACCACCATTTCACGACACACCAAACCTGTTCTAACCAATATTTGACTCGTTTGTTTACATAGTGATCTTCATCACTTCTACTATATACCAAGTTCACATAATATGCAAATTCAAAGTCTACTAACAAAATTACATAATCAAACATAATGTAACGGAACCGTAGTTACGTACCTTTAGAGCGTTCCCTTCAAGCACGTATCCGCTCCGGTTTGTCTGCTTGAAGATTCGATCCCTTTGCCGATAGAGTTCAACCACAACCCGTTTAGAACTCTATTCATAACACATAACGCATAATTTTCCATATCATTCAAACATGCGTTTTTTCCGAATTTTTCAACATTTTGTTTTCTTTTAAGCATTATATCAAACACCTAATGAGCATAATTTTATAAAATTAACAATCAAGTTCCATGACTAATTATCTTGCCAATTTCAACATCTTTTACCAATTAAACATCTAATTTATAGTTAAATGTCAAGATTAACTTCATAGAGTTCAAATAACACTAGTTTGATAATCATGATTCTTGTGTTCATCATGTTTCTACAAAACCCATTAAACACACATAATGGATGATCATGAATTTCATAATTTAACACTAATTCAACAAGTTATTGACTAGGGTTTACTCCTAGACATGTTTTCATTACCAATTTCATCTAAGCATCAATCAATCAAATTCAGATTTCGATTTCTTATGTTCATCAAAATTCAAAGATGTAACCAAAAGATGAAATTTAACATACCTTGTGATCCCTTCACTTAGGTGATCACTAATATTAGCTTGGATTTCAATTTGGGACTGATTTAGCCTTTCAATTCGATCAATTTGAGCAAGTTAGGGTTTGAAGATGAGAGCTCCTGGCTTCTCTGGAATTTTCGACCAGAACACACACTTAGGGTGTGTGTTTTGGTGTTTTGTGTTTTATTTAATTAAAACTAGTTTCTAGTTTAACACTTTTGGCCCCTCCACTTTACCCAAGTTGCATATAGTGTGTTTTGACCAATTTCCTTATTACTACAAGACTTGTGACTAACTAGATTATTTATTCCTCGTTACTTTATCTTGTTTATTATCGACATTAAATTTTAATATAAAAATTTATATTTTCGGGGTGTTACAATTCCACCCCCTTAAAAGGGTTTCGTCCTCGAAACCGAAATACATACCAAATAATGTAGGGTAGAGTCGTCTCATCTCCTTTTCGGATTCCCATGTAGTGTCTGAACCCTTTCTATGCTCCCACTTGACCTTCACTTGTTCAATTTCCTTGTTTCGTAAGCTCTTTACCTTTCGATCTAGAATTCCAATCGGCTTCACTGCATAATTAAGACTGTTATCCACTTCAATGTCGTCGTAGTGAATATAAGTCGTTTCTTCGGCTCAGCACTTTCAGAGATGTGATACGTGGAACATGCTATGGATTCCACTCAATTCTTCGGGTAGTTCGAGGCGGTATGCGACCTTACCGACCCGTTCAACGATTTTAAACGGCCCAATAAACCTCGGGATTAACTTTCCTCTTTTTCTGAACCTGACAATCCCCTTCCACAGAGATACTTTAAGCATAACTTTGTCACCAACCTGAAATTCGATCGGTCTTCGTCTCTTGTCAGCATACGAATTCTGCCTATCTTAAGCCGCTTTCAAATGAGCCTGAACCATATCAATTTTCTCATTAGTGGCTCGAACTATATCTTTATGGGCGACTTCACGTGGTCCCACCTCGCCCCAACACACCGGGGTTCGGCACGTTCTACCATAGAGCATCTCGTACGGCGCCATACCAATACTAGAGTGGTAATTGTTGTTATATGAGAATTCGTCCAACGGCAGATAAATATCCCAACTACCTCCGAAATCGATGATACACGCCCGTAGCATATGTTCCAATGTCTGTATTGTTCTTTCGCTCTGTCCATCCGTTTGAGGATGGTACGCGGTGCTAATGAACAATTTCGTCCCCATTTGCTCTTGGAAATAACGCCAAAAGTTTGAAGTAAACCGGGTATCCCTATCGGACACGATAGATACCGGTACTTTGTGGCGTGCCACTATCTCTTTAGTATACACCTCCGACATCTTTTCGGACGTATAAGTCTCACGTATCAGAATGAAGTGATCACTTTTCGTCAGCCTATCAACAACCACCCATATAGCATCGTATCCACGGTTTGTCTTTGGCAGTTTGGTTAATAGGTCCATTGTGATTTGTTCCCATTTCCAAACTGGGATATCCAACAGCTGAAGTGAACGGTATGTTTTTTGGTGCTCCGCTTTGACTTGCAAGCACGCCAAGCATTTCTCCACGTATTTCACTATAACTCTCTTCATTCCGGGCCACCACTAATTCTGTTTTAAGTCGTTATACATCTTAGTTGCTCCCGGATGAATAGAATAACGGGATTTATGAGCTTCGTCAAGTAAAAGCGTCTTAACCCCACATGAATTTGGAACCCACATTCTTTCGAAATGAGTCTTCAACCCGTTGTTACCATCCACCAAGTCTTTCAATTGGCCAATTATTCTTTCTTTCTTCCAATTCTCTTCTTTCATTGCTTCAACTTGGGCTTCTCGAATTCCTTCAAGTAAACCCGATGTCACTATAAGCTGCATCGATCGCACCCGTATAGGAGCATAATCTGCCTTTCGGCTCAACACATCTGCCACTACATTGGCTTTTCCAGGATGGTAATGTATTCCGCAGTCATAATCCTTCACCGTTTCCAACCACCGCCTCTGTCTCATATTCAACTCCTTCTGATCGAAGAAGTATTTTAGACTCTTGTGGTCGGTAAATATGGTCCACTTCACCCCGTATAAATAATGCGTCCATATTTTCAGCGCAAATACCACTGCCGCTAATTTAAGATCATGCGTATGGTATTTCTTTTCGTGAACCTTGAGTTGCCTTGAAGCATAAGCTATAACTTTGCCTCGTTGCATTAAAACACACCCAAGTCCCGAATGTGACGCATCCGAGTAAACCACCATGTCATCGACTCCTTCCGGCAGAGTTAATACCGGAGCGTGGGTTAACTTTTCTTTGAGTGTTTGGAATGCTTTTTCTTGATCAACGCCCCATACAAACTTTTCCTCCTTACGAGTTAACTTGGTCAATGGCGTAGCAATCTTGGAGAAATCTTGTATGAATCTCCTATAATATCCCGCAAGCCCCAAGAAGCTTCTAATTTCCAAAGGATTCTTTGGAGGGTTCCATTTCGCCACGGCTTCTCTTTTCGACGGATCTACTAACACCCCGTCAGCACTAATAATGTGTCCAAGAAATTGCACCTCTCGTAACCAGAAAACGCATTTCGAGAACTTTGCATAAAGCTTTTCCCGTCTAAGCATTTCTAATACTTCGCGTAGATGGTACGCGTGATCAACCTCTTTTTTCGAATACACCAAAATATCGTCAATGAACACTATCACCGACTTATCTAGCATAGGTTTGCAAACCCGGTTCATGAGATCCATGAAAGCTGCGGGTGCATTTGTCAACCCAACGAACATCATGAGGAACTAGTAATGTCCATACCATGTACGAAAGGCCGTCTTTGGTGTATCTTCTTCTTTGACCTTCAACTGATGACACCCCGATCTAAGGTCAATCTTGGAAAACCAACTCACACCTTGTAGTTGGTCAAATAAATCATCAATTCTTGGGAGCGGGTATCGATTTTTCATCGTGAGTTTGTTTAACTCCCTGTAGTCGATACACATTCGCATGCTCCCGTCCTTTTTCTTCACGAAAAATACCGGTGCGCCTCACGGAGACACACTCGGCCTTATAAACCCCTTCTCGAGCAAGTCTTTAATCTGAGACATCAACTCTTGTAATTCCGACGGCGCGAGTCGATACGGAGCCTTAACCACTGGTTTTACTCCCGGAATCAATTTGATTCCGAATTTAACTTCTCGTTCTGGCGGTATTCTCAGTAAGTCTTCCCGAAACACATCTTCATAATTTCATACCACCGGTACATCTCTAACCTTCGGCAACTCTTTCTCCGATTCACTTGCGTATACCATAAATGCTCTACATCCGCGCTTCATAAGCTTGTGAGCTTCCAACATTGTACACACTACAGGATTACCCCCTTTTTCACCATAAATAGTAACGTGTTTTTCGCTCGGAGACGTTAGTTTTATCTCCTTACGGAAATACACGACCTTCGGGTGATTTCGGGATAACCAATCCATCTCGACCACTACTTGAAACTATCCCATTAATATCGGGATCAAATCTATTCAGTATTCTTCATCATCGATACTCAACTTACAGTTTTGGCATACGTTACATACTATAAAACTTTTGTTATCACCTATCTCGACTTCTAAGGGCATAGATAATTTTGTTAATAGGAATGAAGGATGTCGAATAAATCCATGTGAAATAAAGGATTTATTCACACCCGTATCAAATAATACACGCGCGGGAATTGAGTTTATAGTAAATATACATGAGACCACATCGGGTTTCGTCTTTGCTTCACCTGCAATTAAGTGGAAAGATCTAGCCCTCTCCTTTTGCGCCTCTGTCTGTGTATCCTTCACGTCTTTCTTCCCAACCAACTCTGGGCACTCAGATTTCTTGTGCCCCGGTTGGTAACATTTATAACAGACCGAGACTTTCCCTGGGCATAATGAAGCCGTATGCCCAGTCTTCTCACATATAGGACATGGTTTATCCTTTAAGCGACATTCACCCTTATGCCCTTTCCCGCATACTTTACAACTCGGCGATCCACATTTCGCATCCGGCTTCTTTGTCGATTCAGTCATTCATGCCTTCTTTGTAGGGCATGGGTTAACATCTTGCGCCCTCCTTTCACCCCGCTCTATCTACTTTTTCTGCTCAATCTCTTGTTCCCGAGGAGTGTTTATGATCTCGATGAGAGTCTCGTACTTTGAGGGAGTCATGAATTCCCGATATTCGGCAATCAGCATGTTGTAATAGTAATATATCTTCTGTTCTTCATTCGTCACAAGCTCGTCACAGAATCTTAACTTATCAAGAAAGATGCCCGTGATTTTGTCTATTGATTCACCCCTTTGACTCATTTGGATGAATTCTTCCTTGATCTTGTTGATAACCGCCTTGGGACTGTGATATTTAAGGGACGGCACCTTAAACTCATCCCAAGTCAAAGCCTTAGCCGCTTCACTTACAATCTCCTTCTTCTTGTTATCCCACTAGTCCTTCGCTTGACCTCTTAATTGATCCATACCATAAGCTATGAAGTCGCCCGCATCACAGTGGGTGCTTTCAAACACTCCTTCCATGTCACTTAACCATCTTTGACATATTATCGGATCGACCTCTCCATTATAGATTGGCGGTTTACATGCCATGAACTTGTTATATGAGCAAGCCTTCCGCTCTCCCGACCTTTCCTTCGCTTGGTTGGCATTATCTTCCAACCTTTTGATCCGTTCTTCAACTACCGTAAGCACCATGCTTTGAATCTTATCTATAAAACCGGATAAACTGTTTTCGATTGCCTTCCCAACCTCTTCGGAAATTACTTCCCTCATTTGTTCGGTGACTATCGGCACCGCATCATCATTACCTCCATCGGCCATCTTGAAACTGAAACGTTTATACTAATTATTTAACATTTCATTCTATAACATACACTTCATTCACTTTGGTTTTGTCAAGTTCACAACTAGCTTAAATCGTTCTCATTTGGTACACTTTCCGGGTTTTGTTTACTACGCACCCTTCCCATGCTCATCAAATTAAACTCTCTTCTAATGTTTAAATAAAATCTACTAAAATAACAAATTCTTACCGGATGTTTGATCAAGCTTCGAACTGAACGCATTGTCAACAACCTTGAGCTCTAAGTACCAACTTGTAAGACCCATCTCACATTAAACGATTTTATACAAAATACGCATCTTTATATATATATATATATATAAATACGACCTTTCAAAAACTTTGATATGTTAATGTTCAAACATAATTAAGTTGTTCAAGTTATACCACCATACTAGTTTAAAACATTCAAGTGAATACATGTTTTACATTAAAACTAAACAAAAGTTATCATTGCGGAAGCTTCAAAAGTCTTGTGTTCGGTCCTTAATATTTTCTTGATCGCCATCCGGAATATCACTAACATCACCTAAAATCAAATACCAACTTAAAAGTTAGTTTTGATAGCACAGAAATGAGTATAATCAAGTTCTGACCTTTAAAAAATAAAATAAAATTTTTGCCAGTAACAGGGTCTCTCGTGGGCCGCGAGAGACTAAGGCTTAAGTCTTCGCGGGCCGCGAGGACGTTAGTTTTGCCTGGCAGTTTGTTAATTCAGCAGCATTTTGCCTAGCTTGAATTTTAACCAAATATCCAACTTTAAATTGCCATAACTTTCATTCTAAATGTCCGTTTTACGAAATTCTTTTTCCTACACGTCCGTAATTTAAATACGAACCCGTTTACCACCATTATTTGCTTAAAAATCCAGTTTATAAGCTGATCGCCTATAAATCCCCTTTTTGTTTATTCGACCCATTTGGTTATATGTCAATCTTTACAAAGCTCATTCTTATGAGTTTCTAAAATATGTTACCCATTCCCCCGGGCTTGTCAACATTGGCATTTCAATACCATTCTCAAGATTTACGCATGCAATATGCTGTGCTTGTTAAGAACGATTTCATTCGTGAACATTATTACTATATCAACAAGATATAATTCAAATCCTTTGACCCAATATCATGGGTTCTTTTGAGAAAATCTAAGTTTTTGGCATATCCGTTCTATGGCTTACGCTTTTATGATTCGCATTCAATGAGCGACTATCAAATCACTTCAAACACTAAAATTTCAATGATTGTTTGACCCATTTGGTTGCCTAATGGAAACCACCATTTCACGACACACCAAACCTATTCTAACCAATATTTGACCCGTTTGTTTACATAGTGATCTTCGTCACTTCAACTATATACCAAGTTCACATAATATGCAAATTCAAAGTCTACTAACAAAATTACATAATCAAACATAATGTAACGGAACCGTAGTTACGAACCTTTAGAGCGTTCCTTTCAAACGCGTATCCGCTCCGGCTTGTCCGCTTGAAGATTCAATCCCTTTGCCTATAGAGTTCAACCACAACCCGTTTAGAACTCTATTCATAACACATAACGCATAATTTGCCATATCATTCAAACATGCATTTTTGTCCGAATTTTTCAACATTTTGTTTTCTTTTAGGCATTATATCAAACGCCTAATGAGCATAATTTTAAAAAATTAACAATCAAGTTCCATGACTAATTATCTTGCCAATTTCAACATCTTTTACTAATTAAACATCTAATTTATAGTTAACTGTCAAGATTAACTTCATAGTGTTCAAATAACACTAGTTTGATAATCATGATTCTAGTGTTCATCATATTTCTACAAAACCCATTAAACACACATAATGGATGATCATGAATTTCATAATTTAACACTAATTCAACAAGTTATTGACTAGGGTTTACTCCTAGACAAGTTTTCATTACTAATTTCATCTAAGCATCAATCAATCAAGTTCAGATTTCGATTTCTTATGTTCATCAAAATTCCAAGATGTAACTTGATAGGATCTGAGGATCTACAGATTGTGCTTGTTTGTGAGATTTGAACAAATCAAATAGATATGAGCAGTTTTAAGTGCAGCGGAAATGAATAACAAACTTTGTAAACACAATCAAAGGAGAATATAGTTTGATAAACAATTGCTTTTTCATAGAGTCGAAAGATTACATTAAAAGCAAAAGGTTACAATGCAAGCTTACAGATTAAACTCCCCCTCAGCCTGATACTCCAGAGTTGGTTGCACAAGATGAAAGGATTAAATTGAGGAGAAGAACTCACTCAAAACCATCAAATATAACAGTACAGAGTAACAACCTATAAACACTGATCTGTACAAAACTACTGACGTCTAACAACTGATTGATAATAAAATACAAAACAAGTCTAACACTGTTCACGTTCCACTGTTGTAGCCTAAGCACTGCTTATTTGAACATTAGTGCTTTCTTCAAAAGGTGATCAGTCTTTGAATGAGCAGTGCTTGGGTCTTCAGCAGTACTTAAGAAACAGCAGTAGATAGAGCTCAGTATTTGCCTTTTAGCAGTCTTTAGTTGTTTCATCAGTGTTTGGTTAATCAGTTGTTCTTCTGAGCAGTACTTAGAGTGTATCAGCAGATAGGTAACCACTGTCAAGGGGAGAGCTTAGAGTAAACGACTGCTTATTGTGAATCCACTGTTGTAAACCGGTTTTGGCTTTCATTATCTGTTCCTCTGGTAGGGTTCAATCCCAACAATCTCCCCCTGGAACAGATAATGCCAAAACCCTTCATTATTCTGGATTTTTATTCTTCATCAGAAGTTCCTTTTCTTTTCTTTTAAATTCTTCCTCAAAATCTTTGGAACTTGAATCAGCCTCATCCCTGCACAGTGAAAGCTCAAGGAGATCTTGTAGATCTTCAACACTCAGGCCTAGTGCTTGATTCCTTGATATATGCCTCACTTCTCCATTGATTCTGATCAGAGTCAATACGTGGGTCTTTTGATCAGAGAGCCACTTTAGTATTTTTAAACCAAATGGGTTTCTTGGGAGAGGTTTATTGTCTGATGAACTTAAAGTGTTTGGCCTGGAAAAGAAGTGTAGAGCAGTATCATGAGCTTCAGAAACTTGTGTGAATGCTTTTTCAATAATCTCATTAGCTGCAGCTATGTCTGCTTCAACTTCTTTGTCAGTCAGCTCACTGTTTGTGACACCTGCTGATGATTTTTGGCTTACTACTTTGACCCTTTTGGCAAGGTCTTGTAGTTTTGCTAATCTTTCTTTATCTGAAGCTATTTTCTTGATAGCTTCTTCAATCTGATCAGCTTCTTTACCCTTTTCTTCTCCAGCAGACAGCATTTCCTTCCTTTCTTTTCTCAATTTTGTGACAAAGGCTTCTGCTGTGCTGATTTGTGTTTCAAAGGTCTTGACTTGCTCCTGTAGCTTTTTGTAGTCAGACTTTTTAGAAATGTCGGAGACTTTCATCCTCTGTTTCTCAAGCCTTTCATAAGCTTCATCAGTTTGCTGCTTTGACCATTTTGCTATGGCATCCGCAGTATCCACCTTTCCATCCACCAACTCCTTCTTCTTTCTTTTATGCTCGGAAATAAGATCAGCTATGAATTTCTTGTATTTGTTCCAATTTGGAGCCGTCTCTTTCTTCCGTGGATCAAGTTTAATCTTTTCAATTCTGTTAGCCTCATGCTTTAGTGCAACTATTGGCCAGTCTTTGAATTCTGTTTCTTCAGCAGGATAGAACTTTTCTTTCATTATGTATGCAAGGTATTCTTTTCTCAATTCATTTCGTTGATCTGCTTCAGGGGATAGGCTCGACATTTCTTTGTTCAGATCACTTGCATATTCTTCTAATTGTTTGACTTTGTTGAGCAGGAATTCCCTTCTTTCCAAAATTGCTTCATCACCTTGATCCTTGCATTCAACTTTGGCTCTTATCCTTGCTTGTCTTGCTTTTATTTCGAGATATTCATCCATGTTTTCTGGAATTATGAACCCTATAAGAGAAGGAAATTTCCTTTTTGAAGGATCATCTTTAGTGTAAAATTGTTTCATCTCATTTTTCACAGCTTCTAATTCCAATGGATATTTAGCAGCAACAGGATCATACTTTCATCAGTAGCCTGTGTTGTTTCTCTTTTTCTTTTGTGCGGTTTTGGAGGTTGTGGTGTAGGAATGATGAGATCAGTGGTGGGTGTTTGACTAACAGTGGTTGAAACAACTGGTGTTTCAACCGCTGTTGTCATTACAACTGCTGATGTATCAGCAGATGTCTTCTGCTTTTGAGCAGGGGTTTTTGATGGTGGTGATGGTGGTGGTGACTCATCATCAGGAATGAAAACCCTTCTCCTTTTTAATGTAGGAGAGGCTGATGATGTTTTGGGTGGATCAGTGGTTTGAGATTGAATAGCAGTGGTTTGTGATTGTGATTGACTGACAGTGGTTGAAACAACTGGTGCTTCAATCACTGTTGTCATTACAGCAGATGTTGTAACATCTACTGTCTTCTGCTTTATGGCAGGAGGCAGTGGTGGTGATATGATTGTAGATGATGATGTGAGGGCAGTGGTTTTGGTGGTGTGTGATAGAGTGGTGTGTGTTGAAGATATGGCTGCTGTTTGGCTACTGACAACAGTTTTTGTAACTACTGGTGTATCAGCTGTTTGAATGGAAATATGAGATTTTGTGGTTTGAGATGGTTTGGATGGCTGTTTTTCTAGTTCTGGTACAATATACAGCCCATCTTCTATTCCTTTCTTCTTCAACTTGATTTTCTCCCCCTTTTTGGCATTATCTGCAAGGGGTGTATCCATGAAGAGGATGGAAGAGGGAACTTTGCCAGAGGCACTTTAATTGATAGCCTTTATAGCTTTGATATCTGCTTGAGTGTCTTTAAACCTTGATTCCACCATGTTGGTCAGCATTTGTACATGAATAGCATGCTTTTGATCAACCATATGCTGCTGTTTTTCAAGCATGGGTTTAAAAATATTCCAAAGCTCATTTTCAGCAATTGCATGTTGTGCAGGTGCTTGAGCAGGAACAGCAGTGGCTTATGCTTTTTGAGCTTTTAAAATCTCTTGCACCATATCTTTAATTTCAGCAACTGAGTCTTCAAGTTTTTCAACCCTGTTCGTCAATTCCTGATATTTTAAATCATCACCCAAATTAATGGGATCATCTGATTTCCCTCCTGAAGAGGTTATACCAATGTGTGACTTAGGAACAGTGTTCCAGAAATCATCCATTGATGCCCCTTGTTCTTGGTACTGGGGACTTCTTTCTTCAGCACTCGATAAACCTTTGATGTTACTGATGGTCAAAATAGGCTCACTAGTGGTTATTGATGGTGTTATAGAAGAAATTGCCTTCAAGGGAGTCTTACTTATGAAACAACTGTCCAACTGAAGATCTGTTGATCCATCAGTTGTAGTTGCTGCTCCACTTGAACTACTGACAAGAGTTACTTGTAACTCCTGCAGTGTAACCTCCTCAACTGTTGCTGGGATAGCGGAGGTATAAGCATCAGACCCAGTCACTTGTGGGGGTATACTCTCAATGATAGGTGATATAGAGGAACTGGTTTGTGTCTGTGCAATATCAACCGCATGCAACAGGGGTATTATTGATTGTGGTAGAATGATTGGTGAGGGTATGGGAGTTGAAAGAGACATGTCCTTGGGATCAGGACTGTGGAAGATAGAGCCAAGTGGATCCAGAGCTTCATAATTTGGTGTCCCTGTGATTACAACCTGATCCTTTTGTGAGGATGCAGGAGGAGTTTTAGGCAAAGGTTGAGATCTTTCTTCCAACTGCTGTGAGGAAGTAGCAGCAGTGGTTTGTGGTGACATTTGTGTTGTCACAGGCAGTTGCTCTGGGATCTCATCTTCCAGAGTTGCCTTTTTATTGGGTTTAGTGGGCTTTTTGGAAGATTTTCTTTTGGTCTTTTTGGTGATGTCAGGTGTGGGTTTCAAAGCAGTGGTTGTGCTGCTCTGATCACCTGGAGCAGTGGGCTCAGCAGAAGTTGCCTGAGGATCAGTGGCAGTTTCTAAAGTCTGCTCAGGCCCCTTTGCTTTTAATTTTATTGGTGCCATCATTCTTGAAAATGTTTCAATTGTTAAACCTTTTATTTGAAAATGGACACCTTGTTTGGGCAAATTTTCATCCTCTTTTTCAAATTTTTGTTTAAAGTAATAGCTCAGAAATCTTGGAAAAAGAAGAAATGATTTGCTGTCAACATTCTTTACCATGTCATTGAAGATCTCCTGGGAGTAGTTGTAATCTTTATTGTTTAAAATAGCATAGCCCAGGCATTGAATCTTCAATGGTATTTCATTAAACGCTGTTGTTTTATTAGAAACACAACTCAAAAGTGTGTGAAATAAAAATCTGGGTGCAGAAGGGAAATAACCTTTTTGTAAGGTATCTACCTTTGATTGTTCTGCATATCCTCTTTTTATGAAATCAATTTTCATCATGGCTTTATCAAAAGATATTTTACCGTTCTGATCATTCAGTTTGAAGACTTCTGAGATTGATTTTGGGGTTATTTGAATCGCTTTACCCTGTATCGAGGAGTTGATGGCAATGACTTTGTCGCCTTTTTTTCAAGCGTTGCCTTCTTCCAGAACTCTCTCTGGGTTTGCAAGTAAATGGGAGCATCTGCTGTTAACAAAGTTTTGTACTTTGATGCAGATAGTGTATCAATGATGGAGTCGAAGGTGTGGTTATCGGTAGGTTTTGTGAGGAGACCCAAGTAGTTATGCGGTGATTTGTATGGGATTTCAATGGTTTCTTCGGTAGTTTGAGCGACCTCTTTTGAAGATGATGTTGATTTTGGTTTAGATTTTGATTTTGATTTTAACTTCGTCATTTTGATGAAGAAGAATCGGAGAGTGTTTTGGGAAGAAAGGTTGGAAACTGCTTTGAGAAGAGAACTTTTGGAATTCAATTCGACAGTGTGAAACCCTGTTTGGGGGTTTTGATCAGGGTTTTATTTAGGGAAAAAGTGATCGCTGATGTGGCAGCGGTTATTATGATCTGAAGGCTAAAAACTGACCACGTGTCAAACACTGATAAAATGGATGAAGGATGGAGAACAGTTGTTTTAAGAGCCACTGATGAATCAAGCATCAGTAGTTACAACGGTAATAATGAGGATAGTGGATGATTTTTACTATCAGTGGATAGCATATCAGTGGATAAGACACTGATTTTGAGCATCAGTGCTTGTCTTAGCAAAATGAAGAACCAGTGGTTGACTTTCAGCAGTGGATAGTAATTCGGAAACAGATGTTTGAACAAAGCAATGATTAGGGTAAATGATACAGATTTGAAGGACAATTATTTCAGCAACTGTTTTGAGAATTTTCATTCAAGGTTTTGCCACATGTCAATTTCACATTTTGAAGCTCATTCAATTTTCTGACAGTGGATTTGTACCCCAGATGATGAGAACTTTTTGCTAAGGTAACTCATTTTCATTTAATATTCAAATTAAAACATGAGTACCTCAGTAGTTTAAAGTACAGTTTAACAATCAACTCTTAAATAATGTATAAAACAAACCTGAGTATGACATGATCTTGAACAATGCACCATTTCCTTTTGATCCATTCATGAGGACAATAATACCAACAAAAATAAGGTACTATATCCTCACAGGTAACTGAAACAATTACCAACAAAAACAAGCAAAGGTTCACAATATATTATTAAAAAAAACTGAACAATATATCCTGGTTATTTGAGAAAATCCTTTATATAAAAAATGATTAAAAGATTTTCTGAGAACAGCATAAAAAAGGATCTGGTATATTTTCAAAAGAAAACATAATCATAACATTCTCAAGTTTCTGAAAATGGTCAGTGGTAGAAAATTTTGAATACATTTTTATCACTGTTAGGAACCATTTTCTTGTCAGTTGATTGCAAACCTGAGGACACATGGATGAATTTTTGAACATTTGTCTAGTCCTCTTTGGAGTTCATTCACCGGAATCAAAACCTTTTCCTGAGCAGATGAATGCACACAGTTGCTAAATGACCATTATTACCCTAAACTTTGACTCTTAAGTGTTTTACGTTTATACTCTTTTCTTTTGACTTCAAGAGTTTTGAGATAAACACACTTTCGAGTTTTATGAATTTTAGTCCAAAATCATTTTGTAGTAATGTTTTGAGAGACATGGTCATGTTTGCACAAATTTTTCAACCAATCTCACACTACACATGATACGGACTATGTTGACCCCTGATTTTCTTAATGTATTTTTAACAAAGTTGACTTGTTCCTTTTGAGGATCTCAACCTGTTTTTCAACACATAAGATTGAATGACTAAAGTTTAATTTCCCTCTTTTTATGTTAGCAAAACATCAATGTTTTTATGAACATAGGTTTTGTTAATCTGAGGTTCATACTTTAGTATTTAATGAGAACATCACAGATTATACATCAACAATTAAAATCAATTTAGAAAATAAGAAATAATCTCATGGTTTAACAAATATTGTTTTCAGATCTAGAAACCTTGAGTGTCTTGTGCATGAATTCACTTGTTGTGTGAAATTTGTGTGTCATATGACATCTTGGTTGATTTACAGAGTTTTGATTAACCACTTTGAACATGATTTACTCGATACTCTGTTTTTCAACTAAATACAACTAACCTTAGTATCAATGAATTTTGAGCCGAACTGTTATGTCAAATTGATTGTTAGATCGAATTTAACTGTCCAAGCTCTGATACCAATTGATAGGATCTGAGGATCCACAGATTGTGCTTGTTTGTGAGATTTGAACAAATCAAATAGATATGAGCAGTTTTAAGTGCAGCGGAAATGAATAACAAACTTTGTAAACACAATCAAAGGAGAATATAGTTTGATAAACAATTGCTTTTTCATAGAGTCGAAAGATTACATTAAAAGCAAAAGGTTACAATGCAAGCTTACAGACTAAACTCCCCCTCAGCCTGATACTCCAGAGTTGGTTGCACAAGATGAAAGGATTGAATTGAGGAGAAGAACTCACTCAAAACCATCAAATATAACAGTACAGAGTACTGTTATATTTATAGGCAAACCGAAACACTGATGTACCTCAGCTGACATCACCATGATAGTGACATCTAACAGCCTAACAACCTATAAACACTGATCTGTACAAAACTACTGACGTCTAACAACTGATTGATAATAAAATACAAAACAAGTCTAACACTGTTCACGTTCCACTGTTGTAGCCTAAGCACTGATTATTTGAACATCAGTGCTTCCTTCAAAAGGTGATCAGTCTTTGAATGAGCAGTGCTTGGGTCTTTAGCAGTACTTAAGAAACAGCAGTAGATAGAGCTCAGTGTTTGCCTTTTAGCAGTCTTCAGTTGTTTCATCAGTGTTTGGTTCATCAGTTGTTCTTCTGAGCAGTACTTAGAGTGTATCAGCAGATAGGTAACCACTGTCAAGGGGAGAGCTTAGAGTAAACGACTGCTTATTGTGAATCCACTGTTGTGAACCGGTTTTGGCTTTCATTATCTGTTCCTCTAGTAGGGTTCAATCCCAACATAACTAAAAGATGAAATTTAACATACCTTGTGATCCCTTCACTTAGGTGATCACTAATATTAGCTTGGATTTCGATTTGGGACTGATTTAGCCTTTCAATTCGATCAATTTGAGCAAGTTAGGGTTTGAAGATGAGAGCTCCTGGCTTCTCTAGAATTTTAGACCAGAACACACACTTAGGGTGTGTGTTTTGGTGTTTTATTTAATTAAAACTAGTTTCTAGTTTAACACTTTGGGCCCCTCCACTTTACCCAAGTTGCATATAGTGTGTTTTGACTAATTTCCTTATTACCACAAGACTTGTGACTAACTAGGTTATTTATTCCTAGTTACTTTATCTTGTTTATTATCGACATTAAATTTTAATATAAAAATTTAGGTTTTCGGGGTGTTACAACACATCGCATAAATCGTCATTTAACGACTTTAACGCCCTTTCGGCGCGTAGTATGGTTTTAAACCATATTTACCAACCAAGACTTGTTACCTACTGATTTTATATCTTATTTAAAATGTTTTTACAGTAGGTATATGTTATAAACGCAGATTCCTAAATAAGCCTTCAAACTATGTGTGAAATGACTAAAATGCCCCTACGGTACATAGTTTGGTCTTAAACTATAAACAACACATATATTTGATTTCCTACTAATATTATATCACAAATTAAGTATTTTTCCAGAATGTTTATGTTCATAACATCATTTTATATGCAAGCTCCTTTTATAAATCGCTAAATGACCAAAATGCCCTTATGAGGCTTAATTTGATTTTAAAACCTTAATGGGCATACAAGTTGATATCCTACTGATATTATAACTTGTTTAAGGTATAATGACATATGGAACTTTTACATGACTCATATGGTTACCCGTTAATACTTATACACGTACGGTTCAACTTATGTAACTAGTTTACCGAAACGGGTTTAACCTTATCATTTTAATCTCAATTTCCAGAATGTAAATAGTTTACCCATGTTATACAAGTATTAATACTTGTTGGGTTTAAACTACACTCTATTCTGGTCATCCTTAATCTAGCATAATGTACTGTTTTTAACACTTTAAGCTAGCCGGTCTAAGTCTACGACTTAAATAGGACCCCTTAGCATTCTAATTGGTTTTTTATACCATAATTCTAGACTAGAGCCTTCCAGTAATTGCTACCTACACTTACCTATTGATCAAACGGCTGAGTTTATATAAACTTTGCATTTTAAAGTCAAAGTACTAGCTCAGGTAAATACTTTTAACCTATTTTCCCTATACGGGCTTGGGTTACGGTAAATTATTACCGCTTGGTCGGGTATGAGATCATATGCCGGATTGTGGCTACAAAATCCGCATAACCCGTTTTAATCTATTTTGTTTGATAACTTAAACATTGGGGGTTAACACGACCGTGTCCTGGATATCCTCGGCTCGTTTTAGTTACTAATGGCCACGACCAAGCACGGGGTGTAGGCATACACCCGATAGATGCTTAATGCTAAAAATGTTTTTACCCACAAGTTGGGGATAACTCCTTTGTGGGTTTATAAGTGGTGTGTCAGTTAATCATGTCTCGGTTTCTGTATTGGGCCTATGTATTGACAAACATGTAAAACTGTATACAATATTATTTTAATTGTTCCAAGTTTAAAAGATTTTCATGTGCCTTGTGCACTTAAATAAATTTGAAGTGTTTTCAAAATGTGTCAGTTGATTGTATTTACCAATGAAAATTGATGTATTTTCAAAAGACTAAGCTACAGGTACAATATGTAATAGGCTGGAAGCTGCTTGGTATTGATATAAGAGGGTCTTGCAAATCCTTAGATATGCCTAAAGTCTGTTGAACATCTTTTGTACATTTTATGATCCGCCTGTGGATCTTTTATTACAGACCTTCTGTATATTTATTTTGAACTTTAGACATTTTGGTTTGTAATAATAATTTATACTCCAAGACTTCCGCTGTGCTATTTTGTGTATATTGACTATGATGATATCAACTTACGTCACGATACTCCCCACCGGGTTTGTGGTTGAAATATCGGGGTGTGACAGTAGCACAATGTATAATGGTAGGAACAGACATATCAGACGTAGACATAATACGATACGACAACTAATCTCTACATGAATTATCACTGTTGATTACATGAGGTCAAAGGATAATATCACGGATCCGCTAACAAAGGCCTAAGTAGAGACTTAGTTCAGAATTCGTCCATGGGAATAGGACTGAAGCCCTTGAAAAATTAAGTTCATATGATGGAAACCTAACTCAATAGACTGGAGATCCCAAGAACTGAGTTCAATAGGAAAACCTAATTGTATGAATGAGTGAGGTCAGTGTGGGGGATAACCCTACGTATTTAAAAAGGGAGTTTATTACAAAGCTTATAAACTTCCTGGTCCATTCCTAAAAGTGACAAGTGTGAGGCTAAGCCTATGGCTTTTAATGATTCGACTAAGGTAACCAAGCATACATAGTGAATCACCTATGTGAGAGAGAAGTGGGGTCACCTCGAAGGGTATTGTTGGGGTATAATACTTAATGGCTCTCGCAGAACCAAGCTTATGTTCATGACCATAACGAACATAACTATGAGGATTTGACGTTGTCAGTGAGAATCTTGTGTGAAGTGTATTTTTGTCTACATAAATGGCAGACGAGTTCAGAGACATCGATGTCTACTCAGAGCCATTGGGCTGAGTGCATTTCATGAGCGAAGGTTCAAAGGGTAAAACCTACCTATCGTATGCAAAACTCAACTGTTGAAATCAAATTGGAATAATGTTGTTTCTGAGATCAACCTCCATTCATGTGGGGGATTGTTGGAAGTTTTAAGTGTGAATGAAAGTCTAAAGTGGTAAAACACTTTGTCCCACATTGGTGTGGGAACAAAAGGAAGGGTTATATGACATGTTTTACCACAAGTCCTACCCGTGCGTGCGCGCGCGCGCAGGGGGGGGGCAAAAATTTAGTTTTGAAACTGGAATTTGTTTGAACTCGTACGTGCCCGCACGTCCTGCGGACACGAATGCAGCTCCAAAAACCCAGGCCCGCGTGAGGCGGTTTTTGAACTGACTGGAAACTGTTATTCATTTTAAGTTTTAATGATCATCATTATTTTCAGTTTTAAACTGTTATGATTATTCGTTTTAATGATCATTATGTTTCAGTTTTAAACCGATGCAATAATTACCATTATTGGTCATTATTCTTGTTTTAATTTGCTGCAATGATGATGAGAATTCAGTTATGGTTTTATGGCTATAAAACCAAACCAAACGAATCAGTTTGAGACACACCAACAACATCTTCTTCTCCTTCTCTCTCGATCTCTGAAACATTTCCTATTTCGTTTCAGGTAAGTGTTCAAGTCCGGTAGTGCGCTGTTGCTGCTTCGAACCAGCATACCCTGGGAACAGACCGCGAATCTGTTTAAGGGATTGTGTCAAACATAAGCCTGGTTCACTGTTACTACTTTTTTTTTTAGTTTCCTGTTTTCTGTTTCAGATTTCAAGTTCATATCAGCAGTTTACTAACATCAAATGGGCGGTAAAATTAGGAAATCCTTAAATTTTAAGACCAAAAATATAATTAAGGTTTTAACCTAAAAAGTTCTTTTTTTACCGGAAAATGGAGCTTTATTAGAAAACGAACCTTTACCAGAAGCTAAAGGCTCCAAACAGTCCATGTCAGATTTTTGACTTTGGATCTAAGCGTTATCCACAAAAAAAACACTAACTTTTAAATTTCTTCTAAACATTTTTGCATTGGCAACATCGCTCCTTTTTTTATATCAGCAAACAACAAACTTCATTTCACCCAACTAAGAACAGCAGGTTTTGAGTAGTAAGACACTAGAACTGTAACAACCCGACTTTCCGAATCAAGGTTAAAGGAAAGTCAAAGTACAAGTCAAAGTCAAAGTTAAGATCTTATTCAGATCTGTCATTACATGCTTAATTATTGTTTATTCAAAAGATAGTTAACGCATTTAAACAAACTTTATAGCATTGTTACTTCACGCTATCACAACGCAACGCAACGCAACGCAACGCAAACTCGAAACGCAGGTATTGTAATTGTTCTATGTGTGTGTTATTATGTGCTTTACTTGTGTGTGCCTTATATATGTTTTGGGATGTTATTCGCAAACGCAATCACAACTCTATCGCATCGCAATCTCATCGCAACTCGAAACACATATTTACTTTTATGCAGTTGTATGTTAAGTGTGTAGTGGTTATGTTATTTGTGTAACTTGTTTCTTAAATATTGCTTGGTTTATCTCATCGCAACGCTTACTCTCTACTCGGTTAAACGCAACGCAACACTCAACGCACGAAACGAAAGTCGGAAACCAAAGCCGTCTGATCGAATGACCCTTAGATCGAATGGCCATCCGACCCATCGTTCCACCGCCTATCTCTCATTCTTACACTATAAATACACACCAATTACATCACTGTTCACTAATGTGACAGCCTTATCCGACCAACTCGCTCCCAACTCGTTTTCAAGCACATTTCACTCGACTCCAAGCTATTTTCGTAAGTTTTCTTCTTAAATCTTGTACTTCCATCATCAATACACAGTCTCTCACTATCTTCTCCACTGAAATCTTACATTTTCACCATGAAATCATCATATTTGGACTACTTTAAGGTGATGTCACCTCGGGTTCTTATGAACACTGAAGGGCGACCTCATCTCACCAAGATTTGTCCAGATCCAAAGGATTTCTACATGACTTAACACAAATCTTCACTAAATCTAAACACTTTTCAACTGATTCAAACTTTTCTTCACTTTTTCACTCAAAACCGATGGAATCTAGACTCATTCAGGCTCTCCACTCATACTCTAGTTGAGAACCGGTCTGAGAACGGATTTCCACCAAAGAGACGACCGTTTCATAGGTTGAACATGAAACTGCATCATGAACAATTAGGCTGATCGAATGGGGTGATTCCCATCCGATCGACTGAGTTGGACTTGGTGTGGTTTCTGTTGTTTAACACGACATCGTGCCGTCCCTGTTCAACTTCAAAACTTTTAACTTGGAAAACTTTGTGAGATTTTCAAAAACACCAGCTCGCCAAGGAATAGCCATCCGATCGGATGACCATCCGATCGAATGACTATTCGACCAGGTGGCTTGTCCTTTATAACTTTCAGCACTTAAACAACTTGATCAAAACTTCAAAGAATATCACACTCCCAATCGAGTAGCCATCCGATCGAATGGTCATCCGTCCGGATAACTATCCGATCGAATGACTTGATTTATACTACAACGAAAACTTCAAAAGTTCCAAACAAACTCACTCACCCAATCGAATGACCAACCGTCCTAATGGTCATCCGTCCGGATGATCACCCGATTGACTCACCATCCGACACTCCACTATATTACACGCTGTTCAACGCTCATGCTACTGTTCTATGCTCAGGCTAATCTCCACGCGCTCCCTTCAATCCAAGTACTATGTTTACTAGTTAAACACGCACGGTGAGTATACTCGAACCCATTTTCTTTTAACGCACTTTGGGTGTTACATACGTTTCCTATATCAACTCACATTGAACACACAATGCAAACACTTTGAAACGCTAACCGCTCTCGCATGTTATACGTGACTCGATGAATGCTTATATGTTATGTTTATACAGTGATTGTTTGCCTGACACCTTAGCAATGATAGTACTGTAGTTTGGACTCAGCACCTGTCTTGGACAGGGGTTGTCAAGGGTTTTACTTCACATGGTCATAGTGGTGATAATGTGTTGCGCATTCTACAACTCGCAGTCATGTCAGTTGCATACTTCATTGTCAATAGCTTACTTGCTTCACATTTCTACGTGTTACATGATGGTTATGCGTAAACGCTTTCGCTACTATATGCTACTCAAACTTGTGTACTCACCTTTACACTCTGTGTATTGACTTTATTTTAACGTATGTGACATGTGTTTAGGATGCTATGTTTGTTGTGAGGAATCAAGCTAGGGAGTCTAGAAACAAACTAAATAAATCTGAGTTGTCGGAACAGTTTACTTGTTTTTGAGAAACCCTGTCTGTAATAACTATTTTTACTTTATATGTTATTGGTATGGGACTTTAACGTTAAGTATATCGTAATTAATAGTTGTTATGGATTCTCTTGGATAATCTGTTTTGCTCAGTGCCACGCCCCGATATTTCCGCCATCGGTTGGGGTGTGACAGATTGGTATCAGAGCCATAACTATAGTGAATTAGGAAAGACACGACCTAGTCCGGGTTTGATGTCTTAGAAATGACCTAGCCAATAGTCTAAGTACCAAAAGACCACTTGTGCAAACCCAGTAGGGGTTTTGTACGAATTTACACTCACTCGTACTCGCTAAAACCACATCTTCGTGCGAACACCGCATACTACAGCTTTGCGCGAAGAAGGCCTTCCCTAAGGCCGGAAACTACGTAGCTTTCCCTAAAGCTAGCACAAAACACACATTTTCAACAAAAAAAAAACACTCGCATAACGCAAATGAGCGATTTTGTCGAGATTAGGTGTGAAAACCGAGAACTCTCGATAAAATTACCCACTTTATGCGAAATTTTTACTCTCAGCACGAGAATCTTTTGTTGAGTCAGGAGTGACATCCATACCTCGACAAAATTCTCCATCTCTATCTTGTGGTTCTGCCACACTCACAGGGATGAAGTTATTAAGTTACGGGTGAAACTCGCATCTTAACGACACGTTCCACTCTCTACTTTGATTTTTTTACAAAAAATCTCACCAGAGTCTCGATGGGTCTCAACGACGAGAGTCGCGTAGTAACCAAAAGGTATGTGTGTCGTTCGCCGTGTTTTGGCGAGAGCACGGTCCATTAGGCCAAAGTGTGTGCTCAAGGTCGTTGTGGATAGTCGAATCACTTTGGGTAGTCAATGCCCTAACACCCGACTTTCTGAATCAAGGTCAAAGGAAAGTCAAAGTACAAGTCAAAGTCAAAGTTAAGATCTTATTCAGATCTGTCATTACTTGCTTAATTATTGTTTATTCAAAACACAGTTGACGCATTTAAACGCACTTTGTCGCATTGTTACTTCACGCTATCACAATGCAACGCAAACTCAAAACGCAGTTATTGAAATTGTTCGATGTGTGTGTTATTATGTGCTTTACTTGTGTGTGTCTTATATATGTTTTGGGATGTTATTCGCAAACGCAATCACAACTCTATCGCATCGCAATCTCATCGCAACTCGAAACGCAGATTTACTTTTATGCTGTTGTATGTTAAGTGTGTAGTGGTTATGTTATTTGTGTAACTAGTTGCTTAAATATTGCTTGGTTTATCTCATTGCAACGCTTACTCGCTACTCGCTTAAACACAATGCAACGCTCAACGCACGAAACGAAAGTCGGAAACCAAAGTTGTCTGATCGAATGACCCTTCGATCGAATGGCCATCCGTCCGGATGACCATTCGGTCGGATGGCCATCCGATCGACTGGCCATCAGACCCATCATTCCACCGCCTTTCTCTCCCTCTCACACAATAAATACACACCTGTCACATCACTGTTCACTGATGTGACAGCCTTATCCGACCAACTCGCTCCCAACTCGTTTTCAAGTACATTTCACTGGATTCCAGGCTATTTTCGTAAGTTTTCTTCTTAAATCATGTACTTCCATCATCAATACACACTCGCTCACCATCTTCTCCACTGAAATCTTACATTTTCACCATGAAATCATCAGATTTGGACTGCTTTAAGGTGACGTCACCTCGGGTTCTTATGAACACTGAAGTGCGACCTCATCTCAGAAATATTTGTCCAGATCCAAAGGATATCTACATGATTTAACAGAAATCTTCACTAAATCTAAAGACTTTTCAACCGACTCAAACTTTTCTTCAACTTTCTTCACTTTTTCACTCAAAACCGATGGAATCTAGACGCATTCAGGCTCTCCACTCATACTCTAGTTGAGAACCGGTCTGAGAACGGATTTCCACCAAAGAGACGACCGATTCACGGGTTGAACATGAAACTCCATCAAGAACAGTTAGGCTGATCGAATGGGGTGATTCCCATCCAATCGATTGAGTTGGACTTGATATGGTTTCCGTTGTTTAACACGACATCACGCCATCCCCGTTCAACTTTAAAACTTTTAACTTGGAAAACTTTGTGAGATTTTCAAAAAAACAAGGTCGCCAAGCGAATAGCCATCTGATCGAATGACCATCCGATCTAATGACTATTCGACCAGGTGGCTTGTCCTTTATAACTTTCAGCACTTAAACAAATTGATCAAAACTTCAAAGAATATCACACTCCCAATCGAGTAGCCATCCGATCGAATGGTCATCCGTCCGGATAACCATCCGATCGAATGACTTGATTTATACTACAATGAAAACTTCAAAAGTTCCAAAACAAACTCACTCACCCAATCAAATGACCAACCATCCGAATGGTCATCCGTCCGGAGGACCATCCGGTACTCCACGCTGTTCAACGCTCATGCTACTGTTCTATGCTCAGGCTAATCTCCACGGGCTCCCTTCAATCCAAGTACTGTGTTTACTAGCTAAACACGCACTGTGAGAATACTCGAACCCATTTTCTTTTAATGCACTTTGGGTGTTACATACGTTTCCTATATCAACTCACATCGAACACACAACGCAAACACTTTGAAACGCTAACCGCTCTCTCATGTTATACGTGACTCGATGAATGCTTGTATATTATGTTTACATAGTGATTGTTTGCCTGACACCTTAGCAACGATAGTACTATAGTTTGGACTCAGCACCTGTCGTGGACAGGTGTTGTTAAGGGTTTTACTTCACATGGTCATAGTGGTGATAATGTGTTGCGTATTATACAACTCGCAGTAATGTCGGTTGCATACTTCATTGTCGATAGCTTACTTACTTCACATTTCTACGTATTACATGCTGGTTATGCGTAAATGCTTTTGCTACTATATGCTACTCAAACTTGTGTACTCACCTTTACACTCTGTGTATTGATTTTATTTTAACGTATGTGAAAAGTGTTTAGAATGCTATGTTTGCTGTGACGAATCAAGCTAGGGAGTCTAGAAACAAACTAAATAAATCTGAGTTGTCGGAACAGTTTACTTGTTTTTGAGAAACTCTGTCTGTAATAACTTTTTTACTTTATATGTTATTGGTATGGGACTTTAACGTTAAGTATATCATAATTAATAGTTGTTATGGATTCTCTTGGACAATCTGTTTCGCTCAGTGCCACGCCCCGATGTTTCCGCCATCGGTTGGGGTGTGACAAGAACATAACCAAAAAACAACACCTAGGGAGGCTACACGAAAACTAGAAAACAAAAAAAACAGTTACATTCCTAATTATCCACCACTAAATGTCACCCAGTTTTCCCAGCTTGAAACTCCTTGTTTGGATCTATGTTTGATCCATAGGAAAGTCATGACTTGAACCTCTCCGAATATGTCGTCAACATGTGTCCGTTTTCCAGCAAAAATCAGTTCGTTGCCCTCCTTCCACACCGTCCAACATGCCGCTAGGATTATTAGCCGCACCATCTTTCTTTTGTGTCCCGACACAGTTAAAGTTTTAAAAACTTGGAGAAGATCTCTAACGTTATAGGCGTATACCTGGTGAATACTACACCAAGCACTAATTTTTTGCCAAAGAATCACAATCGTCAAACAAGAGGTAAATAAATGGTTTGAATCTTCTTCACTTTTGCCACATAATCTGCACAGAGCCGGCCCGCATTGCACTTTTCTATTATGTAAACCTTTAAGAGTTGGAAGTCGATCTTGTTCCGCTCACCACCCCAAGATATTAACCTTTTTTGGAGCCCATTTAACCCATTCGAAAGGATAATATGGAACAACATATTGAGTTAATAATTTACGACACGATGCAATGGAAAAGATCCCATCCGAATTCAACTCCCAGTTCCAACTGTCTTGTGATGTTGTGAGGACCAAATTGTTTACCAAATCGCTGCATCTTTGTAATTCTGATCTTTCTCCATTGTTGTTCGGTTGATGCCTCCAATCCCAGCCTCTGACCCTGCTAGCAATTGAAACACTGTTATTGATTTCAATTGCAAACAAAGCTGGGAATGTCTCCATATTAGGACCCTCCTTGAGCCATTTATCGACCCAAAAGCGAACCGTCTCCCTGTTGCCCACTTGCCCTCTCATCAGACAATTGGCCTTCACATTCACACTTTCCAAATCCTTACCCAAATTGCAAATCCCATTCCATGCACCGGTTATTCCAGCCTTTATTGGGAGAAAAGACCATGAATTTTCTTGGCCATGGACAACATCAACAACTTTTTTCCACAGAGCCTTATCTTCTATTTTATATCTCCCCCACCACTTCAAAAGTAAGATTTCATTCATAGATTTGAGAGACCCCAAACCAACCCCACCTTTAACTTTTGGCCCAACAACGTGTTCTCAGCAAACTCAATTCATTTTAGCTTTTGCCTTCATCCCCACCCCAGAAAAAAAAATGACGTCTCAACGCCTCCAAAGTATCTAGGATGCCCTTTGGCGCTTTGAACAAGGAGAAGTAATATAGAGGAAGGTTATCTAAGACTGCTTTTAACATCACCACTCTCCCCCCGACCGTTAAAATTTTCACTTTCCATTTTGAGAGTCTTGTCTTGAAACATTCCACCACACTATTCCAATGTCTAAGCTGGTTCATGTTGGCCTCTACCAATAACCCCAAGTACTTGCAAGGAAATTTGCCAATACAACACTTGATTTCATTAGCAACATGTTCCACTCTTGCTTCCACCACTCCGAGACCAAATAGGTTGGATTTTTTATAATTAATTTTCATCCCGGAGATAAGATAAAAACATCTTATGAGACGGATGATATTTCGTATGTTATTATCTCCCCATTCCCCTATGAAGACCACGTCGTCCGCATACATCAAATGAGTCATAGTCGGGCCGTTATTTGGTAATCTTATACCACGCATAAAACCTATCTCTTTTGCCTTTACAATAAAACAGGTAAGCGCCTCCATCACTATTATGAAAATAAAAGGGGAGAATGGATCTCCTTGGCGAACCCCCCGAAAACATTGGAATTCATGTGTCGGAGATCCATTAATTAATACCGACTCCCTTGAAGATTTTAATATCCCCGTACCCATCTCCTCCATAGTGCCGGAAAATTCATTTGGTTGAAAACGTTATTGATAAAAACCCAATTTATAGAATCATAAGCTTTTTCGATATCGATTTTGAGAAAAAAAAAAGCTTCGGATTTTGTTTTTTTACCCATGAGATTATCTCATTTAGCACCAATGGACCGTCTAGAATGTTTCTATCAGATAAGAATCCCGACTGGAATTCCAAAACAACTGAACCCACCACCTTTTTTATTCTATTAGCCAAGTCTTTGGAGATAATCTTTGAAATGCAACCAATTAAGCTTACGGCTGAAAATCGTTAAAAGTTATGGGATCAATACCTTTTGGGATCAGTGCTAGAAACGACGATCCGAAACCGCGACTAATCTCCCCAGTTTCATGAAAATACTCCATCATGTTCAAGATATCTTCTTTTAGAATATCCCAAAAATGCTTAAGAAAACTGAAACTGAAACCATCCAGCCCCGGTGCTCGGTCACCACCATAATCCCATATTGCATCTTTTACTTCCTGTAGAGAAAAATGCAAAACAAGGCCAGATGCTTCCCCTTGTGATAACCGATTGAGATTCGGACATGAGAAGTTTTGCCGTTATCGTTCCTGTAATGGTTTTTCGTTTCTAACCAGTTACAACTTGCAAAAATCCTCAATTGAAATCACGTGATTAACCTTTTTCTTGGTCTCCGATTTTTATAGGTGTTCAACACTCTTCAACAGGTCTTTGAACAAAGAGTTCGACGACTAAGGAATAGGAACACCCATCCAACAACAAATGCTCCACCAAATAGTACTAGCATGAAACCAAAAGATTATATGCATTTTCAGCGAAGAAGGGAGTCGTAAGTATCTATTGGCATGATTTGTACAATACGACCTTCTTGGGCCCTCCAAACGAATAACCGGGCCTTTGGGTTTCCATCTTTAAAACAGCCAAGTGGGTTACAGAACTTTCAACTTCGTGATTCTCTAATTAATTAACATGGTGTGACAACTGGCACTTTTCCATGAATTCCGTACAATAATAAACAGTAATTTGTGCTTTAATGACTGTGTGTGATTGAATTAACAAGACGAATTATTTTCTGATTACTGTCAAATACATACAATGGCATTTCATGTTGCAATATTTTTATCATTACTACATGCAACACAGCATGGCACAATTAGTGCATGAAACAAAGTTAGCACAGTTATCAGCCAAACTAGAAGTACTGACAGGATTTCAGTACCTAGGCAGACGTGATGTTAAGACACAAAATGAGCCCGAAACCAAGAGTTACATTAGAATAGTGTGTAGGAAATTAGGGATCATAAAACTGCTTACCTAGTGATGATTTAGGTGCTGAAAAGTGCTAGAAACACACTAAAACTGCAGAATTCTGCAGAAAATAACCAAATTCAACAATTTTGAACATTTTAACTCCAAAAGATAATGCAAAATTATGGTTTAATGGTCCAGAATACCTTCCTAACTGTCGGGAATCAAAACTGTTATAAAAGCCTACATAAAGCACACTAAACTGCGCAATTTAGCACCTTAACGAACCGGTAACCAACCGGACATTACCCGAAACACCAAAATTTCATTAGAAGCATTGTTTTAATATTTTGAAGCTAGTTATGGTCACCGAACATCATAACACATCCAATAAGCACATAACACATTTAACATTAACTAAATTCCATTACTTTCTAACCAAGATCACTAACTACCATTACAACCCAACCATACACCCCCCCCCCCCATAACCGGTCCTAGACATGGGACCCACTTGAATGATTTCTTTACAATTTTAAAATAGATTTGTTGCTTAATATGAGAACATAATATCCGTTATATATTTTTATGTTGGAGAACATTTATAAAAGACCACAATATAAAACTCTATAACCTTCTTCATCATTTCAACTCACCATAACTTTCCTTCTCTCCTTCTAACCTCACGGCCTAAACACCCCTTGAAACACCCTTCATTTTTCAATCCACTCAACACATTCTATGGTGATTTAAGGGTGAAACGAGCATATTTAAGAAGCTTGGAAGCAAGGGAGATTGAAGGACCTTCACATAGAGCTTTTATCCACCTTGTTCATCATCATCTTCAACTTGATTTCTTCCCTAGCCCTTGTGCTAGTAGTAAGGCCCTAACAACTTGTTTTTACTTCTTATTTTGATGGTTAAAAGGTTATGTAATGTGTTAATCTAATGAAACTCAAAGAAACATGAAGATGAACATAAACATAAAGCTAAATAACATGAAGAGCAAGTTGTTTTAAATGTATGTAGTATACTTGATTGTTGATTTCTTGTGTTTATGATGTTGATCATCATAAGAAGCTTGCTAGATTGTGATTAAACACATGATTTAGCAAGTGAGAGGATGAATCTTGTAAAAATCAAAATGATCATCCTTTATGTTCAACATGAACTTGAAAATGAAGTTGTTTTTGTGTATGATGATGATGATGGATACATGTTATAAGTTTTATAAATGGATGATTACAAAAATAATTTTCTCAAGGAACCAAGGTTATTTACAAGGTTTACAAAACCATGATTTTAGAAACTAATCATATTTTTAGTGTTAAATCAAAGCTAAAAACATGTTTGTAACAAGAAAAATACAAAAGAATTATTTTTAGAAAAATCATCCTACAAGTTGTAAAGGACCAAATTTTGCAAGAATGTGATTTACAAACAAATAACCTCATTTTTAAGGGTAACTAAACCTACTAAATAACATACTAAGTTACTACAATTTTTTACAAAGTTTCAAGTTCATGTCATAGTGTAAATTTCATATTCTTGGCTCATGGTAAGTCTTGAATGAATTGTTGATGATTGGTGATGATTTTAAAAGAAAATGATATGCTTTGAAAGCATGAAAATCTCCATTTTTAAGGGGAAACTATGGCAAAATTTTTGTATAATTTAAACACTTAGAAAAATAATTTTTAAACAAGTGTTTATAAGTAAATTTTAACCATTGTTTTTCATATAAATTTTGCCATAATTTTTGTTACAAAAATTACAAATATTGGAGGTTGATTTTTTAAAAATAAAAGTGACTAAGTATATATTTAGGAAAATATATTTAGATATCACAATTTGTGTGATTACTTGTATATTATGTGTATTAGTTATATTATTTTAGGACTTGAAATACTATAACTAACCAAAATACCAAGAATTATAATACAAAAATAATGCCAAAATTCCAAGAAAATAAATATATAATTTATACCCAAGAATTGGACAAACCAAACAAGGAATATGGATTAAATATATATTCCGGAATTAAGTTCATATATATATTTTTGACAAACAAGTTAAACGGTATTTTGGAAATCATAGAAACGGAAATTATTATTTTTACAAGTGTTACAAAAATATATCATATTTTTGTTAACAAGGAAATATATTATTTTTGAGTAAAGAAAGAATATATATTTTCTTGGATTATTAGAAGATATATTATTTGAAGAAAATATATTTTCTTAAACAAATTTAGAATATATAATTTTTGGGGTGAAAAATGGATTTATAAATATTATCTAAGTTAATCTTGAAAATATATTATTTTTGAGGTTTATATGAAAATATAATTATTTTTGCCAAGAAAAGATTTATAGATAATTTTCTACAAAAGTTTTCTTAAGATGCATACATTATAAGAATATGAAGTGGTGATTTTATTTGATAAAAAAAATATATTCCGGAAAATTTAATACAAAATTAAATATAGGAATACTTAATGAATACAAGAAAATACATATTCTCGTACGTACAAATACACACCGGAACACACCACAAATACTTGGCAAAATACACAAGTATAATTATACCCATACTTGGGAGATATCCATGAAAAGAATTACAGAACGAACAAAGGCAAACATATATTATTCTGACAATATTCCAAATAAATGGATGAATATAATTTAAGTTAAAATATTATTATTTTAACTAATAATTATATACTTTGGAATTATATAATGTACATCAAAGATGTAACTCAAAGTATACCAAGACTTCCAAAATAAGTCTTAATGAACAACTAAGACAAAGAGTCGTTACACGACCTAAACCACTAATAAAACATGGAACGTGTGTAGGTAGTTGTACGACTCATAGACGGACCTTTGAGCATACGAGATAGCAGGACGCAAACTTGTGAGTTCATGTCCCCGTTTTTCTCTTAACTGTTTTCGGATTTATAACTCTCGGGGGTGAAATACATGTTACATATGTTTCAATGGTATGATTTAGCTATGAAATGAACTATTAGATCATGTGAGCATAGGCTGAAAACTGAAATGCCAATAACTCTCATATGAAACATGGACAAAGGTTAGATCTAAAGGGTACGGCCGAGCCCCACTCATGGTCCTTATGTGACCACTTAGAGTGCTTTAGTGTCCCAGTCGAGGTGATTCGACAACGGCCAAGGGGATTTGACACAATCAAGGTGATTTGATACGGTCAAGGGAATTTGACACAGTCAAGGTGAATTTGACACAGTCAAGGGAATTCGACACAGTCGAGGAGATTCGACAAAGACAAAAGTCTACTCATATTGGGTACTCCCTATGTCTTCACATACATTAATGTCCTTGCAAAACATTAATTGTTCTGTTCATGGACACTTTTCATACCTGATTTCAAAGGAGTCTCTCAAATGTTTACAAGTTTATTAGTACTCATTCAAAACGCATGAACTCGCTCAACTTTTGTTGATGTTTTAGAAATTACATGTATTTCAGGTAACAAGTTGGATCTTGGGTGCTGGTGTTGTTTCTGGATGTAAATTTCAATTTTAGATGTCATCCACTTTTGTTGGTTTGTAACTTAATCAAAAGTTGTGTTGTTTGAAACTTAAATGACTGGTGTTTGTAATGTTTTGAACTTTATGAATGGATGAACATCATTTTGATCATATAGTTGTTTATTATAATCGAATGCAATGAGAACCAATCAAATCACACGCATACGCTTCCTCAAAAGTCAGGGTGTGACAGTTTGGTATCAGAGCTTTGATTGTAGTGAACTAGGATTCCTTCTCGAGTCTAGACTACAATCACTAGGACTCTCTCACGAAAACATTTTTACAAAATGGTTTTTCATTGCATTTATGAAAGCGCCAAGATCTATGAGTCAAAACATTTTTCAAAGGAAAGACAAAGCAAGGACATTAGTAGGGAGGAGAATACCCCAATTAAAGTGCCAAATGAGGTATAGTCTATGTAAGATAGACTTGCCAAAGACAAAATGAGCCCCCTCAGAAAGGACAAACGAGAGTTATATGTGACATGATGCATTTATTTGCCTGTGTATACTAAGTAACATATTTATTCATTAATATATAAGCGTACGGAATAATTACTGACGTGAACGAGATACCTTCGACTTCGAATTCCTTTATTGTTCTTGACTCGCACAACGAGACTATCGACCTCGCGTTTATTGTGAAGCTCATGGCTGGAGTGATTACCAAACGAGATCATGAGCTTGTTTCCGTAGAAGATGGTTGTTCTTCCCTCTCTAATGTGAAGGTGCCTGACTACGATAGTGACGGCGAGGTGGAGGAGGCAACCTTGGACAACACCCTCATCAGTGGGATGAGGTCCCTGTGACTTTTGCGAAACAAAATTGACTACACTCTTGTCCAGACGAGGAAGATGAGGTACTCATCTTGAAGGTGCCCCCCCAACTACTAGGAATTCTCCTTATTCCTATTACATCTAAGTATTGTGCCTATTCGCGCGTAACGATAACGAAGGATAGCGCGTGGACCACCATAATGGTCCTTTCCATGTCGAAGGTATAAGGACAATAGTGTCCCCTCTTTGATTGATCATCTGCTTTGAACGAGGGAAAATTAGGGTGACCATACAAGACAATTTATTATTACGGGGGCCCACGTAATAACGACTTGTAGTGCATGGAAATCCTGGTGGACTCTGCGGGTCAAGCTAATGATCACCACCCATCCAAATTTCTAAGTGTTCACACCTTCATCTAGTAGAACAATACCTAGATAGTTGCTATAGCACTCTACAAAGTAGGAAATCTGACTTTGCCTACTTCGTGTCTGACACTCTTACCCGTAAGAAAGTGAAGATGGCTAACACTCGGGAAAGATTCAGCAACCTTACACTCTCTATCACCCCTATATGTGGTAGAAATGCACAACCCCCATCTCTTAGAAGTATACCCGTCTTTGTGAAACTAAAGACCTAAGGAGACCAATTTAGAAGGAAAATAACCACTACTTTCATATTATGGAACTTGTATGGCCGAGGTGATGTAACCTCGAGTTCATCTTGTTTTCCTCTGATAAAAACAATAAGTCAAGTTGTCAAGCATATATGAAAGCTCAGTGGTTGTTTTCTTACTTATACATTGTTGATTATATGTATGTGACGTTAGGGGTTACATGTTTACTTATGGTGATATATACCTCATAGACGATTATTGGTGAATGTTGTCTAACCTACCCAATACCTTTTTGCCAGAAGAAAATGCCGCCCAGAAGTGACACAGACACTAATACGTTACCAAGGACAGAAGCCGAACTACAAGAGCGCATCTCACAAGCCATCGCTCAGCACGAGGCCCTCCGCTTCGAACATAGCGGTGGTACCTCTGGGAATAACCCCCCAATCGGTTGTACCTATAAACAATTCTTGGACTGCAAGCCCCTAAATTTCGATGGCACTGGGGGTGCTGTCGCCTTCGTACGCTGGGTGGAGAAAATGGACTCCGTATTGAGAATGAGCAGATGTGCTCCGAAACAAAGAGTGACATACATTTCTGGGTTGTTTCTTGACGGAGTGCTCTCCTGGTGGAACCTCTAGGTGCAGACATTGGGTGAAGCTGCTGCGTATGCATTAACATGGGATGAACTGAAGGAATTAATGCGCAAAAAGTATTGTTCTCGAGCATAGATTCAGAAATTGGAAATGGAATTCTGGAAGTTAAAAATGGATGGACCGAAAGTAGCAGAGTATATTCAGCGATTCCATGATTTATCAAGGGTCGTCCCCTATCTTGTCGAGCCGGAATTCAAGCGAATCAAGCGGTTCATTTGGGGACTTGCGCCTCAAATCCTAAGCATGGTTACTGTCGCAAAACCTCCAACCATCACGGAGGCTATCGATTTGAGTGTTACGCTTACCGAAGAAGCTCTTCGAATGGGAAAGTTTTCGGGATCTGAGACAAACAAGAAAGGGACTCACGTGGAGTCTTCGGGCAATAACAAAATAAAGTTTTTGAACCTGAAGGTAGGCACCCAAGCCAGTTATGACAACTCTAATGCAAACAAAAAAAAGGGAAGTGAACCCGCCTCGTGGCATGAAAGCTTATGGAGCCACTAATAAGGCTGGTGGTAAGGTTTATTTGGAGACTAAGCCGAGATGTGAGGAATGCAAGTTTCACCATGAAGGTTGATGTCTGAGACCTAATTGCGACAGATGTGGAAAAGAAGGACACAGTAAGGATGTCTGTTGTGCGAAATATCCCAAACAAGGGGGAAATAGTGACTGCAACCAAGACGGAAACGATAATGGTAGAGTTCCAGGTTGCTTCAAATGTGGTGACGCGGGGCACTTTAGGAAAGATTGCCCTAGGAAGAACCAAGCGAGGAAGAGTCTTCATGATCGGAGCTCGTGAAGCTCGCCAGGATCCAAATACGGTTACGGGTACGTTCCCTACTAACCAACTCTATGCATTCATTTTGATTGACACTGGCGCCGACTTTAACCTTGTATCCTTGGAACTTAAGAACCTACTTGGCTTAGTTTCAAGTAGGATAGACGTCCCGTATTCTTTAGAATTAGCAAATGGAAGGTTAGTTAAAGCAAATGAGGTGATTAAGGATTGTATTTTGGAACTTAGAAAGCGGGAACCTTCTATTACCTATTGACTTGGGAAGTCATGATGTTGTAACCAGCATGGATTGGCTATCCAAAGATGGAGCTGAAGTTGATTGTCATGAGAAAAATCATTCGCATCCCTCTTGCGAATGATGAAACACTTAGTCCACGGCCTTCATGCAGTTGACGCAAGGATGCTGGGCCCCATAATACGGTGGATTGCGACATCCCACATTGGTCATAGAGATACAGAAGCGCCTCCGAATAGGATTGCATAGCCTCCTTTGCTCATATCGTCAAAAAGGAGACCAAGGAGCCAAAACTAGAAGACATCCCCGTTGTGAAGAAATTTCCAGAAGTCTTTCCCGAAGACTTGCCTGGGTTACCTCCACAACGACGGGTGGAGTTTAGGATTAACCTAGTGCCAGGAGCAGCACCCATGTAGAAGCCACCCTGCCGAATAGCTTCGTTTGAGATACAAGGACTAACAACTCGACTACAAAAACTGCTAGAGCGAAGGATTCATCAGACCAAACTTCTCGCCTTAGGAAGCTCCAGTACTATTCGAAAGTTGGCAGTTTCTGTTTGTGCATCGACTTCAAGGAATTGAATAAGCTAGCCATCACGAATCGGTATCCTTGCTGAGGGTTGACGACTTGTTCGACCAATTACAAGGTTCTAGTTACTAGTAGAAGATCGGCTTGAGTTTATGATGTCCTCAACTGCGAATACAAGAAGAAATTACCCCTAAAACGGCCTTTAGGACTCGATGTGGACATCTCGAGTTCCTTATCATGCTGTTTGGCTTAACAGACACACCAGCAGTATTCATAGACCTCATGAATAAGGGGTGTGGGCCATATCTGGATCAGTTTGGGTACATGGTCATTGATGACATCCTTATTTACTTGAGAACCCAGGAGGAACATGAGCAACACCTGCGAGCTACGCTAGAAATTTTGAAGAAGGAGTAGTTGTATGCGAAGCTGTTGAAGTGCGAATTTTGATCTCGCAAGGTGCAATTCCTAAGTCACATAGTAAATGAGAATGGAATTCACAACGACCCTGCTAAGAATGAAGCAATCAAGAACTGGGAAGCCCCAAGGATGCCAACTACGATACGACAATTTCTGGGGATTATAGGCTATATCAGACGATTCATAGAAAACTTTTCAAGGATTGCTCAACTGCTAACAACCCTAACCTAGATGGTACCTATCTTGTCTTTACCCGACAGTACTGATGGAAATGCGGACAATGGTAACGCTTCCCGACAAGATCTCGATTGCGTGTTGATGCAACGAGACAAAGTCATCCCGTACGCGTCACGTTGATCAAAGGATATTGAGAGGAACTACACCCCGCATGACCTTGAACTAGGTGCAGTGAATTGCGTGTTGAAGATTTGTCATCCTTACTTGTATGGAAAACGTTGCACGATCTTTACTGATCACAAGAGTTGCAGCACATCTTTGATCAGAAGGACTTAAACATGAGACAACGAAGATAGGATAGACTGTTGAATGATTACGATTGTAAGATTAAGTATCACCTGGACAAGGCGAGCGTTGTAGCAGACACCTTGAGCCGCTAGGAACACGCAAATCCTCTAAGGGTGCGAGCCTTAGAGATGACCATACAGACGAATCCCGCCCTTCGGATTCGTGAAGCTCAGCAGGAAACGCTGAGACCAGAAAACCTACGAGCTGAATCACTGTGTGGTATGGAAGTGAAATTGTTACCCAAAGAAGATGGAACACTATACTTCATGGAACGATTTTGGATTCCGTTTCGCGATAATTTACGTACGCTTATTTTGGGACAAGACTCATAGGTCAAGGTACTCGATCCATCCTGGATCCGACAAGATGAACCAAGACATGAAGGATTAGTATTGGTGGACCAAGATGAAAACTGATATAGCTACATATGTGGGTAACTGTCTTACTTGTGCCGAAGATAAGACAGAGTACCAGAAACCGTCAGGGCTGCTGCAACAGCTTGAGATTCCCCGTGTGGAAGTGGGAACAAATCTAAATGGATTTCATTTAAAGCTACCAAGAACCCAAAGAGGTCACAATATGATTTCGGTGATTATTGATCAACTCACCAAGTCTGCCCATTTCCTACCGATTAGTGAGGAAGGCAGCACAAGGAAATTAGCAGAGATTTATCTTAGAAAGATTGTGGCACGTTATGGAGTGCCTGTTTCTATCTTATCCGACCGAGATGGTCGTTTTGTGCCGAGGATTTGGCAGACGTTTCGGAGGGTATTTGGGTCACGGTTGAAACTTAGTACTGCATTTCACCCTCAGACGGACGGCCAGAGTGAACGAACGATACAGACCGTGGTAGACATGTTACGAGCTTGTGTGATGGACTTTGGTGGAAGATGGGATACTCACTTGCCTTTAGTGGAGTTTTCCTACAATAATAGCTATCACACCCGCATTCAGGCCGCCCCGTTTGAAGCTTTCCATGGACGTAATGTCGGTCTCTGCTGTGTTGGGCAGAGACAGGGGACAAATAACTTATTGGTCTAGAGTTGGTTTTGGAAACTACAGACAGGATCGCTCAGATACGTGATCGTATCAAGTCAAGCATGTGGTATATAGAGAAGCTACGCCGACAAGCGACGGAAACCGTTGGAATTTGTGTTTGGAGATATGGTTATATTGAAAATCTTGCCCTGGAAAGGCGTGGCACGACTTGGAAAGGTGTGGTACGATTTTGAAAGCATGGGAGGTTGAACCCACGGTATATTAGACTTTTCGAGATCCTAGAAAGTATCAGAACCATTGCTTACAAGCTGAAACTTCCAGAAGAACTTAGCAGTGTTCACGACATGTTTCACGTGTCTAGTCTTTAGAAGAGTCTGACTCAAGAAACAGTCGTTTTTCCCGCAAACAAGATTCACATCAACGACAAACTCCAATTTACTAAACAACCTTTTAAGGTTATGGACTGGAAGTCCACAAAACACGGAGAAGTCGTTTTAAACTTGTTAAAATTCGTTGGACTTCACATCATGGCTCAGAATTTATTGGGAGCATGAAGAACAAATCAAGTCTAAGTATTCATATTTGTTTCACAACCCCCCTACAACCAATAACACCGCTTGAATTTCGACACAAAATTCTTTTAACAGGGGGGAGAATGTGACAACTGGCAATTTTCCATGAATTCCGTACAATAGTAAACTATAATATGTGCTTTAACGACTGTGTGTGATTGAATTAAAAAGACGAATGAATTTCTGATTACTGTGAAATACATACAATGGCATTTCATGATGCAAGATTTTTATCATTACTACATGAAACACATCATAGCACAATTAGTGCATGAAACAAAGTTAGCACAGTTATCAGCCAAACTAGAAACTAGAAGTACTGACAGGAGTTCAGTACCTAGACGGGCGTGATGTTAAGACACAAAATGAGCCCGAAACCAAGAGTTACATTAGAATAGTGTGTAGGAAAGTAGGGATCATAAAACTGCTTACCTAGTGATGATTTAGGTGCCGGAAGTGCCAGAAACACACTAAAACTGCAGAATTCTGCAGAAAATAACCAAATTCAGCAATTTTCAACATTTTAACTCCAAAATATAATGCAGAATTATGGTTTAATGGTCCAGAATACCTTCCTAAGTGTCGGGAATCAAAACTGTTATAAAAGCCTACATAAAGCACACTAAACTGCGCAATTTAGCACCTTAACGAACCGGTAACCAACCGAACAACCGGACATTACCCGAAACACCAAAATTTCACTAGAAGCATTGTTTTAATATTTTGAAGCTAGTTATGGTCACCGAACATCATAACACATCCTATAAGCACATAACACATTTAACACTAACTAAATTCCATTACTTTCTAACCAAGATCACTAACTACCATTACAACCCAACCATACCCCCCCCCATAACCGGTCCTAGACATGGGACCCACTTGAATGATTTCTTTACAGTTTTAAAATAGATTTGTTGCTTAATATGAGAACATATTATCCGTTATATATTTTTATGTGGAGAACATTTATAAAAGACCACAATATAAAACTCTATAACCTTCTTCATCATTTCAACTCACCATAAATTTCCTTCTCTCCTTCTAACCTCACGGCCAAGACACCCCTTGAAACACCCTTCATTTTTCAATCCACTCAACACATTCTAAGGTGATTTAAGGGTGAAACAAGCATATTTAAGAAGCTTGGAAGCAAGGGAGATTGAAGGACATTCACATAGAGCTTTTATCCACCTTGTTCATCATCCATCATCTTCAACTTGATTTCTTCCCTAGCCCTTGTGCTAGTAGTAAGGCCCTAACAACTTGTTTTTACTTCTTATTTTGATGGTTAAAAGGTTATGTAATGTGTTAATCTAATGAACCTCAAAGAAACATGAAGATGAACATAAACATAAAGCTAAATAACATGAAGAGCAAGTTGTTTTAAATTTATGTAGTATACTTGATTGTTGATTTCTTGTGTTTATGATGTTGATCATCATAAGAAGCTTGCTAGATTGTGATTAAACACATGATTTAGCAAGTGAGAGGTTGAATCTTGTAAAAATCAAAATAATCATCCTTTATGTTCAACATGAACTTGAAAATGAAGTTGTTTTTGTGTTTGATGATGATGGATACATGTTATAAGTTTTATAAATGGATGATTACAAAAATAATTTTCTCAAGGAACCAAGGTTATTTACAAGGTTTACATAACCATGATTTTTAAAGAAACTAATCATATTTTTAGTGTTAAATCAAAGCTAGAAACATGTTTGTAACAAGAAAAATACAAAAGAATTATTTTTAGAAAAATCATCCTACAAGTTGTAAAGGACCAAATTTTGCAAGAATGTTATTTACAAACAAATAACCTCATTTTTAAGGGTAACTAAACCTACTAAATAACATACTAAGTTACTACAAATTTTTACAAAGTTTCAAGTTCATGTCATAGTGTAAATTTCATATTCTTGGCTCATTTTAAGTCTTGAATGAATTATTGATGATTGGTGATGATTTTAAAAGAAAATGATATGCTTTGAAAGCATGGAAACCTCATTTTTTAAGGGGAAACTATGGCAAAATTTTTGTAGAATTTAAACACTTAGAAAAATAATTTTTAAACAAGTGTTTATAAGTAAATTTTAACCATGGTTTTTCATATAAAATTTGCCATAATTTTTGTTACAAAAATTACAAATATTGGAGGTTGGTTTTTGATAAATAAAAGTGACTAAGTATATATTTAGATATCAAAAATTGTGTGATTACTTGTATATTATGTGTATTAGTTATATTATTTTAGGACTTGAAATAATATAACTTACCAAAATACCAAGAATTATAATACAAAAATAATGCCAAAATTCCAAGAAAATAAATATATAATTTATACCCAAGAATTGGACAAATCAAACAAGGAATATGGATTAAATATATATTCCGAAATTAAGTTCATATATATATTTTTAACAAAAAAGTTAAACGGTATTTTGGAAATCATAGAAACGGAAATTATAATTTTTACAAGTGTTACAAAAATATATCATATTTTTGTCAAGAAGGAAATATATTATTTTTGAGTAAAGAAAGAATATATATTTTCTTGGATTATTAGAAGATATATTATTTTGAAGAAAATATATTTTCTTAAACAAATTTAGAATATATTATTTTTGGGGTGAAAAATGGATTTATAAATATTTTCTAAGTTAATCTTGAAAATATATTATTTTTGAGGTTTATATGAAAATATAATTATTTTTGCCAAGAAAATATTTATAGATAATTTTCTACAAAAGTTTTCTTAAAATGCATACATTTTAAGAATATGAAGTGGTGATTTTATTTGATAAAAAAATAATATTCCGGAAAATTTAATACAAAATTAAGTATAGGAATACTTAATGAATACAAGAAAATACGTATTCTCGTACGTACAAATACACACCAGAACACACCACAAATACTTGGCAAAATACACAAGTATAATTATACCCATACTTGGGAGATATCCATTTAAAGAATTACAAAACGAACAAAGGCAAACATATATTATTCTGACAATATTCCAAATAAATGGATGAATATAATTTAAGTTAAAATATTATTATTTTAACTAATAATTATATACTTTGGAATTATATAATTTACATCAAAGATGTAACTCAAAGTATACCAAGACTTCCAAAATAAGTCTTAATGAACAACTAAGATAAAGAGGCGTTACACGACCTAAACGACTAATAAAACATGGCACGTGTGTAGGTAGTTGTACGACTCATAGAAGGACCTTTGAGCATACGAGATAGCAGGACGCAAACTTGTGAGTTCATGTCCCCCAGTTTCTCTTAACTGTTTTCGGATTTATAACTCTTGGGGGTGAAATACATGTTACATATGTTTCAATGGTATGATTTGGCTATGAAATGAACTATTAGATCATGTGAGCATAGGCTGAAAACTGAAATGTCAATAACTCTCATAAGAAACATGGACAAAGGTAAGATCTAACAGGTACAGCCGAGCCCCACTGATGGTCCTCATGTGACCACTTAGAGTGCTTTAGTGTCCCAGTCGAGGTGATTCGACAACGGTCAAGGGGATTTGACACAGTCAAGGTGATTTGATACGGTCAAGGGAATTTGACACAGTCAAGGTGAATTTGACACAGTCGAGGGAATTCGACACAGTCGAGGAGATTCGACAAAGGCAAAAGTCTACTCATATTGAGTACTCCATATGTCTTCACATACATTAATGTCCTTGCAAAACATTAATTGATCTGTTCATGGACACTTTTCATACCTGATTTCAAAGGAGTCTCTCAAATGTTTACAAGTTTATCAGTACTCATTCAAAACGCATGAACTCGCTCAACTTTTGTTGATGTTTTCAAAATTACATGTATTTCAGGTAACAAGTTGGATCTTAAGCGCTGGTATTGTTTCTGGATGTAAATTTCAAGTTTAGATGTCATCCACTTTTGTTGGTTTGTAACTTAAATGACTGGTGTTTGTAATGTTTTGAACTTTATGAATGGATGAACATCATTTTGATCATATAGTTGTTTATTATAATCGAATGCAATGAGAACCAATCAAATCACACACATACGCTTCCACAAAAGTCAGGATGTGACACACGGATAGTATTCGGAACTCCTCGAATTAATAGAAAGGTTCCTTATCTAAAAGACTTAAATAACCTATTCTTTAGAGGTTGTTAACCTTATCCATGAAAGTATATTGAAAACTACATTGAATTAGTATATTTAGAGGTTGTTTGTTTCTGGTCTTTATGTGTTTGTAATGGTTCAACACTTAATGATTAGATTGTTTGTTACGCGAGTAGATGTCTGGATGATTCATATATTTGTCTCTGAATGGTTAAGCATTATACTAAGTGTGAATGGTTAAGCATTATACTAAGTCTGAATGGTTAAGACTTCTTATCTGAATTGTTTATATATTTGTCTCTAAATGGTTAAGCATTATATTGGCTCTTACTGGTTCAACACTTAGTGGTTCAGACCTCTTACTGGTTCAGCACTTATCCATTCAGAAGTTGCCAAACAGCCCTTTACTAATCCCTTGCTTATTCCGTATAGTTATACGGGGTAGAATGTTTTAAAAAAATGATAGATAATTTTTAAAGACTTGATGACTTTTAGTCCCCACGATGTGGAGTGGCGTGGAGCCTCCACTACGTCAGCACACTGCCTCGTGTCATACAGTGGAGGAGAGGGCGCCTAGATTTTTACCTGTGTGGAGGGGAAAAAGGGGGTGACATGGTGGCTCTTATTGGTGGGTGTTGTTTGGTTTAGTTTTGATTGGTTGATGTTTATTTATTTTTTAAATTGTCACCTTCAAGCTCATTTCACAATGTTTTTTGTCATGCCTCTCTACTGACATGATTATCACATGACGCTTCATGCCCTCTCAGATAGTGTATAGTCTTGCTAAAATTATATTAACGGTGATAAAAAAAATAAGATGATATAAATCTATATATCTAATAAAGCAAACCATTGGAGGACACATGTCACCCTATGGTTGATGCCAAATTAGCAGCCACATAAGCATACATGTGGCATATCTCATAGGTCTCCAAACCGTTCAAAGCATTATTCGAAACCCTAATCTGCGATTCCTACTCCTTACCCTTTCAATCGATCCTGTGCACAAACCCTAATTTTGATATATATTTTTCTAGCCGTTTCACTCCGAATCACAACGAAGACATCAATCATTCATCATTGCAAACACCAATCGCAACAAAAATCATCGAGCATGAGCATATTCTGGTGTAAGTTATTGATTATTGTTATGAAACATCTCATCAATTTCATCATTCGTCCACCAGGTGATTGTTAAATTATCCCCTTTTGAATTTCGCTCATATCCTTTTCTTCGTCGTTTCTGAAGTGTTGATTTGTTGAGTTTTGCCATTTCGTTGATCATCTAAATTATCTATCTTGACATTTGTTTTTTTTTTATTTCCATTATTTCAGTTTTCAGCGTTTGTTCATCGTTCAATGGACTTTTATGTTGCAAGGGTTGATTTGTGGTTTATGTCAGACTTATTTGAGGTTTGATTTGTTTTCTTGGCAGATTGCGTTACATATTTTGGATTTGGATTAATTTTACTGTTTTTTTTTATTATTTTAGAGTTGTTGGTTGCAGGAGTCTTAGGAATTAGGATTTTGTTCCGGTACCTATTTTCAAATCGACTGAATATGCCTATGAAATGCTCAAAATGTAGGTTGTTTGGCATCAAAGTTGAAGACGGATGGCTAAGCTTTTAAGCAGTTGTGTGGCGGCGGTATGGAATTGGTATAAGGTATGATTTCTCAAGGTTGTTCCCCATTGTTGGTAGCCTATGTTGTTAATCTATATCAAAGTATATTTGTATAAAGTCTGTTTCAATTCTCATGTTGAATAGTTTTTTAGGGTTTTTTTTTCTTCTATTTGTGAAAAAATAAGTTATAATACGATTGCAGGGCTCACTACGTCGAACAGAGGTTGTTATTTTAATGTATATCAAAGTATATTTGTAAAAAGTCTGTTTCAATTCTCATGTTGAATAGTTTTTTAGGGTTTTTTTTTTTCTTCTATTTGTGTAAAAATAAGTTATAATACGATTGCAGGGCTCACTAGGTCGAACAGAAGTTGTGATTCGGCATTTGCCAGCTGCCACACAAAATTTCTTAGTTGGCGCTCATGGAGAAGATCGACAAGAGTAGGTTAGTGTTTTACGTGCATCAAATCCGGTGTGTCTTATACTGGTTCTGAATTTACATAGCCCAAACATGGCTTCATGGATAATGGCAACTCAAAAAACCAAAACCATAAAACTTCAGCTGCATCTACGCATTCATTAAAGAAGGATGGATTTCAAATATGGAGTTTGGGTCGATTCTTTGACGGTGGTCAGGCATCGTGACGACAAGCGAGCGGGCGAGAGGGTGGTGCGGTAATTATCGTTCTTGCCATAATTTTGTGACATGTTCTATCAATTAATTCTTATGATATCAGCTATTTTTAATGGTTCGGGTGTATATCGCATATTTTCTTACATCATAATTGACTATCTTTGGATACAATGTGTTGTAACAGGTTATAATGGGCACGCAAGATAGAAGGTGCTAGTGTGTTTGCAGTTGAGCTGTTTTTAACAGAAGATATTGTCATCTCTATCTCCATCTTCTAAACCTAAAAAACAGCCGACGACAGATCTTCTTTGATTCGCAGGGAAGGGAAGGCAAGGTTTAATCAGCAGGTAAGCTTCGATTAGCCACCATTTCTTCTCTATTACATTTGAATTGTTGCCATTATGGTCATCGAAAACGCGATCTCGAGCGAACATGACCAGCGAATTATGTGACTATGCCCGTTGATCTTTGAAGTTCTGAATGGAAAAATGCTTATAAGTTGAGAAATATATAGTGGTAGTTGGGAAGAAACAAGAAACTTGTTTCTTCTTTTTCAAAATAACCATTTTTTAAATCACTACCCGAATCCATTCTAACCCGAACCATTTTTTAAGATCGGCTCATGCTGACCTGAACCTGTCCAGACCTGGCATGCCAGCCCATTTTGCAAGGTCATTCTTAAGTAAGTTTTTGACTTAAGGGTAAATTTGTTTGTAAATTATTAATGTTGCAGTATATGTTTCAAGTTCTTTTGAGTTTTCTCTTTTGTTATGTGTCATGTTCAAATGAAAAAAAGTGACATGACTGCAAATTTTGTTTAGAGGTTAAGAGTTGTTTTAAGTGTTTATCTTCTATCTTTGTGTAGAGGTTCGTTGTGTATCCTAGAGGATAGATAAGCAAGTGCAAAAATGGGAAAAGCATCGAGAGATAAAAGGGCATCATACTATCATTTTTTGATTTCATATCTTTTTATTTGTGATCGATCTCCTTTATAGTTTAATGTGCACATAGGATATCTATTACCGCAAAGAAAAAGAGGAAGGCTGGCGTGCACGAAGTGCCTTCAAGCTCCTTCAATTTGATGAGGAGTTCAACATCTTTCAAGGTACATTTCATATCAACTCACTCTGAATTATTATCATTATTGAAATGATTTTTTTACCATGATGCAATGCAATTATCATTTGGCACATATGTTTGTTGTAGGAGTTAATGAGACCACCTACAAGCCAAACATGGATGTTGTATCCAACGCAAGTTGCATCACTAATTGCTTGGCTCCTTTGGCCAAGGTACAACTTAATTTTAGATTTCTACAATTGTGATTCGTGGGCCTCGTGGTTTAAACAGAACAACATTTACATATTAAAATAGTCTTGCTGATGTTGAAATGCTCCACTTGTACAGGTGGTTCATGAGGAGTTTGGTATTGTTGAAGGTCTGATGACAACTGTGCATGCAACCACATGTCTGTTTATGTTTAAGCCTGTACATGTTTAAAAAATATAAACCCTCTTCCTTCCTTTAATTTACAAAAAATCATGATTATATTATTTTATCCATAATTGTTCAGCTACACAAAAAACCGTTGATGGGCCTTCAATGAAGGACTGGCGTGGAGGTCGGGGTGCTGCACAAAATATCATCCCCAGTTCAACTGGTGCTGCCAAGGTATACAACTATACAAGGGTCTTCAACTAACACACATTTTTAAATTATCTGATCGGTTAAAAGTGAAAACTTTTTAATTTCTTACTTTGCATATGCTTATTTCTGAAATTTGCAATTATTTGGGGTTGTTCGAAGATGAAAAGAGATTGTGAAGACATAAGTTTTGTTGTTTTATGTAAAAATTACAGGCTGTTGGGAAGGTGTTACCAGAACTAAATGGAAAATTGACGGTTATGGCCTTTAGAGTCCCGACAGCTAATGTTTCTGTTGTGGATTTAACTTGTCGACTTGAGAAGAGTGCTTCTTATGAAGACGTTAAAGCTGCAATAAAGTATGCCATCTAATATTACACTATTAACTCTATTGTAGTTATCGCATACTTAGCAAGTTGCCTCATAAACGGTCTCTTTATATTGAAGGTATGCTTCTGAGGGTCCCATGCAAGGAATCCTTGGGTTCCATGATGAAGACGTTGTCTCCAATGATTTTGTTGGCGATTCCATGTCATTTTAGTGTTCATTTTGGCTTTTGACTTTTTTATATTTGAGTAAGACTGATGAAGATGCTGACTTTGACCATTTTGCAGGTCAAGTATCTTTGATGCAAAGGCCGGCATAGGGCTAAGTGCATCATTTGTGAAGCTGGTGTCCTGGTACGACAATGAGTGGGGTTACAAGTAACAAAGCATGTCTTGCTCTTTGTCATTCGGGCCCGTCTGGCTGCTGGTTGTGGGATTGTTGGTTACTTAACCAGTGTTTAAAATTGATTTGTGCAGCAATCGGGTGTTGGATCTGATTGAGCATATGGCATTGGTCGCAGCCTCCAACTGAGAGCATAATGTTTGGAGTTATTTTTTCTTGAAATGATAGTGTAGAATTGAACCAATGGTTCGATATTTGAACCGGACTGGATGGTAGCTCTATTGTCATGGGTTTGACACAAACATGGGAAATAAAAAAGTATTTGGTTGGCATTTGCTATCTTATAAATCATTTTGACATGTTTTGCATTTGTTATTGAACTCAAAAACCTTACAATTGTTTCCTCACCATAGATGCTCATAAGATATTCTTGCCACAGAAACCTTACACACTCAATTTGTTTGTTTTTTGAAACTGATTGAGTGGTTAATTAGTGCTTAAAATTAACATACATTACACACCTGTATTGTTCTTCAAGAATCTTGAACACTTGGGTAATTGTGGGAAATTTCTTATCTTTATCGTACTCTGCATAAATAGAATATCCTTCTAGGACCTTCTTTTGAAATAAATAGTGATATTCAAGTAAAGTTTAGACATGGTGTAGAATGACATGCTGGGAAAGGATAGCATGACACTAAGGAGCTTAAGTTGAAATGGTTAAGGCAACAAACTGGTTTGGTTAGTTAAGACTCAGCACCCTTTGTTACAAGAATTCAAGAAAACATAGTTTTGGCTTTATCTGGTGTATCAATGTTTGAGATTGAAGGAAAATGGTTGATTAATAAGTTCATTTGAAATAAGAAAGGTTGTAACATAAGTTTATATTTATTTGCATGTTTATCTGTACTTTTATTTTATTATTCCAATGTATGCGTTTGTACATAATATTATATTTCAAAGTAAATAATATGGTTTTGGATGGCGCAGCATATCGCGCAGGCATTAACCTAGTAATCCATAAAATTAATCATGTAAGTTATAATAAATTGTTTAAAACGGAAAACAAGGCAAGGGACAAAGAGTTAACTGAGATTGCATTTAAATCATCAACCTCATATCTCTCTCTCTCTCTCTCTCTCTCTCTCTAACAAACTCCGTGTTTCCATCGCACGGTCAAAATACAATGCTCTTCAAATCGAACGGCTAACAATGCTCCTTATATGCATATACAAATAACACAGAGACGAACATGTTGTCGTCAACATTCTCGTAATTGTTTTATCTCTTCCTCAATAACCATCCTTTGTGTATCTTTGGCTCTGTTTTCATCCTTTATTGTAATCCTTCTTAGTATACCTCAATAAGGTACATGAATATATTATAGATTCATGTTGCTGATCATGAGTTATTTCGTTAATTCATTCTGAATTGTTTTGCAGGCGGTTATTCACAGAATTTGAAACGTAATTATGAAATTAATTACTAGATTGAATTTTCGTAATTTCATTTTTATTTAAGTTTTTTATTTTTTTCAATATACAGATGATTATTTGCTGATTTAGGTTTTTTTTAAATATACAGATGTAATTTTTTTTTTCTTGTTAATTGCTTTACATGTTTGTATTTGCTACTTGACTATTTTCAATTTTGATTCACAGAAATTAGTTTCTCTAGAGTTATCCATGCGTGTACGTATCTATCTTCATCATCCTAGAAATATAAAAAATATAAACTGAATACCGTACCAGTTATAGCGGTATGCTTCTGGTTTGGTACCGCTAGGACAAAGATATCAAAACTGACTAGTACCGATACAGAAAACCTAAAAATTAATACCACTGCTGGTATCAATGCGTGTTTGCACCCTACTTTCCACCGGACCAACCTCAGAAATTTGCCAATGTGCATAAAGTGTTTGGTGCTAGTAATGTGTCCAAAATCCTTAACGAACTTAATACTACTCAACGAGAAGATGCGGTTAATTCATTGGCGTATGAGGCTGATGCGAGGCTACGTGATCCAGTTTACGGATGTGTTGGACTGATCTCGGTTCTTCAGCATAGATTAAAGCAAGTTCAGAAAGATTTACACGAGGCGAAAATAGAATTGGCAAGTTACATTGGACCTAATGTGTTGCCTGTTTTGAATCAAGGGTTTATTCCCCAAATTCATAGTATGCCATCATCGTCTGTACCGTACAACATGCAGCCCGCTATGGGCATCGCGGCTCCTACGAATGTGTATCAACAACAACAAGAAATGGTGACCTTTGTGTTGGAAAAATAGGTGAAAATAGCATTTTTCACAAATATAGGAAAATGATTTTTTCCTATTTTGGGCTAGAAATAAATATAATAAAATGAGCGGGTTTTATATATTTATTTGTGGGTTTGAGTTCTATGTTGGAAGACCTTCGCAACGAACTAAACCACGTCTAAAACCGAGCTAAGATGAATGAGATATCGATGCTCAAAGTTGGGTGTTTGGAACATTCAATGCTGAAACAAAAGGGAAAGTAGCACCTTGTCCCACGTCGGATGAGAGATGGAACTTAAAGGGGTATTTAAGTGGGAACTCTCCATCCTTATTGTTTCATGGAAGCACACACTAGTGTCCTCGCGAAGGGTGCGGAGCACCCTAACTCGCGCTCGCGCGCGCGCGGGCGATGAGGCGCAATGTGGCGCTTTGATGGCGCACTTTGCACTTCGCATCGCCGCGAGCCGCTTGAGAGCCGCCTTTGTATTCTTGACCACGTGCGCGTGGTGGAGCACAATGGTTGCAAGGACCAAGTGGTAGGTGATGCGGCGCATGACGTGGCAGTCATGCGCATGCGCGCGCGGGTGCACGCATGGTGCATGGGTCCTGCTGTGTCGTGCGCGGCGCACCAGAGTGAGCCAATACGGCGCGACTGTGTGGCGCGCTCGTATAGCCGCACAGGTGACGTGGCACACGCGCGCATGGACTTGAGTCAAGAGGCCGCACCGCGCATGGGCGCGCGCGCGCGCGCAGAAAGCTTCCAGCATTGAATGGCAGTGCAGTTTCAGTCCAGCTTCGTAACTGACGAGTTAATAAGCTTTGACTGAGAATTAAATGACGTATTAAATTGCATTGAAGACGTTTAATGCAATGTAAACCTCTCTTTAATTCGTTTTGACTGTTTCGACTTAGGAGCTGTATAAATACAGCTCCATACCCAGCAGAAGAGGACACCAGCTACACAACAGCAACTAATCCTTTCTCTCTATATTTCTGATCTTCTTCCAGCAAACTTTCAAGGTAACCTTCGGGTTGTAGGCGAATTCCGGCAGTACTACTGCTCCGGCTGTTGTACCCTGGGAAACAAAACGAGTACTCTTGGGAGACTCGGAATTTGTTTTAAGGGAAGCGTGAAGACACGTGCCTCAGCCACTCTGCTTCTACACCATTCTTGCATTTTGATTTATTTTATTTTTTTTCAGTTGTAATTGTACCTGTAATTTTGCTTCTTTATTTCTGAATTGTAATCTTGTAATTAAATTTGTTTATTTTTATTTAATTACGCAAACGGTTCCTACACTTTGTTAATTCTATAGAACAACAAGAAATGTTAAGAAACTATGAACAGCAACAGCAACAACAATCTGTTGATATTGTAAGGCATGTGACTGGTAGCGGATTTAATCCTATGACCGCTCCGGCAACCATGTCACCATCGTTGTCGTTAGGTAGTACTTATGTCAATGACATGTGTCACATCCCACAACAAGGGCAAGATCAAAAACCCCAATTCCAAGAGCGTCAACAGTTTCTACTCCGACAAGAAACAACTCAGCAACCTGTGGTTCTCTGCGCACCACCTGCTATTGCGCAGAGAACGACTGGCGAAGAAGATAGGAGTGTTGCCCCTTCATGTTGATCTTTAGGCACCCCTTTTTTATTATTTGTTGCCCTTAGTGTTAAATTTAGATAATTATGCTACATTTTCTTTACAATCAAGAAGCATATTTTATAATTTGAATTGAATGGTTTTATTTTTTTGATTTTGTAATTTTATGAGTAGGAAAAGCGAAAATGGGTCTTTATTGCAAAGTAGTTAAAAGGGATAAGAGGAATTATTGTCTGGGCATGATGCGTCACTATCACTAATCATAACTTGTATCCTTAGGCTTGTGGGTATGGTGACGGAGCTGAAACCGGCGACGGGATGAAGACGGAGAGGGCGGCACGGTGTTCAAACCGGCGACGGAGGGGGACCCATTGTTTTGCTCCGTCCTGAACGTCGGAATACCGACGGAGAGGACGATGACTGGACGGCGACGGGGGTGGCGGCACGGTGTTCAAACCGGCGACGGACCGGGACGGTAGGGGGACGACCCCATACCGTGTAGCCTTACAGGTTGAAGTGTCTATGCTGCTGCTTCTGTTTCTTTTCATTTTTTGGGAATGGAGAATATAAAGATTCACTGCCATCTTTCCTTGTTGACTATTTGTAAATGAAGAGAGAGACAACCTTGCGTAACGAGTAACCAATACTACATGAAAATAAGAGTAAAGTGTAAAAATGGCCCCTGATGTTTAGTCACTTTTATCACTTTAATCCAAAACTCAAAACTTTTAAATCTGGGTACTTGTGGTTTCAATTTTATTGTCATTTTCATCCAAAATCAAAATTTGTTCAATTTTTTCAGTTAACATCCAGCTTTTTTGTATTTTTCCTCTCTTTTAATGAAGGGCAAAATGATCTTTTAACGTTTTATTATAACAAACTAAAAAAATCTGACCATTTTGCCCTTCATTAAAAGGAGGGGAAAAAAACTGAATATTAACTGAAAAATCTGACCAAATTTTGCTTTTGAATGAAAATGCCAATAAAATTGAAACTACAGAGATCCAGATTCAAAAAGTTTGAGTTTTGAACTAAAGTGACAAAACTAACCAAACCTTAGGGACCATTTTGGCAGTTTACTCTGAAAATAAATTTACATTTATATATATATTTTTAGAGTAAATTGTCATTTTAGTCCCTAAAGTTTGACCAAATTTGACATTTTAGTCCAAATAGTTTTTTTTTTTCCTTCTTTAGGTTCCTGACTTTTCCAACTTTTTGCCATTTTGATCACGTTGCCTAACTCCGTCTAAAAACCTGGTTATAACCAGCGGTATTTTTTGGTACCAACATAAAAAAGTTTATAAATTACCATTTTAGTTCAATCTTTTTAACCCACTATATAAAACTATCTCATTATTCACGTCTCTCTCTCTATCCAAATTTCCCCTTACCACCACCACAAAGCATCCAGTGCACCACCACCCACCATCATCAACGCCGTCAGTCCGCCACCACCCACCACCACAACCATCTCCCACTACACAACCTGTAACACCTCTGCCTCTCTCTTTCAAAACCGCAACCACCATCAACTGCAACCACCATCAAAGCTCCAGAATTTTAAACCAAATTCCATCCATCTGCCACAAAGAAAGCACACTAAAACATGTTTCTCCCTCAAATCGACCATGTTTTATCCTCTATATATAGCCAGCGCCGCCGTTATTACTCCGGCTATCAACCGACAACGATTGGAGGTAATGCTTATACCATTCTACTCGTATTCTCGTTGCGACTAAAAGCCCTATAGTTTTCGGTGGTGATGAATTGCTGATGGGTGCGATGGTGCTGTGTGACGGGTTGGGTGGTGAATAGTAGTCAATAATGGTGGAGTGGTTATGGTGGATAACGCTGTTGCGTGGTCAAAGATAACGGTGGTTCACGGTTGTTGGTTGTTGGTGGTTGCAGGTTTAGGTGGGAGGAGTTAGGGTTTAGGCTGTGGTTGCGTTTGATGAAGAAGGGGAGGGAGGGGGTGGGGTGGGTACCACTAATAATAATAATAATATTTTTTCTTTTATTTTTTTAATGTAAAATAAGTTTTGGACTAAAATGGCAAGTTGAAAAGTTTATAACGAAAATGCCCAAAATACCTCTTGTTTGAACTAAGGTTTTTAGACGGAGTTAGGCAACGTGATCAAAATGGCAAAAAAAAATTAGAAAACTCAGGGACCCATAGGAGAAAAAAAATTATTTGGACTATAATGACAATTTGGGACAAACATTAGGGACTAAAATGGCAATTTACTCTATTTTTTTACAGTGTTATCTTTAACCTGTTCAAAAATGGATCGTGTTCATGTTTGGAACTATTCAATAAAACGAGTTTTGTTAGGTTGATTTGTGAACTTGTGTATAACTAGAATTACCATGCGCCGCAATACGGCGGAGATTTGTTAGTTACATATCATATTAGATGAAAATCAAATGTTTCTTGTGAACATGTGTATAACTACAATTACCACGCGCCGCAATACGACGGGGATTTGTTAGTTACATATCATATTAGATGAAAGTCAAATGTTTCTTACATGACCGTGAACCTGTGTGTAAAACATATAAAAGAATAACTAAGTTGATCTCTGACCCGCGCGTTGCGACAGACTTATCAAACGCGAGAAAATATATGCACTGCGATAGGCCTGTCAAATGAGAAAAAATAGATGACAAAACACGGAACCCCACACGCACGTTTCAGCTTGTTAACTCAGAAAATTTAGAACAAAATGTTAAACGGAAAACTTGCGAAATATGAAAAGTATAAAGGTCCAAAGTGTTGGGGTAAATTGCAAATGATGAAAAGCTTTGTGTTAAAAGTAAAAAAAAAAAAAAACAAAGAGGTTAAATTGCAAAAGATACAAACTTTTGAATTACAAGTGAAAAATCAAACTAATCAAAGGGTTTTAATTACCAAAAAAAAATGAAACGTTAGACTTAAATTGCCAAAGATTGAAACTTAGGGTTAGAAAGGAAAAATCCAATTGTTCTTTTTTTTTTTTTTTTTTTTTTTTTTTTTTGAAAAACTCTCAAAACCAATGATACAACTACCATATGCACATCCATGTTGCTTATTCATAGATTATAATTATAATACTCCACCAAGACTAACATGTTTACAACTTAACATGTATGTGTTAACCTATTTCATATATTAAATAAGTTATATGAGTGTTATATAAGATACATTATTCTAAGTAAGTGAGTATGGATTATGGTTGATATTTCTTATACGGATAAAAAATTAGGTTCACTTTAGAACACAAACTAGAAAAAATGAATTTGAACTAGTTTTTTTTGTTATTAAAAACCATATATATATATATATATATATATACTAGGTTATAACCCCGTGTATTACACGGGTTGAATAAATATAACTTTATATATTATGGGATAACTTTGTAGAATAGTAACCAAGTTTTAAAAGTTTTCAAGTTAGGTCACTCAAGTTTCAAAAGTGTTCCAATCAGGCCACTCAACATTCATTTTTTATTAAAATTAAGGGTTTTTTCATCCATTTCATAGGTAATCATGGTGATGTGGATTTTTATTTCTTTTTTCCCTTTTATTTGATGCTAACTTGAGTCACTTGGATTGTAACTTGTTTTTTTTTTTAATTTTTAATGTAATTAAAGTGTTTTATTTTTAGTACATATAATTTCATATATTAAAATAATCCGAGCCTAACATCTTATGCTCCATTTTTTTCTTGACACATGGAAAAAAGGACATGACTCGATTTGAATGTTAAGTTATCTAATTAAAACACGATACGAATGACCTAATTAAAACACTTTTAACACTTGGTTACTATTACGTGACATTTTCCCTATTATAGATAATAAAAAAGTTACATCTTTAAAAACGTGTATTGCATGGGTTGAATAAACACGTGTATTACACAGGTTGATTAAATATAAAATAATCAGTTAACACATATAGTCGTCAATATATGTTTTTGAAAAAAAATGAACTTTGATGTATTATAACATTTTACTTTGTTTTTTTATTTATTTATTATTAGGTTAGAAACTTGTCTATTACACAAGTTAACATTTTACTTTATTTTTTATTTATTTATTAATATGTTAGAAACTTAAGTATTACGCATGGTTAAATCGATGAAATTTTAAATTAAATAGTTATTAATAAGCAGAAAAAGTAAAAGAAAACGTTAAAAGAAAAAAAATGATATTTTTTTAATTTTCATTACCCGTCGGTTATTAGATAGTAAATAAAGATAAAGATTATAAACTTTTATATAAACAATTAAAACTATCTTTATCTTTATAAATAATGAAAACGTTAATATATAGTTTTTAATTTTATTAATTAATATATGGTTATCAGTTATCCTTATTCTTATCATCAAAATCTTTTAATTTTAATAATTAATATATGGTTATCACTTATCTTTATCTTTATCATCAAATCTCTTCTACAAATTTTAATTGAGGCCACCTCATAAAGTGACATGTGTCCCCAAAACGGTTTCTTTTATTATATAGTATATATATATATATATATATATATATATATATATATATATATATATATATATATAGGGCCAGGATCATTTCAGAATCATAAATATTTACAGAACTCGCAGAACTCCTAATAAACAATCTTTTTATTTATATATTTTTATAATTAGGATAATTTTATCATTTATTATGTGTATTTTTACGATTACATACATGTTAAGAGTAATTTTATCACTTTTTTATATGTAATTTTATAATTACACATATGTAAACTAGTTTTTTTACATATATGTAATTAGTTATGACACATATATATAATTTTGGCAATTAAACATATGTAAACTACTTTTAACATGTATGTAATTAAAGAAATACATATAATAGATGATAAGAAGATCCTAAATACAAAAACTTATATATAAAATGATTGTTTATTAGGAGTTCTGAAAGTTCTGTAGTTATTTAGAGTTCTGAAATGAACTCAACCATATATATATATATATATATATATATAGCGTGGGGTCTAGAGTGAACATCGGTGTATTTGTGAACTGAGTGAACAAATCCTGACCATTGATTTACATCATCAAATCGTAAAATACAATAGTGTATTTTCATCATCAAATCCTTGCCATTGATTTACACGCGATGCAATACATTGCCATTTGGTTCTATTCGTGATCCACGTAATATCCTCCCATCACCTTTATATATGACGTCTCTTTTGTTGAAGAGTATTATTTCTACATAACCAGATCTTCCACAATGTCGTCATGATTCATGAATGTGGCACAAGCCAGAAGCTTGTTCTAACGTTATTCTGCTATTTTTGCTTCGATATCTATATAGTGCCATGTATCTTGTGATGTTATTCGGGTGGTCCCTAGTTATGTCTTGTATGTGAATCCATTCCCCCCAACCCCCAATTAAACTCAAGATAAACATCTCAATCACTCAATCAATCGTACCCAGTATAATCTCACTCATAGCTTAGCTACGGTAGGGTCTTGGGAGGGTGGGATGTAGGCCAGCCTTACCTTTATCATAGGGGGTAAAGAGACTACTTCCAGTGAGACCCCAACTCCACAATCATATCTAGGCAAAAGAGTCAGAATAAAAACAGAAAAAGACATATGATCACATAGAATCATATCTAGGCAAAAGAGTCGGAATAAAAAAGGAAAAAGACATATAAGTACATAAATAGTACTAAACATATTCTTACTAAGCTACCAAAAAAGATGAAAACATATAATAGGAACAGGTAGCACTTCAAATAGACACATGTCATCTATAATATTCCTAGGCCATCAAAATGGACTAAAGAAGCTAAGCTCCTAAAACAATAAACTAATACAAAACGGTGTCAACCTCCTAAAAGTCCTTAACCTTAATCTTGCGTCTCCACGAACCCCTATCCTCGACCATGTTCGCAGAGAGGTGTAAGTCTAACAAATCATTTCTAACTCGCTCTTCCCAAGTCATTTTCGGCATGCCTCTACTCCTCTTCCCCTCCACAGTGAGAGTTTCTACTGATCTAACTGTAGTCGTCACTTGTCTCCTCCGAACATGCCCAAACCATCTCAACCTCCCCTCCCTAACCTTATCTAAAATACTAACCACCCTTAATCTTTCCCTAAAAACCTTATTTCTTATCCTATCCAACCTAGTATGCCCACACATCCATAGTAAAATCCTCATCTCTGCCACCTTCAGCTTATGCGCTTGTGCCTTCTTGATGGCCCAACAATCTATTCCGTATAACATAGCAGGTCTAACTACATCCCTTTAGAATTTTCCCTTTAATTTTGTTGGGAACCTCTTGTCGCACAATACCCCAGCAACTGCTCTCCACCTACACCATCCAGCCTGAACTCGATTAGCTACGTCACTATCTATTTCCCTATTATTTTGTACAAAAGATCCTAAATACTTGAATTTAGTTACCTCCGGAACCACTTGCCCCTCAATGGAGATTTAAGTGTCCTGGTCGCCTACACCTAGAGGTGTACAAAAAAACTGATTTTTGAACCGTAATCGATAAATAAACCGAAACCGGTTTTTTTGTAACCGTTTTTTTTTTTTTTGTAACCGGTCCGGTTAGTAACCGGTTTGACCGGTTATGGGGCGATTACTATTTTTGGTGAAAAAAACAGTTGGAAAACCAATTTTATTAAAAACCGGTTAACCGGTAACGTATCTAAAAAACCGGTTAAACCGGTTAAAAAAACCGGTGTCGCTGCATGTTATTTTAACGGTAATATTACCGTTTGAGCTCATATCTGACAGTTTTTTTTTTTGCCTAGAAATTATCTCCAAACAAGTATAAATAGGTGGTGGGTGTTTAGGCTCAATCATACCACTCTTCAATCTTCCAAAACTCTAAAAACCGCACACTTTCTTGTTCGATATCTCTCAAAAAACTATGGCAACCTCTAGTGCCCATGATTCGGTCAATGTTGGCGAGTCTACAACCGACACGGTGGTTCGTGTTGTTCCAACGAAGCGCAACCCCGATGTTTGGCAACATTTCGACTTGTGCGAGATGTCAAACGGTATAAAAAAGGCGCGTTGTCATCATTGTCAAAACTTTTACGCCGAAACCGCAAACTCCACCTTGTAACAACACAACGAAAAACCGTTTTGCAAGGCGTTGAAACACCAACCCGTTAGTGGTCAAGCTTCCATGGCAAGTGATGGCGCTAATATTTTCAACTACAATTTCAATATGGCTAGGGATGAAATGGCGAAGTTTGTAATCCAAGAAAGTTTGCCGTTCCACCACTTCGACAACCAATGCTATACAAAGATGGTTCAACGTACTCTCCAACCACGCTACACCCATGTAAGTCATGCTACTCTTAGGAAGGATTGTTTAAGATTGTGGAAAAATGCTAAACTAGAATTAATTTCTTATTTTGAAAAATTAGAAACCGGTGTTAACTTGATTAGCGACGTTTGGTCCGCACTGCACGGTTCACCCGATTCGTATATTTGTGTCACCGCCCATTGAATTGAACCGACAACGTGGCAAATGATGAAACGCACGATTTTGTTTAAATTATTCGATCACCCTCACACCGGTGAAGCTATATATAAAGTAATCGACAAATGTATTACAACATACAAATTGGAAAAAAAAGGTTTTTTCAATATCTTTTGATAACGCCGCAAACAATACGAGCGCGGTAATGCGTTTAAAATTAAAATACAATACGATTTGTGAGGGTATTTTTTTTCCATAGTCGATGTGTTGCACACATCATAAACTTGGTCGTTCAAGACGGTTTAAGGGTTATTGAACCACAAAAAGAAGCTTTCAAAAGAATGTTACGAAGTATATTTAGTAACACGCAAAGGCATGCAAAATATATTAAAACTTGTAAGGAAGCGGGTCGAATATGCTTAGGACCCAATTGGGACGTTGCTCATAGGTGGAACTCGACTTGCACCATGTTTGAAAAAACTATTTTGCAAAAGGAAAGTTTAATAGAATTTCATAACCTTTTGGCTAGTCGTAGAAAGTGTTCGCCTAACCACCCATAGGGTTGGGCTACTTTTGAAACAGTTACACAATTGCTTCAAGTTTTCAAAACATCAACAAAGACTTTATCGTGGGTTTACTATCCAACAAGTTCATTGGTACTTCACAATTTGTTTAAAAGTGTTTGAAATTAAACGAGTTGTCGGTTAGAGTTAGACCATATTGTGACATGGCGGATACGATGAAGGAAAAACTAAGAAAATATTTTAAAGAACTACCGGCGGTTTTCACTTGTTTCCGCCGCTTTAAACCCTTGTTTTAATATTTTTGGAACCGGGTCTTTGATTGAAAAAATTGCACACGAGTTGAATTTAAACACCCCTCAATAATCAAACTTTGGTGAAGCCGTAAAATGTCGTTTCAACGATCAACTTTCAAAATTGTTTGATGTTTATGTAACAAAATATGGTACAACCTCGTCACTGTTAGGATCTGAGTTTGGATTGATTGTGTTTTACGTTTGATTTAAGATGAACAATGAACAAGTAATGCAGCGGAATGTAAATGGAATGTAAATGGAATTAAACTTTACACACAATCAAACAGGAGAAATGCTTTAAACACACATTTTCAACACAGTATCGAATGATTGAATTTATTTTAACAACGATTACAATGCATGCATGTAACAAACTCCCCCTCAGCCTGAGCTCACAGTTATTGTTCGTACAGGAGAAAAGTGGTGAAGAGCTAATAGAACAGTACAGGGTACTGTTCTATTTATAGGCACGGACAAACAACTGTGACATCTATGCTGACGTCACCATGAAAGTGACATCTAACCTCCTAACAAACTCTAAACAACTAATCTATACAAACACTGCTATGCTAACTACTGATTACAATACATTACATAAAACAAGCTAAACTACTGCTTTATCCTTCCACTGTTGTGACTCCAGCAGTACTTGATATATTCAGTAGTGCTTGACCCATAGCAGTAGATTGATCAGCAGAGCTTTAGTCTTCATCAGTCTTTGACTTGATTAGCAGTTTTAGGTCTGCAGTTGTAAGGATCAGTGGATTGGAGGTCATCAGATGTTGAAACCACTTCCAATGGGAGAGAATGAAAACATAACATCTGCTTATTTTGGATCCATTGTTCTGATCCGGTTTTGGCTCTAATCAACTGTTCCTCTGATAGGGTTCAATCCAACAATCTCCCCCTGGAACAGATTATGCCAAAACCCTTCATTATTGTAGATCTTTATTCCCTCATCAGCAGTTCCCTTATTTGACCTTTAAGTTGTAACTCAAAGTCTAGGGCATTTGTATCATCTTCATCCCTGCAAAGTGGAAGATCAAGGAGATCCTACGAATCTTCAACACTTAGGCCAAGTGCTTGTTCCCTTGATATTTTCTTCACTTCTCCACTAGACTTGATCACTGTCAGTACATGGGTCTGTTTATCAGTTTTCCATTTTAGTACTTTTGAGTCTGGTGGGTTTCTTGGGAGATTTTTATTTGATGAGGAGTTGGGAGATGGTGGTCTGGTGATGACTCACTGAGTAGTGCTTTGAGCTTTAGCAAGTTGAGGAATATCAGCCATCATTTGTTTGAGAACCACTTTTAAAATTTCATCACCAGCTGCTTGATCCTCTGGTGTTTCTGCATCCATCTGTTTTTGCCTTCTTCTTTGATAAAGAATGGCACCAGGTGGAGCAGTGGCTTTCCTGACTTGCAGCTTTGGTGGTCTTTTTGAAACCTCTGCTTCAGGATAGTCAGGTTTTTTGTGGAGCATTTGGATCTTTCTTCCTTAGTTCCTCCAAACTCTTGTAAGTGGCCCTGACTTTGTCTTCTCTCCACCTCAACACTTGGTTTCTAGACCCATAATCAGCAGTGATTAATTCCTCTTTCATTCTCTTCAGCTCCAATACCTTATACATTCTTTTTTAATTTTGCCCAATCAGGAGGAGTATGTTTAACCTTATTTTTTATCATGTCTTGAATCCTGGCTGCTTCACTTTCAAGCTCAGGAATGGTCCATTCTTTATACATGTATTTTTCTCCCTTATATTTCTTATAAGCCATGATGTTGTCAAGGTAGTCTTTTCTCAAGGATTCATCTGCTCTTTCAGAAATTTGTTGACATACATTCTTTGCAAACTACTCCAAAGATCTGACTTGTGTGAGCAGAAATTAATAATGCCTTTGAATTTCTTTGTCAGATTTTCCTTGTGAGTTTCTTTTGGAGATATCCTCTGCTTGTTGAGCCTTAACTTTCAGATATTTTTCAATGTTTTTAGGCCTATGATATCCTTCAACTGATGGCAAGCTCCTTTTAGTAGGATCATCCTCAAAGTAGAAGGATTTGATCTCTTCTCTGACTGCTATAAGTTCTAGAGGATATTGGAAACTTGCAGGAGTGATGGTAGTGATTGGTTGTTGAACTTGGGCTGAAGAAAGAGGAACAGGGTTTGGAATATTGACAAGTGAAAGAGATTGTGAATATTTTGGTGGTGGTGATGGAGAATCATCATCAGGTAAAATTATCCTTCTCATTTTTAGTTTAGGAAAGGCTGGTGGTGTGTTGGATGGTTGTGAAGTGGTGATTTGAATGGTGGAAGGTGGCTGACTAACAGTTGTTGAAACAACTGTTGTTTCAACCACTGTTGCCATTACAACAGATGTTGTAACATCTGTTGTCTTATGCTTTTTAGCAGAAGATGAAGGTGGTGTTGATGATGTTTTTGGTGGTGAGGTGATCTTTGGTGGTAGTGATAAGGCAGTGGTTGTGGTGTGTGTTGAAATGGTGATGTTTGGTTTAACAACTGATGAAACCACTGAAGTACCAACAGTTGCTGATACAGCAGGTGTTACAACAGCTGTTTGGGTGGAAGATTGTTGTGTGAGGGTTTTTGTAGGTTTGGGAGTTTGCTTTGTGGGTCTGGATGGTGTGTGTTTGGGTTCCCTCACTTTTCTAGTGGGATTCTTTCTTTTTTGCTCAGGATTTTTGTCATCCTTTGGCTTAGAAATACCCTGCTCATTCAGCTCCATAAAAGCTCTTTTCTCCTGTTCCCACCTGGCTTTATCCTTAGCATTTCTATCCCTTTTTACCTCTGCTAATGCATCAGCAATGGCATTAGTGGTAACATCAATCTTTTTGAACCCATCTGGCAAAGGGATGTCTTTGAGCATACTATCTTTTTGTGGCTCAATGTACAGACCATCTTCGTATCCCTTCTTCTTCCATTGCTTGATTTTCTCCCCCTTTTTGGCATTATCTGGTGGTGGGTTATCAATAAAGAGAACAGTGGGAGGAGCAGTGCCAGTGGTGTTTAGTATGTGGGCCTTTATAGCCTTGATATCAGCTTGGGTGTCTTTAAACCTTGATTCCATGAGATTTCTGAGTTTTTGGACTTGAATCTCATGTTGCTATTCAGCCAATTCTCTTTGATGTTATAGCAGTGGTTGAAACAAATTCCATAACTCATTTGCGGCAAGTGCATGTGGTGGTGCAGGTGCTTGAGCTGGAGCAGCAGTGGTTGGTACCTTTTGAACTTTCAACAACTGTTGCAGCATATCTTTAATTTCTGCAACTCTTTCCGTCAATTCTCGGTACATTAAACCATCACCCAACTTAATGTGATCATCTGATTTCCCACTAACAGTGGTTGACTCAGGAAATGTATCCCAGAAATCATCCACTGATGCCCCTTTGTCTTGGTTCTGGGGACTTCTTCCATCAAAATGAGAGACACTTTTTAGTGAACCAGTAAAAACCGGATACACAAATGTTCCCATAGATGAAACCACTGTCCAAATGCAAACCAGTGGGTTCAGCACTTGTAGTAGCTGCTTCACTTGAACTACCACCAAGAGTTACTTGTAACTCAAGGGGTGTAACTTCCTCAGGTCTTGTTGGTGGGTTAGCAATAATTGATACATCACACCCAGTCACTTGTTGAGGCATATTCTCATGAACAGGTGATTGATAAGGACTGGTTTGTGTCTAGTTCAAATCAAGAGCATCCAACAATAATTTTGTTTGTGGGGGAATTGTGGAGGTGAGGTTGGGTGTAGAAAGCGAATTTACCCCGGGCATTGGGTTGTGGATGATGGATTCGAGTGATTCCAGAGCATCGTATTGTGGTGTCCCTATGTGTACAACTTGTTCTTTTTTAGAAGAAGCAGGAGGAGTTTGAGGTATGGGTTGAGATATTTCTACCATCTGCTGTGAGGAAGTAGCAGCAGTGGTTTCTTGTGACTTTTGTGCTGTCACTGGCAGTTGCTCTGGTATCTCATCCTCCAGAGTTGCCTTTGATTTGGGTTTGGGGGGCTTTTGAGTTTTCTTTTGTCGTGGCTTTTTGGTGATTTTAGGTGTGGGTTTCACAGCAGTTGTTTTGCTGCTGTGATCACCTAGAGCAGTGGGCTCAGCAGCAGATACCTGAGGAGCAGTGGCAGCTGCTAAATTCTGCTCAGGGACCTCTGCTTTTGTTTTGTAAGGTGTTGATAATCTTGTAAAGGTTTCAACTGTTAAGCTGTTTATTTGAAAAGAGTCACCTTGTTTTATTACATGAGCATCATCCTTACCAAATTTCTTTTGAAAATAGTAACTTAGAAATCTTGGAAATAGTAAGAATGGCTTTTTATCAACATTTTTAACCAAGTCATTAAAAATTTTCTGAGAGTAGTTAAAATTTTCATTTTGTAGAATAGCATATCCCAGGTGTTGAATCTTTCCAGTAGTATCGGCCATTTACGCCACTTCCCTCCACATTTCATTTGACTGTTTTACCCATGAGAGAGGAATTAATTGCTATGACGTCTTCACCTTGTTTTTCAAGAGTAACATTTTTCCAAAATTCTCTTTGAGTTTTCAGGTAAATCGGAGCATCTGTTGTCAACAAAGTTTTGTACTTTGACGACGACATAGTGTCAATGATGGAATCGTAGATAACGGTGGTACCGGTTTTGTGAGAAGACCCAGGTAGTTATGAGGAGCTTTGTATGGAATTTCAATGGATGTGGTAGCCATTTGAGTGGCCTTTTTAGAAGATGAAGACTTTGATTTTGTCATATTGATGAAGACGAAGATGAATTTTGAGAAGAGAAGATGGAAACTGCTTTGAGAAAGGAATTTTAGAATTCAATTCGACAGTAAAACCCTGTTTGGGGGTTTTGAAGGGGGTTTTATAGAGGAAAAAGTGAATGCTGACGTGGCAGCAGTTACAAAAGATCTGACCGCTATGTACTGTCCACGTGCCAACCCCTGATGAATAATGGAGGACAGTTGTTTTATGAAACCACTGATGAAGGAATAACAGTGGGTGTAACGGTAATAATGGAAGCAGTGGGTGACTTTTACTATCAGTAGATAGCATATCAGTGGATAAAAACACCGATTTTGAACAGTGCTTATCAAGGAAATGAGAGAACAGGGGTTGACTTTCAGCAGTGGACAGATTTTGAAGCAGAGCAGATGTTTAAACAAATCAGTGGTTATGGCAGATTTTTAAGGATTTAATGAAAAATTCATTTTTAGCTATTTTTAAGAATGAATTTTTGATTTTCTGAAAACATTTTAATGCTTTTATTTATAGAAAAACAAGATTTTGCTTGTTATTCCATGTTTAGCATGCCAATCCTAGAGATCAAGCTTTCAAATGTGGATGTGTCTAATGCTTTGGTTAGCACGTCTGCCAGTTGATCCTTAGTTGGTACATAGTGCAGAGAAATCAAACATTTTTCATAGCAATCCCTCACAAAGTGATGTCTGATATCAATGTGCTTGGTGGTTGAATGGGAGACTGGATTTTTGATGATATTTTCTGCTGCCTGACTGTCCAATATGAGAGGTGTTTTTAGGGCAGTGATTCCAAAATCCAGCAATTGATTTTGAAGCCAAAGCAGTTGAGTTGTACAGCTTGCAGCAGTTATATACTCTGCCTCAGCAGTGGATGTGGAAACAGCTGCTTGCTTTTTACTTTGCCAAGACACTAAGCAATTGCCTAGGAATTGGCACCCTCCTGAAGTGGACTTCCTTGTCTTTTCACATCCAGCAAAGTCACTATCTGAGAAACCTGAAAGCTCAATTTTACCATCAGCTGGATACCAGATACCAAGTGTGGGAGCACCTTTTAGGTATCTGAATATCCTTTTTACAGCAATAAGGTTTGACTTTCTGGGGGCTGATTGGGATCTTGCACAAACACATGTTGCAAACATGATGTCTGGCCTAGATGCAGTTAGGTACAATAAAGACCCAATCATGCTTCTATATAAGGTTTGATCAACCAAATCATCATTTTCATCAGACATGACAATTTTATTGGTTGCAATGGGTGTACTACATGGTTTACAATCATCCATCTCAAATTTCTTTAAAAGCTCTTTGGCATATTTGCCTTGATGGATAAAAGTGTCATTTTGCAGTTGCCTAACTTGGAGACCAAGAAAGCACTGAAGTTCACCCATTGCACTTATTTCAAACTCAGCTGTCATGAGTTGCCTAAACTCTTCACACATTTTATTACATGTGCTTCCAAAGATGATGTCATCCACATAAATCTGGACAATCATCAAATCCTTTCCTCTCCATTTTAAAAACAATGTTTTATCTATTTTACCTCTTGTAAACCCAATGGATAGTAGGAAAGTGGAAAGAGTTTCATACCAGGCTCTTGGTGCTTGTTTCAGGCCATACAAAGCTTTATTTAACTTGTAGACATGATTTGGATTAAATGGATCCTCAAAGCCTGGAGGTTGACAAACATATACCTCTTCTTGAATCTTACCATAGAGGAATGCACATTTGATATCCATTTGATACACCTTGATGTTGTGGTTGACAGCAAATGCCAGAAATAGTCTGATAGCTTCAAGTCTTGCTACAGGGGCAAATGTTTCATCATAGTCAATGCCCTCTTCTTGTCTGAACCCTTGAACCACAAGCCTAACTTTATTCTTGACAACACTGCCCCTTTCAACAGTTTTGTTTTTGAAGACCCACTTTGTGCCAATAGGACTTACATCCTCTGGCAGTGGTACAAGCTCCCATACTTGTTGTCTTTTGAACTGTTGGAGCTCCTCTTGCATGGCTTCTACCCAGCTGTTGTCTTTCAGTGCCTCTTGGTACTTAACTGGCTGATGGAGAGATAGGAAACCAGCAAAAAGACAAATGTTTTGGGGTTGACTTCTTGTGAGCACCCCTTCATTGATGTTGCCAATGATTTGGTCAGGTGGATGAGATTTCAAGAAGATTAGATCTCCTTGGTATGGAACAATGGCATTTAATGGTGAAGGCTGCAGATGTGAATCATCTGAGCTAACCACTGCTGGTGACTTTGATGATCCAGCAGTGGCTTCAAAAGGTGGTGCAATAGGAGGTAATGGAGTAGAGACATGATGACTTTTATCCACTGTTTGGGGACTTTTATCAACGGTGTTTGATGATGAGGAAGCATGGGTTGGTGGGCTACTTTGGTCAACAACTGTTTAGGTAGCATTGGTTGAACTTTGACAGCTGTTTTGAACATTTGCTGCTCTACCATTTGATGCAGACTTTTGTTGTGGAATGATGACTTCATATCCATAGTCTGATGGTGAATTTTCTGATGGGCCTGCATTTGTTAGGCTTGACAACAACACTTTCAAATGTGAATTTATCAAGATCAAATAAATCTGCAGGATTTGCTGGGATTTTCATTGATGAAAGTTCATTGAATTTTACATTCAAAGTCTCTTCCACTGTCTTAGTCCTTGTGTTAAACACTTTGTAGGCCTTAGCAGTGGTTGAGCATCCCAGATGATAACCACAATCAATTTTGGCTGCAAACTTAGAGATGGAATCTTTCAAGTTTAAATTGAAGCAAGGGCAGCCAAAAACTTTGAAATATGAAATTAATGGCTTTATTTTATATAGCAGTTCATAGGCAGTTTTTTGATGCCTGTGTTGATTAAAACTCTATTTTGGACATAGCAAGCATTGTTTACTGCCTCTGCCCAAAAAGTTAATGGCAAACCTGAATCTGCAAGCATAGTTCTGGCAGCCTCAATCAAGGTCCTGTTCTTTCTTTCAACAACCCCATTTTGTTCTGGTGTTCTTGGAATGCTGTATTGACTCACAATTCCTTTTGACACACAGAAATCATCTAACTCCTTGTTCCTGAACTTTGTGCCATTATCACTCCTGAACACTTTTACTGGCAATTCAAACTGCTTTTCAACCTGTTTCACAAAGTCTTGCATAATGCCTGCAGTCTCATCTTTTAAGTGTAAAAAGTAAGTCCATGTAAACCTAGAAAAGTCATCATCAATAACCAAACAATATCTTTTCTTCCTAAGACTCATGACTTTAACTGGGCCAAACAAATCCATGTGAAGCATTTGCAAACACTTGGTTGTTTTGGACTCTTCAATGGATTTGTATGAGCTTTTATGTTGTTTTCCTTTTAAGCAGGAAACACAATGCTCAGAACAGGTAAACAGTTTTTAAGGTAAACCTCTTACTAACCCCTGTTTTGAAATGGCAGTGATTGTCTTCAGATTTGTGTGCCCCAATCTTCTGTGTCATAATTATGTCTCTTTGTTTGATGCAGCTGAGAACAGACAGCCATCAGTCCTGGGGCTCTCTTTTGACATATCCACCACATAAACATTGCCACTTCTTTGAGCAACAAGTTGGGTTTTTTACAGTTTTTATTATTGCTTCAATCTTTTCAACCATTTCTGGTCCAACAATCCTACAACACTCTTTTGAAAAGAATGAGTTATAGCCCTTATCACTCATTTGAGAGACACGTAAGAGGTTGAATTTTAGATTGTCTATTAGATTGACATTTTCAAACTTAACTTTACCATACTGCACAGTACCAGACCCCAGAACCTTTCCTTTGCTATTATTCCCAAAGGATATATCACCCCCTCCATGTGTTTTGAAATCTTTGAGAAGGGCTTTACATCATGTCATGTGCCTGGAGCCTACACTATCTACACACCAAAGACTATCTAAGCATGCAGAAGCTCCCTGCACATATAGTAAAGGATTAGTTCATTAGGGTCTCCAAAGCCAATATGGCTTTGGATGGAGTCTCAGCAGTGTCTAGGTTAAGTTCAGATAGATGGGCAGTGGTTAGGTCAGGGGTTTGGACAATTTTGTGACTGTTTTTTCTCTAACCACTGTTGGGGATCTTGCCCAATGATCTGCTGATAACCAAAAAGATGTTTGTTCACTCTTGGTTTAGAGGGCCTTTTGTAAGCCTCATAAACATGTGGGATCCTTTGGTATGATGGTTGTTCCTTACCTCTTCTGAATTGATTGGCAGGGGGTGAATCAGTCACCTGAACATCTCTTTTGACTGATGTTTGGTTCAGCTGTTTTGTAACAGCTGTTTGAACTGGCACAAACAGGGGTTGGTTCTTGGTGAACTTGACAGATGAATTTGATGAACTCAAGGATGTTTTTGCAGTGTACTCATTCTTATTAACATCAAAGTTTTTGAGATACACACATTCTTGAGTTTTGTGGTTTGTTTTACCACAGATGGTGCAGCTCTCAGCAGGTATAATGACACTTGTTTTGTTTAGATCATATGCTTTTAGATGAAAACAGTCTTTTGTTAGATGATTCTTCTTTTCACAAAAATCACAAAACAGGTTTTTGATCTTTTCTCTTTTCTTCCTTTTCTCAGACTCCTTAGCAACAGAGTTTTGAACCACTGTTTGGATGTCTTTGAGAGGAATGACCTTTGCTTTTGGAGCTGTGACACCATCAGTGGTTGTGAAATCCATGGGCTTGAAGTTTTCAAGAATGTCACACTCATCAGACCATGTGGGTTTAAATTGGTATTTCTCAATTTCCTCAAAGGTTGAGGACCCCACAGATCTTTCCAGAGTGATTTTGTTACCAAGTTTGTCAGTTATCTTAACTTCTTGGCCATTCTCGTTGGTTGGTTTTATTTCAGTTGAACAAGCTTGTTTTGCAGCAGTGTTATCAAGTTCATCATATTTTCTATATCCTATTCCAAACTTGACATTGCTTTCAAGCTGTTTTTCAAGCATGACCTCATAACCTTTGCAAGATTCGACCCATCTTTCACAAGTGATTTGGGTCGACTCCAACTCCTTTTTACAAACTTGGTATTTTTCTACCATAGTTTGGAGTTGGTTCTTGGTTATCCTTTGCTCTTCTTTGAGACTGTAGATTTCTTTGTCTTTTTCAGCCAATTTGTTTTTAAGTTCTTTTAATGACTTTAAATTTGACTTCATCAGTTAAAACTTTATCCCTAAGGTTTTTATTCATCTCTTTAATGCTAGCAAATGCAATAATGCATTTGTCTGAACACGGATTTTTAAGAACCTAAGGTGATACCTTGGCAGCAGCCATCATAGCACAATCACATTGATGATCACTTTCTTCATCAGCTCTCTCTTATTTCTCACCTTCTTCCTTCTCTTCTTTTTCTTCTTTGTCTTCTTTGGACCAGGGGTCTAACAGTGGTTCAATCAGGGTTTCTGAATTTTCTCCCAGCAGTAGTTCACCAGCAACTGCAGTAACCACTGCTTCAGCAACTTCATCCACTGCTTCAGCACTTAGCTGTTCTCCTTCAGCTTCTACCCCTTCTGGTATTGACTCTAATGCCATCAGACAAAATTCATCATTAAAAGTATCATTAGAAGCATAAAGTGCAAAATTTCCATCACTAAGTTCATCAGGCATACTCCTCCAGTCAACAAAGCCTTGGGTGAAAAAGCTTTGCTGATCTGGTTGAACCACTGCTGGAGCAGTTTGTTGAGGTTCAACAGGTTGCACTTGTGCCTGAGGGACAGGGGTTTGAACATACTGAATTTGTGGAACAGTGGTTTGAACATAATGCACAGGCACAGGGGTTGCAGCATAGTGAGCAGTGTTAACATGGGTTGCAGGGATATATTGTGCATAATGCACAGTGCTTTGGTGTTGGGTCTAGGGTTTGAGCTGGGATGAGTTATAATTGAACCAGTGGTTTGACTCCTGCATTCCCTAGCAAAATGACCTAGCCTATTGCACTTATAACATTTGGTTTTTGACTTATCCAACCCCACTTTTAAATTCACATGTAACCCTGGGAATTTTCTCCCTGTTCTTTTATAGAATTTGCTTGTTCTCACACTAAGCAATGCCAATTGATGCAAGATGTCCATTTCTTCTAAGTTAGTGGGATCAAAGTGTTGCAAATCATTGAGTTCAAAGCACAAATTATCAGAGTTCTGGCTTTCTCCATTTGCAGTGAAAGCAAAGTTGGATGAGTGAGGATCAGAGTTGAAATTACCTCCAGCAGTTATGTCAATAAAATGATCATAACTCTGATCCTTACTGTTGCCAGACTCTTCTTGACCCAGAAGAGCTGTGTTGCCAAATGAATAGTCATCTGTAACTTTGCCAGACTCTTGCAACTTCTTTTTCTGGTTTAACTCCCTTTCATAGGTCAGGAGTCTACCATGAAGTTGGGTCAGTGTTAGGTCTTTGAACTCAACAGAATTTCTAGTCACAAAGGCAATTGTATCCCATTTTTCAGGTAGTGATCTAAGAAACCTACTATTTTGGGTAGATTTAGGAAATTCAACCTTAACAAGTCTTAGCTCACTAATGAGACAACTGAATCTCTCAAACTGTTGAGTCAATGACTCACCCTTAATGTGACAAAAGGTTTCATACTGTTGATTCAGAATTTCCCTATTATTTTCAATTACTTCTTCAGTTCCCCCAAATTGTTCCTTGAGTGCATCCCATAGCTCTTTGACACTGTTACAATATAACAGCCCAGCATAGATTTCATTGGGTAATGTAGATGCAATGATGCTGAATGCTTTGGCATCTAGTTCGAACTTTTGAAAATCAGTTTCAGTGTAGTTTTCATATTTTTTAGGTTCGAACTTCTTTGAATTCTCAGCACTCGGCACCATGGGAACATGGGGCCCAAAAACAACTGATCTCCAACATCCAGTGTTCTGTTGAGCAAGGATGTGACCAATCCTTCTCTCCCAGATGTTGTATTCATTTCGTTTTAGCATGGGTGGTTTGAAAAGTAAGCCGATGTTATTCTTATCATCTTGTGATTGTGACGTCATCCTGTTTGTTTCACAGGTACTGATTAATCAACTTTGATGGTGATTAAACCTTACTCTGTTTTTCAACAAAACGAACAACTATCAGTATCAACGATTGTGAGCTGAACTGTTTATGTCAAAATGATTGTTAAATCAAATTTGACTGTCCGAGCTCTGATACCAATTGTTAGGATCTGAGTTTGGATTGATTGTGTTTTACATTTGATTTAAGATGAACAATGAACAAGTAATGCAGCGGAATGTAAATGGAATTAAACTTTACACACAATCAAACAGGAGAAATGCTTTAAACACACATTTTCAACACAGTATCGAATGATTGAATTTATTTCAACAACGATTACAATGCATGCATGTAACAAACTCCCCCTCAGCCTGAGCTCACAGTTATTGTTCGTACAGGAGAAAAGTGGTGAAGAGCTAATAGAACAGTACAGGGTACTGTTCTATTTATAGGCACGGACAAACCACTGTGGCATCTTTGCTGACGTCACCATGAAAGTGAAATCTAACCTCCTAACAAACTCTAAACAACTGATCTATACAAACACTGCTATGCTAACTACTGATTACAATACATTACATAAAACAAGCTAAACTACTGCTTTATCCTTCCACTGTTGTGACTCCAGCAGTACTTGATATATTCAGCAGTGCTTGACCCATAGCAATAGATTGATCAGCAGAGCTTTAGTCTTCATCAGTCTTTGACTTGATCAGCAGTTGTAAGGATCAGTGGATTGGAGGTCATCAGATGTTGAAACCATTTTCAAGGGGAGAGAATGAAAACATAACATCTGCTTATTTTGGATCCACTGTTCTGATCCGGTTTTGGCTCTAATCAATTGTTCCTCTGATAGGGTTCAATCCCAACAGTCACACATTCACGAGTCAATGAGAAACGCCGCTTTCGGTGAAGGTTCAAGTATGGAAGATCAAGATTTGTATGTTTATAACCAATTGTATGATGAGTCGAGTCAAATGCATCGTGGTAACACTAGTAGTAGTGAACTCGGTTGGTATGGTGGGTCGAACTTTCTACAAATGATGAGTTCACAAGACTTTAAAATTTTTGATTTGTTGGCTTGGTGGAAAAGTAAGGAAGATCAATTTCCGATCTTAGCCACAATGGCCCGATATTTACTAACGGTCCAAGCTTCCACGGTAGCTTCGGAAAGTGCTTTTTCTATTAGTGGTAGGGTGATTTCGATAAGGACTCGACTAACACCAAAGGCGGTTAAGATATCGATTTGCTTGAAAGATTACTTGGATGCGGCGGAGAGATGTCAAGACACACGATCACTCGAGGGAGAATTAGATTACGAAGGCGAAGTTTATGAGGAAGAGGTCCAAGCCGAATTGACAACCCCAATGACCGACGACGAAGCCGAGTTCGAGTTCAGGTTCGGGCGAAAAAGATTAAACGGGGCTTCTCAAGATATATTTTAGTATTGTAGTTCCACTAAATATATATATATATATATATATATATATATATATATTAGTGGACGTTATTGCGGATTAATAGTTTAAGTTTACGCATTTCGTTTGATATGGTTGCGTTCTTATTTCCTTTGTTTATGTAATGTTTGAGTTTGAATGATATTTCGTTTTGAAGTTATGTTTTAAAAAACTGTTTTTTTAAGGAAAAAACTGCATAATGCAGCTCAAAACAGGAAAAAAAAAACAAAAAAAAAAACAGTTTCTGCAACCTCAAAAACGAATTCAGCAAGCTGGGAAGTTTTTTTCTGCAGACCGGTTATTAAACCGGTTTTTTTTCGGTTATTAAACCGGTTTTTTTGGTTAACCGGTTATTAATCTACCGGTTTTAAAACCGGTTACGACCGGTTAGGATTTTTATGTAAAAAAAACACGTTACAAACCGGAACTGGTTTTTTTTTCTTCTCAACGAAAATAACCGGTTCGGTTATTAACCGGTCCGGTTTTTTTAAATTAACCGATTTGTACACCTCTACCTACACCATTGAAATCACAGTAAAGATACCAAGTATTAGAGCAATGAATCCTTAACTCGTTACCCTCTAAAGCTACTCGCCACTCCTCTAACCTTGTATTCAAGCTTTGTTTACCCTCCGCCACTAACACAATATCATCGGCAAAAAGCAAGCACCACGGAACTGTCTCCTGGTTCAACTTAGACAACTCATCTAAGACAGATGCAAAAAGAAACGGACTCAACGCAGACCCTTGATGGAGTTCTTATTATGGTATGAATCGTGATCCAAAGTCCCTTTGATGTACCGAAGAATACGCTTCAAAAATGTAAAGTGTGGTTCTCGAGGGGAGTGCGTGAATAAACAGACTTGCTGAACCGCATAGGAGATATCCGGGCGAGTAAAAGTTAAATATTGAAGAGCACCCGCCAAGCTTCGATAAAGGGAATCATCAGTTAATAACGGACCATCATCGGCGCTCAACTTGGAAGCGGTGTCAACTGGGGTAGTGCAAGGCTTACAGTCAGTCATATTTGCCCGGTGTAAGATGTCGCGTGCATACTGAGATTGAGACAAAAATAAGCCTTGATTATCGCGTGTCACAGAGATGCCCAGAAAATGATGCAATGTACCTAAATCGGACATGGCGAACTCTCGAGAGAGAAGACTGATGATATGTTTAAGTAAGTCGTTGGATGATGCAGTCAAATTAATATCATCGACATAGAGTAATAAATATGCGGTATGTTGCCCGTGTCGGAAAATAAATAAGGAGTTATCACAAACACTCTCTTTGAAGCCGTGCGAGATAATAAACTTCGAGAAGCGTTGAAACCATGCTCGAGGCGCTTGTTTGAGTCCGTATAAAGACTTGTGGAGGCGACATACATGATTTGGTTGCGTTGCACTACTGAACCCGGGTGGTAGGTACATGTACACTGTTTCCTCAAGGTTGCCATGCAAAAATGCATTTTTAACATCAAGCTGATTAATAGGCCACTGGTTATTGAGGGCAACCGATAAAACCGTGCGAATAGTCGCAGGCTTGACCACCGGGCTAAAGGTATCGTGACAGTCAATGCCAACTGTTTGTGATTTTCCATTCACTACAAGTCTCGCTTTGTACCTTTCAAGACTACCATCCTGTTTAAATTTGTGACGAAACAGCCAATGACATCGAATAACAGGATGAGTAGTAGGACGAGGAACCAATTCCCAAGTTTCATTATCTATTAATGCATTAAATTCAAGTTGCATAGCCCGTTGCCAATTAGGGTCCGATAGAGCTTTATGGTGGGATGTTGGGACAGGAGAAATGGTGTCAATGGATGAGGTCGTGAGGTTATATTTGGGGTTTGGTTTATGGATACCGTTTTTACCCCTAGTGGTCATGTGGTGTAAGTTATGGGTAACGGGTGGTGGAGGAATGTGGGGCGGAGACGGTGGGCTGATGGTCGAGTGGTTGGTAGCGGGCGGAGGTGGTGAGGAAGTGGTTTGTGGGTTTGTAGGGGGTGGGTCGTGGGTGGGAGATGGGCCGTGGGTGGTGTGGGGCTGGTTGGGAGTAGGTGGCGGGGGATTCGAATGTGGGCCGATAGGTGGGCTGGTTGGGAATTGGTAGGGAAGGTTGGAGGGCTTGTCATCGTCCAAAAAGGTGTAAGAGGAAGGCTGTTGTAGTGTGGAAAAAAGGTAGGACGTTTCGTCGAACTCGACATGTCGAGAGATATGTACTTTACCCGTTGAAGGATCTAGACAACGATAACCTCTAAAATTAGGAGGATAGCCAAGAAAGATGCACTGAATGGACCGCGAGTTTAGTTTGTTGGGTGTAGTGGCGGAGAAATTAGGATAGCAAGCACACCCGAACACCCGTAGGTGATCATAGATGGGGTGGCATAGGTACAAGGCGAATGTGGGAGTGTTATAATTAAGACGGGTAGTGGGGAGAATGTTGTGAAGGTAAGCAGCTGTATGTAGAGCCTCGACCCAAAACGTGGAAGGGATGTGTGCATGGGTGAGGAGGGCTCGTATGATATCATTAAGACGACGTATCATACGTTCGGAACGACCATTTTATTGAGAGGTTTGAGGGCATGAAAAACGAAAGGTGAAACCATTGGATGATGCAAAATTATGGAATGCAAGGTTGTCGAATTCTCCCCCTAAGTCACATTGAAAAGTTTTAATGTTTTTGTGAAATTGAGTTTGAATGTATTTATGAAATTTAACGAATGTAGGAAAAGTCTCAGATTTGAATTTTAGTGGATATACCCAAACATAGTTGGAAAAATTATCTAACTAAACCATGTAATATTTATAAGATGCATTACTAAGAACGGGTGAAGTCCACAAATCGCAATGAATTATGTCAAATGGAGCATAAGTAAATGAAGTGGATGTAACAAACGAAAGATGTTTACTGTTCGATAAATGGCAAGACTCACAAAAAGATTGTTCATTACAAGGAATACTAAAACGACTAGAAAGTAACTTTAAAACTTGTGTGCCAGGATGTCCGAGACGATCATGCCACTTATTGGTTGCAGCTGCTAAAAGGACTTGACGAGGTGGAGTGAATGGGTAAAGATCACCGGTGCTATCATGGCTTGAAAGAGGTTGTCCAGTCTTGAGATCCTTCAAGGTAAAACCATAAGGGTCAAATTCAACAGAAACAAGGTTATCACGGGTAAATTTTCGGACGGAAATTAGGTCCTTGACAACCGTAGGTGCAAAAAGTACGTTGTTGAGTTGGTAAGTGATATTAGGTGTTTTGTGGTAGCCCTTACCCGACCCTAAAATAGGCAACGATTGGCCATTACCAAATAAAATATTTGCATTAATAGACTTTGAAGATAAGGAATCGATTTTACCTTGGTCCGAAGTAATGTGCGAGGAGGCCCCTGTATCCATGTTCCACTGCGGAATAGTTTGGTTTAGAGTCAAAGTGGATAGAGCGGCTCCAAGTTCTGTAGGTTGCATCGGGTCCACGGGTTGGGAAGGAGGGTAACCGGCTGGATAACCGTTGGGATACGGGTATGGTGGTGGTGGGGCAGCAAGGCCGAAGCCGGGTGGTGGTGGAGGTGTGGTGTTCGTGGGCTGGTGAGGTGGGGTAGGAGAATTGGGCCTTGACCAGTTGGCGGACCAAGGGGCTTGGGCCGGGTGAGGACAGGGGGGTGGAGAAGCCCACCAAGGGTAATTGGGCTGGTTAGTTTGGCTGTAGGAGGGTGGGTAGTTTTGGGAGTGATTGGGAGCAGGAGAGTTATTGGGGTAGTTGTTTTGGTAGTAAGAGTAGCGACCGCGTCCTCGGTAAGAGTTACGGCCTCGGCCCCTACCCCGAGATGGGGTGCGAGTGTCATAGGTTTGGGCAGGATGATAAGGTTGAGGCGGGGGTGGGTTAGAGGAGTTAGGCAGGTTGGTAGGGGTGTTCGGTGAAGGAGCATGGGCGGCAAGAACCGACTGTCTAGCGGCTTGACGCCGTTGTTCGCGCTCTATCATCTCTCTAGCATCATCCCAAGATTTGTCGGCTTGAATAATAAACGAAGCTACGGTGTCGTACTCTTGAGGGAGACCCGTAACCATTTGAAGAACGAGCCGTGATGCACTCACCGGGTGATCAACGTCATTAAGTTGCTCCGCAAGATCTTTCATTCGCTGAAAAAATTCATTCAAAGAAGAGCAAGACGCCATGGTTGTAGTAGTGAACGCATGTTCAAGAGTGGCCGCACGAGAGTTCTTGTTGTTAAGGAAGACAGTGTGTAGCCGATCCCAGGCTTGTTGTGCGGTACAATTGGTGTCAAGGACACGTTTTAGATACGAATCTGAAAGGGTACCGTATATCCACTGAAGGACAATAGAATCGATCTTGGACCATGCCTCGTAAGACGGGTCAGTTTTTGCAGGAGGGCCGGAACCATCAATATGTTTGAGAACTTCATACCCGTGGGCATGAAGTTTGAAAAGCTTAACCCAGTCCGAATATGTCACCTTGTCGCCATCAAGAGTGCGGACCTTGTTTTGGATATTGGTTACCGAGTAAACAGGGTGAAGAGATTTGGGGTTGGGATCGGTGTTGACTGGGTTTTGCACTTGGTCGCCCATGGATGTGAAAGAGAAAAGAAAAGAAAAAAAAAAGAACGAAAGGAATGAAGGTTGCGAGCGGCTGTTTAGGGTTTCAGAGTTTCAAAGCTCTGATACCAGATTATGGTATGAATCGTGATTCCCATTCAATGAGAAAGGATACAATATATAATGATCATGAACCTAACTAACCTCCTACAATAGGGCAAGCTTCCTAATATATGTAACATACACATGGAAATACAATATTCACAATTATACTAATGGACCGACTTATAGTTCTATCTGCACAGGGAAGACATCAGTATCCCCTACAGGTGCATGCACACTAGTTTCAGTTGTAACATAAATATCCCTAATTAGGTCTATATATTTCCTCGGAATCCCTCTACACTCCAAACTATCTTAAATCAGCCTGCATGGTACACTGTCATATGCCTTTTCAAGGTCAATGAACACCATATGTAGATCTCGCTTTTTCTCCCTATACTTTTCCAGCAATCTCCTTAGAATGTGTATTGCTTCTGTAGTTGATCGTCCCGACATGAAACCAAATTGGTTCACCGAAACCTGAGTTTCTCTTCTAAGTCTATTTTCAATTATCCTCTCCCATAATTTCATAGTATGACCTAGTAATTTAATCCCTCTGTAATTCCCATAATATTGAGTGTCCCCTTTGTTCTTATATAAGGGCACTATGACACTGCTCCTCCATTGATCTAGCATGCTTCCAGATTTGAAAATAAGATTGAACAGAGTAGTTAGCCATTGAACTCCTTCGTCACCTAAACACCTCCACACCTTAATGGGCATGTTATCCAGACCAACTGTCTTAGCCCTTCCCATCTTCCTAAGTGCAGCCCTCACCTCTCCCTATGTTATACGCCGACAATTCCTGTTATTTGGTTGTCTCCTTTGCGCAATGGTGTTGTCACTTTCTTGTTGGTTAGCCCTCTCGTCATTGAAAAGTTTATGGAAGTAGTTTTTCCATCTCAATTTAATGTCATGATCCTTGACTAAAACACGATTGTCCTCCTCCTTTATAAACTGCACTACCCCTAGATCTTGTTTTCTACGCTCCCTAGCTTTGGAGACCTTAAACATATCATGCTCCCCATCATTTGTTTCAGTGGCGGATCTAGGATTCCGACCAAGCGGTAACGTTTTATAAATAAGCAGTAACGAAATCGAAAAAACGTCAAATTTTTCCAAAATTTACACTAATTTTTCCAAATTTTTTCCGACCAAGGGGTAGCGGACGCCACCCCTTAACTACCTATAGGTCCGCCCCTGATTTGTTTCCAAGCGTGTGTACATCTGCTTAAAGGCTTTGTTCTTTGCCTCTGCCACTACCTTTTTCGCCTCCCTCTTGGCCTTTTTGTATCACTCCTTCAATCGTCCTCTCTCCTCTTCATTCGCACACCCTAAAAGATCTCTAAAACTCCTTTGCTTATCCCTTATTTTGGTTTGCACATCCTTACTCCACCACCATGATTCTTTATGCATACTCCTCTTTCCTGTTGTAACCCCTAGCGTCTCCTTCGCGACATGTGTAATGGTGGTCGCCATAACCTCCCACATCCGGTTTGCGTCCCCAACCATTCGAGTCGAAGTATGCCCTTCATGAGTAATGGTAGTCGAGATGACCTTATCTCTGAAAGCTACAATCTTATCTCTCTTCAAATTTCCCCATCGAATCCTAGGTCGTATGTCCTCCCCCTTTAGACACTTTTTTTACTAATGAACCCACATCCGGTTTGCGTCCCCAACCATTCGAGTCGAAGTATGCCCCTCATGAGTAACGGTAGTCGAGATGACCTTATCTCTGAAAGCTACAATCTTATCTCCGTTCAAATTTCCCCATCGAATCCTAGGTCGTATGTCCTCCTCCCCTTTTAGACACTTTTTTGACTCATGAACGTATCTGCCACCAAAAGACGATGTTGAGCCACCGCTGTCTCCCCTGGTATAACCTTGCAATCTTTCCAACAACGTCGCTCCCCTCGTCTCATCAAAAGATAGTCAATCTGAGTGCTACGACCCCCACTGCTAAAAGTAATCAACTGCGAATCTCTCTTCTTAAAGAACGAGTTTATAATACCTAGATCATGAGCCACCGCAAAGTCTAGAAGATCCCTACCAGGGTTGTTCCTACCACCAAAACCCCCATGCACCAACTAAAAGCCACTATTATCCTTTACTAATGTGCCCATTAAAATCACCCCCTATAAAAATTGTATCCTCCCTAGGTATGTTCCTCATAACGAAGTCTAGACAATCCCAAAAAAAAACTTTTTTCTCATGATCTCTTAGTCTCACTTGTGATGCTTAGGCACAAACCACCACCACTTCCTCTCCTAATACTAGCCTCAATGCCATAATCCTATCGTTGTGTCGAATCACCTCAACTACATTTTTGTACAGATTCATAGCGACTAAATATCCTACCCCATTCTTTGCCCTATCGGACCCCCAATACAACTTGTACCCATTGCACTCTCCCCCTCTATGTCCCTTCCACCTAGTCTCTTCAAGGCACGCTATCTCTACTCTACGCCTTTTAAGTGAATCTACCACCTCAAATAATTTACTACTAAGGGTTTCTACATTCCAAGAGGCCACCCGCAAACTATATTCCCTATCCTTTCCCTTACCTGCACCCCTCGTCCTTGGACACGATCTCACGGAAAAGTCATGAATCCTTTGTCTATAATTGCAACTAGTCACCCAATAAGACAATACACAAACAACAAAACACACACAAACACCAAATAAAGTCGTTAAAAAAATCACGACACGTGACGTACAATGAACAACTAACAACACACAATGAGCAACAACGAACCACAAAACACATATAACCCACTACACAATATAACAATAATAAATATATACAAAAGCTAAGTTAAAGCACTATATTCACAAAACCGTATAGTTGTATGCGTAAGCACACAGTAAGCAAGTGAGAAAAAAACAATAAAATATATATAAAAGCTATGTTAAATAGTTTTTTTTCCTGTTTTTTTACTATAGTATATATGATTTTTTTCCAACAAATCTTTATTATGTATGATATACTAATACTAATATAGGGATCAACAAATCCTTATTATATAAAATATAAAAATACAAGGAAAATATGAATAGAGATAAGTTTTTGAACGGCGTGAACAAAGATAATTGTTGATAAGGACCGTGTGCACCTGGGTTTGTCGTGGGACTCCCGCCGCAAACACCGTGAATCTTGAGTGCTTTGAACAGAGCTTGCCTGACCCGATGCCTACTGGAACTTTGTGCGAGTGAATGTGCCCGGTAGAAAAGGGAGGGAAAACAGCTCCTGCAAAAGGAGGAAATGACCTTTGCCGGTCTGACGTTTGCCCATTCTGACGTCGTACCGGGTTAGTGAGGAAGCTACCTTCGCTGGATTTGGAGAAGATTCCGGCCGGCAAACAAGGATGCTGGTGAAATAAGGGACGTTGCTATTGCACGGATGAGGTGTCCGTTCTTTTGTTTTTTTGTACGGAGAGAAACACTTACAAGTTACAACTTAGAAAGAATCATCTAATCGCTATGAAAAACTGTTATTAGTGGTGTAGGTCTTATCTTAGCTACAAAAAATTAAGCCTGTTAGCTCACTTTTTAAACACTGGACAGAATTAGTAAGAACTCTCGTATCTTGTTCAGTTTTCACAAAGTAATAGCCTCAAGATAAACATCTACTAACTGTTTATCTCAGACGATGAAAACAGGATATCATGACCCAATTCTTACTGCTATGAGCTACAAGCTACAATGTGAAGGAAAATGATTACTTATTCACGAATATCCATATGCGACTTTATTTAAGCATGTGATACGGCTTCATGAAACACATTGGAATCATCCTAACTTGGGATATATACATCCTATTCTTGCTGAAGAAAATCATATATGTGGTTTATCTGCTTCGTAGTCGACTACCAATACGTTCAGCGAAAATACAAACAAAGAAAAACTTGAACCATATCAGAATCAATGCCTATCTCAAAAACACGTCATGCCTCTTAGCACAAAACATAATTCAGCTATGCAATAGCATTACAAACTATCAACTGTTTACACAATAAAATCACAAATAAAGCTGTACATTAGCTAGTTGTTTTAACTTTTAAATATATCACAACTAGATAAAGCTTTTTGAATAAATAACAAAATAAACTACCCAAACGAGGAAGATCATAAGTGCATATTACTACAAAAAACTGCAAGGTACATTCGGTTTTCAGTAATCACCTTTTGTTTTCTACATTTTTCATTGCAACAACAGATACATCATACATGTCACTAGGGTTACAACAAGGGCAGTTGGTTAGAGATGAATAATTAAAGCAAAATTTCATGCTCTTAACTAGCATGAGTGCAGGACTCACCTTTCAGCCTTAATGAAATGAGTTGATAAAAGCTTTGAAACAGTAAATCCGTTAAATGTGTCCACATCAAAGAGCTCTTTCAGCTTGTCATCACATAGAATTCTTCTTTTGTCCGAGGGATCCTTCAAGACCAAAAACAAAACAGAATAACTAATAGACCAACAATTATAAAAACGGAAAATTTCATATATCCCTCTTAAGAACTTGATCTAAAATCATATTTACCGAACAAAAAACCATTATATCAAGAGTAAAATGCCATTTTCGTCCCTGAGGTTTGGCCACTTTTGCGACTTTCGTCCAAAGGTTTGTTTTTCCGCATCAAGATCCAAAAGGTTTAAAACCTTTCCAGTTTTATCCGACTCGTAAAAAATGGATGGGAGTTAAGCCTTTAAACATCACAAAAATGTCTAAAAAGATGAGAATAGCCTTGACTTAACATTAAAAAATGGATGGAGTTAACAAGTTGGATGAAAATGGCAAGATTTCTAACCTTTTGGATCCAAATGCGGAAAAACAAACCTTTGGATGAAAGTCACAAAAGTAGCCAAACCACAGGGACAAAAATGGCATTTTACTCTTCTGGTTGGGTAAAATAAAAAAAGGCGAGCAGATAACATTGCTTATTTTGCATTGACCAGTTAAAAGGTAAGACATACAAACCTGAAGGTTATTTTGTTTAATGTAGTCCCAAATTCTCTTCACAACGTCTGAACGTGCCAATGCATTTTCACCTGTTCCAAGAAATTTCACTAGAGCTACTGAAAGCGGAATCGGAGCCATAATACCAGAACCACCGCCACCGCCACCACCCTTCTGTCGCTTCTCCTTTCTTTTTGGCTCATCTGAATCTGCAAGACAAACAAAGTGAGACTACGAACTTAAATTCATTACTGGTTTTTGTTTTTTGTTTGGTTGGATTATGAGGCGTTTGCTTCACAGATGGTTGATTGGAAAAAAGATAAGAAATTCTGTGTACTTCTATGCAGTTAATGCGGTTGAATATCGGATATCGGTCAAGGACCGATATTCGAGATATTGGTTATCGCGGTAGGATATCGGTAATTTTAATATCATGCAGAATTTATATATATAGCAATTTAACACTAACAATTCAGTATACTCTCTTACGATTAACGAATTAACCTTTTGCAACTTGCATACACTAACAATTGTAGCAAGTATGAACTGATTAAGACTTAAAACACAACACTTAACACTAACAATTAACCAATAAGACTTAAAACACAACACTTAACACTAACAATTAACAAATAAGGCTTAAAACACAACACTTAACACTAACAATTAACAAATAAGACTTAAAACACTAATAGCAGCAATAAGAAGAAAGACAAATGGTAGAACTAAGAAGAAGGGTACTGATATAGGAAAAATTGGTGATATATTGGCTATATGGGTCAAATATCGCCGATAATATCGATACCGATATTTGACACCGATGTTTTACATGGGGACTGATAACCGATATATCACCGATATAAACTGCATGGATGTACTTTTTTTATATTTTTTTTCAGTTACATGCTGGAATAGAAGAACTTTGCACTCACATACTTCTACACTAATAATCATATGAACTACATCCATAATGGTTGAGATGATAATGTTCTCTTGATCTACTTGTTCTTTCCCTGATTCTCTTGTCCTATTGACCATTTATTTAGTTATTTTGTTACAACCAGATGAAAAATAACTTAAAATGATATGACTGCCCAAGTATAAGTATGTGATTTAAATTTCCTTTTGTTTTATTACTAATTCCAATGCATAAAAAATAAGAACTGTATTGGCATGCCAATATAACACACCTTCTCTTTCCTTCCTTGGCTTTTTTTCCTTCGGTTCTGCACTTACTGGAGCTGCAATAAAAACTTTGGTCAAATCCAGAGTAACTCAAAGAAAGGTATGTTACATAGTTTCACATTTCTACTATGCAGTTATAGTGGTCCAAAATCAAATAGCGGTCAAGGTCCGCTATATGATATACAGGTTATAGCGGTGTTATAGCGGTAATTTTTGTATCAGGCATATTTTGTGAGTGTGTGTATATATATATATATTGAAAAATACTAATCATAATATCAAAATTAATAGTAATATCGTATTATCATGCAAAATATTAGTAGTAATATCAAAATCCAAAAACATGAACCGAGGAAGTCTAGCGATTTAGAGATTTAGGTTTAATTTTGTTGAATGAGGAACTGATGAAGAACCAGCGAATGAAGACTTTTGGTCTCGATTTAGGTTTAATTTTGGGTTTGAGCCTTCACTTTAGGTTTATTTATAAACATAAAGTTAATTAATGTGGCCTTTACCTTACTTTTGGGCTGAAATAAGAAAAACCACTAAAAGCAGGGCTACGACCACACTACGGGTTTCAAAATAGCAGTCCAATAGCGGGATTTAGCACCGCTAATAGCGGGACCTCTATTTGGACCGCTATGGGTTCGTATGTCCGCCACGCTATAACAATGCTATAGCACCGCTATAGCACGCTATTGACTGCATAGCATTTCTACAAGATAATTACGATCACGGTGTTTCCATGGTAAGCATAAATAAAAATATGAATGCAGAATAAGAGGGAAAAAAAGTAGTACCACCATCAGAATTTAACGGCCATATATGCTTTGCAAGAGCCTTATTCATTTGGAACATGTCTATAGTATCCACACCAAAAAGTTCCTGTAACAGTCCATCACAACGTATGTTCCTCCTATTGGCTGGATCTTGCAGATCATGCTCTCGAATGTAACTCCAAAGTTGTTTAACAACCTATGATTAAATAGCTATCAAGATATAATATACATCCAGAAATATAAATCCCATCCAGACAATCATCACAAAACATAAAAAAAGCCCTGAGGTGTTTTCCAGATAACCTCGTGCCTCAAGTGCGCACTTTTCGAAACAAAAACAAGAAACCTTGCATAATGCTCTACCAGTACCTCTGTTCTAGCTAATTCAGGCACCCCTGTAAACTTTTGAAGTTGGGGAGAAAGAGTACATAACTTGGTAAAACCACCCCCTTTTTTCTTCACCTCTTTGTTCCCTTTTTTTGACCTAAATACACAAACACATTCATAACTTAATATCATTTGAAAAAAAAAATCTAATCGACTAATCCTAATGCTAATTAACAGCTTTTATACATTAATATAACACACAAATTTCTTAAAGTTTCCAACATTCAACAAATTAATGCCAAGGTACAAAGATAATAAACTAAATGAACCGCATTATCCTAATCCTAATTAACAGCTTGTATACAGTAACATAAGACACAAATTTCTTATAGTTTCCAACAATCAACAAACTAATGCCAAGTTACCAAGAAAATAAACCAAATGACCTACATTATCCTAATGCTAATTAACAGCTTGTCTACAGTAACAAAAGACACAAAATTCTCTAGAGTTTCCTACAATCAATAAATTAACGCCAAAGTACCAAAAGAATAAACTAAGGGTGATGATATTTGGACCCCCCTGTACGCCACGTATAGTGCTATACGTGGCCTATAGGGTTACAAATGCATTAAATGAGGGCTCTATATGCCACATATAGCGCTATACGTGGCGTGTAGACTATAGAGTACGGGGTCACCATTTCCCAAGGCCTAGCAGGTAAATGGACTGCACTGTCGAACCAAAGCCTAAACTAAATGAACTGCATTGTAGATTGTACTGTTTAAAGGTCAAGGCTAGTACAGTCTACAAACTGAGCCGAGCAGCTCGTTTAAAACCGAGCTGACTTCGAACCAAGCTTTTTCCAAACTCTTTTAGAGCGAGCCTTGAGCCACAGGCTTTTTAAACAGCCCTATGCATCAGTTAGAGATTGAAACCCTAAGGCAACAAACCTAAAAACAGAGCATACATTCCTCAAATTTAAACACAATCAAATCAACACAGCATTCAAAATCACTAAAATAATAATAAAAAACATCAAACCCTAACTTTCTGCTACTGCCGCTCTTGCCATTGCTGTCTTCTTCAACCTCATCTTCTTCAACTTCCTCTGGTTCTTCCTCTTCGTTATCGTCTTCGTTCTCGTTCGGTTGCTGATTTTGAATATAGATATCGATTTGTTCGCGAATAAACGCCTTTTTGTCAGTTAAATCGATTCCGAATTCGTGTTCTAGTTGCCGGCGAATGCTGGCGGTTGTGGTAGTGGTTAAATCGGCGGTGGTCAGAATTTGTTGTAGCCGATCGGTGAGTTCGGAGTCCGGTACCATCGTTCGCCGGTGCCGGAAGTTGAAAGTCGGTTGACGGTGGAGAAATGATGAGAAGATAAAGTGGAAGTATATGAGTTCTCTTTTTAGTTCCTTGTGGTTAAAAGTTAGGCTTGTTTTATGTTTAAAGTCATTTAGCTATTTTTGGGATCTTGTTGAAGATTTTTGCTATTTTTAGGATTGTTTGGTGGGTCATGCTAATCCCACACGCAGAAAATTATTTTCACACCCATAAGCGTCGCGCTATGGCCATAGCGGGGCGCTTAGGTCGACAAAAGGTGATTTGATGGTTTGACTGACATAAGTTGCAGAGACATAAAGGTGATACGAGGTTGCAGGTGTCTCGTGAACCCTAAGCGCCGCGCGCCGCGCTATGGCCAAAGCGCGGCGCTTCGACCCCAAATTTTCACTTTAAAAACCTGCTCAGACACAACATTCAGCATTCGGTGATTTTGTTGTTTGTCGATTTTCTTTGCTCTATTAGTTACATGTCTTGAAAAAACGATGTCGTGGTTAAGCAACTATCTTTTCGGTCAATATTCTAACGAGTCAGTTGTTCCTGATTCTTACGAGGGGCCGCTATTTCTGACTCGTATGAGAAACCGGTCTCGTCCAACTTGAGGGAGGCAGAGGTTGTATATGGCATTCGTTATCGTGATAACACGGTGAAGCTGGATTTGAATACCCCTGTGGAGGACCCTTACGCACAACAAGGTTATTCGAATTTCGGTTACGATGGCGAGTACAACTTTGTACAGCAGGAGTGTTATCCAAACGACAGTTACGGTTGTCAACAGAGCTTACAAGGTTATTCGAATTTCGGTTACGGTGGCGAGCAAAGCTTTGTACAGCAGGAGTGTTATCCAAACCACAGTTACGGTTGTGAACAGAGCTTTGAACATCAAGTCTATTCGAACCTCGGTGACGATGGTGAGCCGGAGGATGTGTCTGTTGACGAGGAAGGCTATTACCCGGTTACATTTTCGTTTGATACAACGCAGACCTTTTCGTCACGTAAAGAGTTGGTGCGTTGGGTACAAGACACGGCAAAAGACAATGGTTACCTCATTGTGATTAAGAGGTCGAATAAAAGAGGAGAGAATTACAAGATTTGGTTTCAATGTACTTTTGGTAGGGAGCATAAGAGTATAGCTACACAGAGGAAAACGGGTAGCAAGAAAATAGGCTGCCCGTTCGAGATGATCGGGTTTTCGGAATCATCCGGAAGTGTTTGGAGGATCGAGGTGACGAAGGCGAAGCATAACCACACTCCTATTGAAAACTTAGAGGGTCACGCGTATGCGAGAAGGCTTTCTTCGGAGGATAAAAAACTGGTTAAGGAGCTGGCAGAGCAAGATATTCCCAACCAAAGTATCTGGCGAACGCTGACAACAAACAATCCGGCTAGAAAGCTTATTCCGAAAGATATACACAACGCTGTTCAGAAGATCAATGCCGAAAAAAATGTCGGTAAGTCTCCGATGCAAAAACTTGAAAACATTCTTCTCGAAAAAGATTACACTTATTACATGCGCACGAATGAGATATCGAACGAAGTTGAAGATGTCTTCTTTGTTCACGAAACGAACATGTACAACCTGCCATTTGTTCAGGTCGTAGGCATGACGTCGACAAACAAATCGTTTACGGCTGCTTGTGCGGTAATTTCCGCTGAGAAGTCAGAGAACTACCTATGGGTGTTGCAGAGGATCAAGTCTATGCTGGTAGGATGTATGGAACCGCGCGTGATTTTAACAGACAGAGATTTTGCGCTAATGAACGCGTGTGAACAAGTTTTTCTAAAAGTGCATAAGTATCTTTGTCGGTTCCATATTCAACAAAATATTAATAAGAACAGCAAGAAGAAATTCTCTGACAAGGAGTGGAAAGAATTCGTACGTACATTTTGGACATTGTGCGAGTCTACGACCGAGGAAATATACAGGTATAAATTGGAAAACCTTGAAGCACAGCTGAAAGAAGATGACCGTGAACGTGGGTATTTCTTACATAATTATGTTCAAATTTTATATAATAACAAAAACTGACTATTTACGTTTTTAAATTTTAGAGGTTTTTTATTATTTGAAGAAATCCTGGTTGGATCCGTACCGTGAAAAGTTTGTATCTTGCTGGATTAACAAAACTATCAACTTTCACCAAACTACGACCAACAGGGTTGAGGGCATGCATGCAACACTAAAAAGTCACTTTCCAAGTCATCGCAACACACTGGATAAACTTGTACTGTATGTTGATCATGTTGTTGATAGACAATATGCCGAGATTAGAAGTAGCTTTGAAACAAGCCTCCGAAAAGTGATGACGCACCACAAGAATCAGCCCATGCTTGCATATATTCTCAGAAAGGTTTCAATATATGCGATTGAGCTTTTGAGTATGGAACTAAAACGTAAGGAAGACGGGTTGAGAGCCTACGGTGCAAGCTGTGGTTGCCAACTTTTTACCAGCTGTGGTTTGCCATGTGCCTGTCGTTTGGAAAAGTTGGAAAATAACGGTAATTAATATCTTTGACCTTTCTCGTTATGATTTGGCCACCTAATTTGTTTTCATCCACAGGTCAGCAACTCCGGATCACACACATAGACGTGTTCTGGAAGAAGCTTGACTTCAAGCCTGCAAAGAATAAAATAGAGGATATCGATGTAGACGCGGAATTTGAAAAATTGAAACAACAGATCGATCCAACACCCCCTCAAGTGAAAAGGAGCTTCTTTGAAAAGTTTCAGCAAATCCTCAATCCAGGGAACAATAACAAAAAAACCTCCTGCTGTTTTGAAGAAAACTCGTGGTCGCCCAAGATTGAAAACGCAGGAAGAAAGAAAGGTTGAAGCCGCTAGAAAAAGCTCGTACATATCACCCGAAGATTCTAGAAGACAAAAGAATACCAAACCACTCAACCTACACCCTGATTTCCCGATGATCAAGCTCGGTCCTAAGACGGATATAGCGATCCGCAACTACGCATCTCAGATTCCCAAAGTGATCCATCCATACATCGTTAGAATAAAGGACGTGAAACCAGATGGTCATTGTGGGTTTCGATCGGTGGCTGTTGGGTTAGGAGTGAAACAAAATTCATATTTGATGATCCGGAAACAACTTATAAAGGAGTTACGTATGAACGAATCGCTTTGGAGGCAGGTTTTCGATCCGAAAAACATAGGACATTATGATGCGCTGGTTAGACGGATCGATTTCAAGGGGGGGGGACGAGCAGGTATCGAAAATTACATGTCGATGCCTGAGACGGGGTTTCTTATTGCCCAACGATACGGTGTGATTGTTCACACCTTCGACATTCGTGGGAGCGATACAATTTTCCCTCTGCTGGGCGGGCCAAACGAAGCTGAGGAACCTCACCTGGTGGTTGCGGTTGTGTTCGTCGACGATGGGCATTTCATACATGTAGAGCTTGGAGGTTGTTATCCAATGCCTCCCCCAAACCTACTCTGGACAGCGAACAGAACAGAGCGCGCAGCAGCCTGGCATACATTATACAGGGATCAGATCAACGCGTACGAAATGCTTACGTATCGTGCCCCTGACCTTAATGTAACCCCATATGTTCACGATATATGTTAAATGTGTTTAATAATAATCACGTTTGTGTTTGTTCAATATATGCGTTACATCACGTTAAAAACCGAATGTCACCGACACGACCCTCAGATTCAATACGCACTTGTACAACCCAAAATGACAATATACATCATAATACTACAATTAATGAAAAAATACGTCATGTTCATGTACGGTAGGCGGCTGATACACATAACACTTCTCACAGGAGTACTTGTGCTTTCAAACCAAAATGATACGATATAACGGAATAAGACATCACACGTAACCGATTTGATCCGGAACTTGCAATATAGTCCATATATATATTAAAAAAATGATGTATAATGGAAAAAACGTAAAATTTAGACTATTATCGACGCGTTTGTGAATTAAAAACAATTTTAAAAAATTTAAAAAAGGCCCAAAGCGCCCCGCTTAGGCCATAGCGCAGCGCTTTGGCCCCTCGTTAAACCTGAAGCGGGGCAGCCTTCTCCCCCATTTCATCAACAAACAAAACACACACACAAAGGTGCGATTACACACACTAGGGTGAAGATCTTCTTTTTCCAGATTTCAAACGCTATTAGGTACGATCGAACTTCATTTATTGTTTTGGTTCAAGTTATATGTTTGATTTTGATTTGATTTGGGCGGATTTGATCGAGTTGCTGGGCCTGTTCTTCATAACGAAGAACCAAAGCACCGCGCCGAGGCCAAAGCGGGGCGATTTGGTTCATGTTTATTTTTTTTATATTATTTGTTTATTTAATATTATTTGTTTATTATTATTATTTGTTTATTTAATATTATTTGTTTATTATATTATATGTTTATTATTATTATTTGTTTATTTAATATTATTTGTTTATTATTTTATATTTAATATTATTTGTTTATTATTTAAATTGTTTAATAATATTATTTGTTTATTATTTTATATTTAATATTATTTGTTTATTATCTTTTATTTAAATTGTTTAATAATATTATTTATTTATTATTTTATATTTAATATTATTTGTTTATTATTTAAATTGTTTAATAATATTATTTGTTTATTATTTTATATTTAATATTATTTATTTATTATCTTTTCAACGTGCAAGGATGGATTCCTCCGATGACGAGATTGAGCATATGGAGGCTGAGGGAGAGGTGGGAGAGGAGGGAGAGCCGGCATGTCCGTACCTGCAGTTTCCGCAGGGGTCACGGGCGAGGGGGAGATGCGCTAGGTTGCGCACCATAGAGATTGGGGGGCATGTAGGGATAGACTGGGACCTGCTGGAGACCGTGGGAGAGGCCGCACGGGCGCGTGATATAGTTGGACTAGATACTCCTTGGTTGCGCCTATTTCAGATAGCGATGGAGGACTCGTACCCTGAGCTTACGGTCGAGTTTCTTTCTACATTTACGTACGCGCCGCATCCGGCGGATTACGTGGAGGACCCGGATTTTCCAGTCCACGAGGTTACATTCCGTCTCGCCGGTCAGCAGTTTCAGATGAGTGTGCGGGAGTTTGCTGTCCATACAGGTTTGTACACAGAGCCCGAGCTTGATACTGATTTATATACGCAGGCGGTTACGGTGATGGACAGGCAGACGCTTATCAGTTTCTGGAGGGCCATTTCCAGGGTTCCCTTTAGGAAATCCTGGCAAAAGGCCACCACCATTAGAGACCCCTTGTACCGATACTTGCACCATGTTATCGCGTCATCTATCGTGCCGCGGGGTACCAGCAGGGAGAAGGTCAACCTCAGTGACCTTTTCTTTCTATACTACCTACTTCGCCGCCAGCCCTGCGATCTAGCAGCATGCCTGGCAGATTACTTTGCCACAGCATACCACCGGCAGCTCCGCGGGCAGCTGCACACTGGCTCATACATCACCGCCATTGCACGCTCGCTAGGGCTCGTGCCCGAGAATGATCCGGGGCTGTCCGATCCGATCCCGTCAACCAGGTTGGGCCGCGCGTCAATACCTAGCATGCAGATCACCCGCACCTTTGATGTTGGTCTGAGGTTTAAGGGCCGTGATGGGCTGATTTGGCATCCGGAGGTGGTGCCGGAGGTCATCCCGGTTGTTATTGAGGTGAGGCCTGGAGTGTTAGCCCCTCCTCCTGTTCAGGAGGCCGCTCGGCAGGCTCAGCTACAGGCTCTGGGCCTCGATCAGTACCCGGGCCAGCCTCAGGATCAGGCTCCGGCTCAGCCTCAGGCTCAGCTTCAGCCTGTATTCGAGGATCCGGCTCAGGAGGAGCATGTCGAGGAGATCCCGGTACCACCAGTTCAGCCAGTTCCTGAGCCGCCACAATACCCGCAGCACGTTTACGCTGACCTGCCTCCGGCAGCGCGTGAGGTGGCTCGGGACTTCGACCGGCGCCTTAGACGCCAGGGCGCACGCATTGACTGGATCGTCGAGACGCTCGTTGCTCTACGAGAGCTCGCTGGGTTGCCTCCACTTCCCCTCCCACCGTCCCCACCGCACGAGGATTAGTACCTTAGTTTGTTTGTTTAGTGTTTTGTTATGTATTATGTACTCAGTTGTACCTTTTTGTTTTGTATGTACAAACTGATATATATATATATATATATATATATATATATATATATATATATATATATATATTGCAGTTAATCTTCTATTTACATCACGTTGGTTTTGGATTGTTTACGTTTAATTCTTATGGCTTTCTGTACATTTTATTTAACGTGTTCGTTTAATTTAACAAAATAAACTACGTTAAGAACTTATATTATATACGTTTTATAAAAATAATGACGTAATTATAAAACAACTATGAATTATATGTAATAAAACTCAAATAAAAATTTTTCCTCCAAAAATCCCTACCAAACTAATTCAACCAAAAATCCCTACCAAACTAACCCACATCCCACCTGTTTCCAAAAAAAAAACATCCAAAGCGCCGCGCTATGGCCAAAGCGCCGCGCTATGGCCAAAGCGCCCCACTTTGGCCATAGCGCGGCGCTTTGGATGTGCAAAAAGACAAATGGCGTGTGCGAATAGACCAGGCCTTGTTTGGTTTGTGATTTGTAATGTAAACTAGGGGAATTCTCGTGCGTTGTAACAGGGCATTCAGTTGATATCAGTTTGGTTAGTATAACAACCATAAGATATATGACCAAGAAAATATTGACACATGTTTTGTAATGTTCGAAAACCATAGGAAAGAATACCGGTATCGGTTTATGTAATATGGATACCGGTACGGATGTCATTTAATCAGATTTGGTTCCATTCGTTATAACCTCGGATGGTATCGGCTTAGTTCGTCAACGTAAAGAAAAAAATCAACATTTATCGAAGCATAATATTCGAAGTTTAATAAAGCATTATATTAAATTATTAAAATAACAAAAAGGGTTAATGAAATGTATGTTTTTGTTTCGATCACTTGTACATTACTATTCAGAACTTGATTTTGAGTAAATTCATATCGAGACGTAAATAAAAATAAGCACATCGTGACGACACACTTCAAATTATATTTAATACCGTATTTTAAAAGTTACAAGAGAAACAAAATAAACTAAAAACGTAATTATAATATAAAATAATAAAAAATACATAATTAACTATCATAAACAATAAAAAAATAGTTTAATTTTACTTTATATAGTTTTGGGTTTTGTATAGTTTTGGCTTTTATAAGTTTGTGTATGTAAAATTATAAGAATTAATTCAATTTAGAAATATGTTCTTCTTTGCAAAATAATAATAATAATAATAATAATAATAATAAGTGGAAAAATTGTTATAGTTTTGGTTTTTGTAAGTTTGTATATGTAAAATTATAAGAATTAATTAAATATAGAAATATGATCTTCTTTTGCAAAACAAAAAAAAAAGTGGAGAAATGGTAAATATGAACAAAATCCAAAGCATGCAATTGACCAATAAAAACATGTATTGTATATCTACTTTGAAAATGTAAGTACATAGAACTAGTTTTTGCCACATCCGTATTGCGGGACACTAAGAGAAATATTTATCTTATGTAAGTCTATGTTTTGGTTACTTCTACATATTACTCATAACACAATCTCAAAAAAAAAATTATATCGTTTCAACCAACTAAAACAAAAAACTACCGTACTTTTGCTAAAAAAATTAAAACTATGGAAAGACTATAATTTTAAACATGGGGAAATTGTAATCTTTTAGGACAAATGAGCGTGTGTTAGGTAGTCGTCTGACGTGAATAAAAATTACACTGGGTTAACTAATTAAAAATAAAAGAATGCCATGGTTTTGTAAAAAAACAAAAACTACCAAAGTTTTGTCAAATAAAAAAAAACTAAAACGATGGCATGACTATATATTTACATTGGGGGCAAAAATCGTAATTTGACTAGAAAAAAAAAACAAAAACGATGGCAAAAGTGTAAATTTGAGCTGATGGCGAAATCATAATTTTCCAGAAAGGGAAAAAACAAAACTAATGGAAAAACTGTAAATTTCGATTGGGTAAAATCGTAATTTGGCTACACCCATGGAGAAGTGTCAGGCAACTGCCTGGCACTATTCCCTTCCATGAGAAATGTAGTATATACTAGTTTTTGCCAGGCACGCGTTGCGGGGCACTAAGCTGAATATTTCTCTCTTATATACGTCTGTGTTTCGGTTACTTGTACATACTACTCATAACACGATTTAAAAAAATTACATCGAGTCAACCAATTAAAACAAAACACTTCTTCATCATCTTCGCATTCATCTTTGTGACACCCCAACCGATGGCGGAATCATCGGGGCATGGCACTGAGCGAAACAGATTGTCCAGAAGTTTCCATAACAATTATCATTACCATTCAATTTAAATAACATGTCCCATACCATGTCTCAAACAGTAAACAAATTATTACAGATAAAAAAACTAGGCAAATAATTCTGTTCCGACAACTCAGATTTAAATAGAGCAATTGTTTATCTGCTTCTAGAGACCCTTGATTCAATTACTACAGACAACTATTGGTTGGGCTCTAAAGCTTTATTCTAGCTTCAATTTCCTACCAGATGTGCATCCTAAGCACCTGTCACATACGTTAAAATAAAGTCAATACATAAAATCTAAAGGTGAGCATACAAGTTTGATAATAGCATATAGAGTCGAATTCGTTTACGCATAACCAGCACGTACACATAGTGAAATGAAGCACGTTAGTTATCGACATAGATCCATCGATACCAATGACTGCGGGTTGACTGCCCGAGGCAGTTCGCAATACATGATTACCACCGTAATCCATGCAAGTAATTGTCCTTAACAACCCCCGTGTTAACGGGTGCTGAGTCCAAACTATAGTATTATCGTTGCTAAGGCAGGTAGACAGCATTCCATGTGTAAACATAACAAACAAGCATTCATAAGCCACGTATAACATGCATTAACGGTTAGCGTTCAAATAGTATTGAGTAGTGTGTTTGATGTGATTTGAATAGTTGTAACGTATGTAACACCCAAAAGTGCATAAAGCAAAAAGGGATCGAGTATACTCACAGCGGTTGATGGATTGAAGGGGGCGCTTAGCGAGTAAGGTTAGCCTGAATAGTTTGATAGCATAACGATAAGTGACGCGAAAAAGGTACAAAATGTGAGTGGGTCGGACAGCAATTCGGTCGGATGGTAATCCGATCGGACAACAATCTGTGCGGATAACAATTCGTTCGGATGGTCATCCGGTCGGACGGTAGTCCGGTTGGATGACTATTCGAGTGGATTGTTTCTTCCTATAAGAAAGATGTGTTTGTGTATGATGGCTTGACTTTTGAAGTTTTCATTGTAGCATTTTGAAAACATTGAAGTATCTCTATCCTTCAAGTCGGTCGATTGGACGGTCGATCGATCGGACGGTCAATCGTGCGGATAACAATCCGTTCGGATGGTCATCCGGTCGGATGGTAGTCCGGTCGGACGGCGACGTTAGTGATGAGGTTACTTAGTGGGAACAGTTCATAACAGAAGAGTCACTCGGTCGGATGTCCATCCGACCGGGTGGCAACCCTGTTAATGAACATGTTGAAAATCGTTTAACTCTTTAAAGTCCTAGTATCTCATGATCCGAAGAGTAATCCGGTCGGATGGTAGTCCGATCGGATGGCAATTCGTTCGATACTCAAACTTCATATAGAGTTGATGAGGTGTGGGACCCAAGGTGTTATCCGTTCGGACAACAATCCGTTCGGGTGGCTTATCCGCTCGGACAGTAGTCCGGTCGGACAGCATTCCGTTCCGGTTGTTCCGTTCGTCTTACACTTGGCCGTTTTGATTGCTTGTCGTTTTATCGAGACGCTTTGACATCGTGTTAGCCAATAGAACTCCATTTTGACCCGCGTGACCAAACCGACCAGGAATCACCCTTGTTCGGCCGGTTATCGGCTCAAGACGGTTGTTCTTGTTTAACCCAAAATCGGTGGTCTCGTGAGTAGAATCCAGATCTTGTACTAGTACAACACTAAGAGTGAGTAAGAGACTAGAACAAAATCCGAGTCTATCGGTTTTGAGTGTATTGAGTGTAAAAGAGTTGAAAGAAAGTTAGAAACCATCTTTCAATCCTTTTTCACCATGTTTATGTTGAGATCTCTACAAGATCTTTGTGTATTTGTGTGGAAATAGGTTAGATCTAGGTTGTTCTTGGTGAAGTCAAAACATGAAGTTCCTCAAGAACATATGATGACGTCATCCTAGAACACCTGAAATCTAGTGATTTCACGGTTAAAAGTTAAGATTTAAAGGATAGAAAAGTGTAGGAGTGCGTGTAGATCAAGAAAGTACAAGATTTAGGAAGAGATCTTACCGGGGTTGAGAGAAATCGAAGAAAAGGTGAGCTGAGCGTGCGGGTCGGACAAGAGTTTCCAAAAGTAGAAAGTTTGAGAGCGACATGGGTATTTATAGGATTCCAAAAGAGGAAAGTGATGTCCGGTCGGGTGACATCTCGGTCGGATGGCACCTGACTCATGGCCAAGTGGCTATCCGGTCGGATGGCTATCCGGCCGGATGGCACTTGGTTCGAGTGTTTGACGCGACGATTTTTTATGTTTCGATTTCGATTGCGCATCGCTCGCAATAGAGTTTCCTATTCAAATTACTTTTAATCCCAACTACTATCATAGTTCGATTTCGATTGAGTTCGATTTCGATTCGATTGATTACCACACATAACATAAATGATCATGCACAAGTAACACATAAGGCACACACACACGTATAACAATAACTAAAATGCGTAGTTCGAGTAGCGATTTGATGTCGATTCGATTAGCATAGTTTGATTATCATTTAGTTAGCTTTATTGCATTGTTACTTCCTATAGTTCACAGTCGTAGGTCGATTGAATAGCGTTTAACATACGTCCATTTATTGTAATTATAAACACTTACTCCACATAATAGCTAAAATAAAAGAAATCTATTACAAGTCAAGTTGCGCGAAATCGGTCGTTGACTTTGACTTCTTGAAAACACGGGGTGTTACAGCCTCCCCTTGTTTAGGGAATTTCGTCCCGAAATTAAGCTGGAAGTTGTACAACACCGTGAATTGCTTTGGAGAACTTTCTCTTTCTAGACTTTCTCCTTAAATAACTGCGGGTACTTCGCCTTCATGTCGCTTTCGAGTTCCCAAGTGAACTCGGCGCCTCGTTTGCCTTCTCATCGGACTTTCACAATAGGAATGCGAGAGCGTCTGAGTTTCTTGGTTTGGCGGTCCATGATTTCGACAGGCTTTTCCACGAAGTGTAATGTTTCGTTCACTTGCAGGTCATCGAGAGGTACAATTAGATCATGCTCAGCCAGACACTTTCGGAGGTTCGAAATGTGGAAAGTCGGGTGGACGTTACTAAGTTCCTCCGGTAGTTCGAGTATGTAGATGACTTTTCCGATCCTTTCCAGAATCTTAAAAGGTCCAACATATCGAGGCGCGAGCTTTCCTTTCTTGCTGAATCGGACCACACCCTTCCAAGGTGATACCTTTAGGAGTACGTAGTCACCAACGTCAAATTCAAGGGGCTTGCGTCGTATATCGGCATAACTTTTCTGTCGATTCCGAGCTTTAACCAGGTTGTCTCGAATTTGGAAAATCTTGTCTGTCGTTTCTTGTAATAGCTTAGGACCGGTTAATTGCGAATGCCCGATCTCGTGCCACACAATAGGCGATCGACATCTTCTTCCGTATAAAGCCTCGAATGGTGCCATTTGAATGCTTGCATGATAGTTGTTGTTATACGAGAATTCGACTAACGGCAGGTATTTATCCCAATTACCACCAAAGTCTATGACACACGAACGGAGCATGTCTTCAAGAGTACGAATCGTTCTTTCAGTCTGACCGTCGGTTTGAGGGTGGAAAGCGGTACTTAGATTTAGCGATGTACCGAGTGCCATTTGAAATGTTTCCCACAGTCGCGAGGTAAACCGAGCGTCACGATCAGAGATGATATCACGAGGCGTCCCATGATTACAAATGATCTCATCGGTGTAGATTCGGGCAAATCGTTCTACCTTGTAGTCTTCCCGTATTGGTAAAAAGTGCGCTGATTTGGTCAAACGGTCAACCACAACCCAAATGCTGTCGTGACCTGATGACGTGTGCGGTAGCTTTGTTATAAAGTCCATAGCTATACTCTCCCACTTCCACATGGGGATCGGGGGTTGCTCGAGTAAGCCAGAGGGTCTTTGATGTTCAGCCTTGACTCTCGCACAGGTCAGACATTTTCCAATATAGAGAGCAATATCCCTTTTAATGCCCGGCCACCAGTACTTATAACGAAGGTCCTGGTACATTTTGTCGGCACCGGGATGAATAGAATACCGGGATTTGTGGGCTTCGTCCATTAGAATCTGTCGCAAATCGGTCCGTTTGGGGATCCAAATTTGGTCCAGAAAGTGGAATATCCCATTCGACTTGTTCACCAGTTGAGCTCCATCGTGGTAGATTTTTTCTTTCTTCAGAGTGCGTTCGTTAAAACACACGTGCTGAGCTTCGCGGATGAGGGTTTCGAGATCGTATTGGGTTTGAACATTTTGGGTGCTAAGCAGATAGCTCCGTCTGCTAAGTGCGTCGGCAACAACATTTGCTTTGCCTGGGTGATAACGAATCTCACAGTCATAGTCGTTGAGAAGTTCTACCCATCGGCGTTGATGCATATTAAGTTCCTTCTGATTAAAGATATGTTGTAGGCTCCTATGATCGGTGAAGTTCATACACTTGGTACCATACAGGTAGTGTCGCCAAATCTTTAACGCAAAAACAACTGCGCCTAGCTCGAGATCATGGGTTGTATAGTTCTTCTCATGGATTTTGAGCTGACGAGATGCGTAAGCTATAACCTTGTCCCATTGCATGAGGACACAACCAAGACCAAGGTTGGAAGCATCACAGTAGACGATGAAATCGTTGTTTCCGTCGGGTAATGTGAGAACAGGAGCATTGCAGAGCATGTGCTTGAGGGTTTGGAAGACAGACTCTTGTTCAGTTCCCCAAACAAAAGGCTTGTCCTTATGCGTAAGAGCGGTAAGCGGCACAACGATCTTTGAGAATCCTTCGATAAATCATCGATAGTAGCCCGCTAATCCGAGAAAAGAACGGACTTCAGACGGGTTCTTAGGCATAATCCAACTCTTGACAGCTTCAATCTTCGCAGGATCGACGTGAATACCTTGACTATTTACGATGTGACCCAGGAACTGAACTTCCTCCAACCAGAATTCACACTTGGAGAACTTGGCGTAGAGTTGGTTCCCCTGGAGTAGCTCGAGAACCAAACGTAGATGTTGCGCGTGTTCGACTTTCGATTTGGAATAGATCAAGACATCGTCGATGAATACGATGACGAAACGGTCGAGATATGGTTTACACACGCGATTCATCAGATCCATGAAAACCGCGGGTGCGTTGGTTAAACCAAAGGGCATAACAACGAATTCGTAGTGGCCGTATCGAGTGCGAAACGCGGTTTTGGGTATATCCTCCTCTTGAATACGTAGTTGGTGATAATCCTGAGCGTAGATCGATCTTCGAGAAGCATGTAGCACCTTGTAGTTGGTCAAACAAATCATCGAAGCGGGGTAGGGGATAGCGGTTCTTGATAGTTAACTTATTCAATTCCCGATAGTCGATGCACATCCTGAACGACTCATCCTTCTTTTTGACGAAAAGGACTGGCGCGCCCCAAGGAGAGGTGCTCGGGCGAATGAAGCCTTTCTCAAGTAATTCCTGGAGTTGGTTTGAGAGTTCGCGCATTTCGGTTGGCGCGAGTCGATAGGGAGCTTTGGCAATAGGGTTGGCTCCAGGAATGAGGTCGATACGAAAGTCGATATCACGACTTGGCGGTAGTCCGGGAAGATCCTCTGGAAAAACATTAGGAAATTCTCGAACCACAGGAACGTCTTTCACTTCCTTCTTCTCTTTCTTTTCCTTCTCCGCTACTACAATGTTAGCCAAGAAAGCCCTGTATTCCTTGCGGAGATACTTGCTAGCTTGAACACATGACATGAGCTTGAGACCTTTCGAAGTAGTATCACCGTAAACACACAATAAATCACCATTCACAAGCGAGAATCGGATCATCTTGTCGAAGCACACAACTTCAGCATGGTTTTCGCGAAAAAAGTCCATGCCTACTATGACGTCAAAACTACCGAGTTGCATCGGAATAAGGTCGATTGGGAAGATGTGATTGTTGAGCTCAAGAGTACAATCACGAAGAACAGAATTAACGGTGACAGTTCTTCCGGTAGCGACTTCAACATCGAACGTCGAGGAGAGATGAGAGCGCTTACGACTAAGGAGTTTCTCGAATTCGAACGACACAAAGCAATTATCGGCTCCAGTATCAAATAAACACGAAGCATAAATACCATTCACAAGGAACGTACCATTAACTACGTTGTTGTCGGCTTGGGCTTGACACACGTTGATGTTGAAAGTTCTGGCGCGTGCGGCCTGTTGTTGCTGCTGCTGGTGTTGCTGCTGCTGCTGAGGCTGCTGCTGCTGGGGCTCTTGTTTCACAACCCTGTTTGGGCACATGTTGGCGAAATGGTTAGGATCGCCACATGCGAAGCAGGCTCTAGCGTTGACCGCGGGTGCCGGAGGAGCTTGTTGACCCTGAGGGGCGGTGAGCAGAGCTTGATGAGAAGGCGTTTGTCGAGCATGATAATTGGTGGTAAAATGGCCATACATATTGCAATGAGCACAAAAACGGAAAGCAATGGCAGTCGGGTGGTGGTAGGTACAAGTAGGGCAGAGCGGGTGTGGCCTAGTGTATGCACGCTTTGCAGGTGGTGCATTTGCCACAGGCGCCGCTACTTGACGCTGCTGGGCTGGTACAACATGAATTGGTGCAGCAGTGATCGCACAGTTCTTGTTGTTGGAGTTGTTCTTTCTCTTGTTCTTCCTCTTGTTGCTCGATGAGGTGGTGGTTTCAGCGATAGGTGCGGCGGTAGTAGCTTGATGCAGGTGCTTTGAACTTTTATCCCAGACACCGGCCTTGACCCGCTTGTCGTTGATTTCACCAACCAGTAGATAAGTTTCTTCGATCGTCGTAGTCTTAGCCGCTTGAATGAAATCAGCAACACAGTCAGGCAGGGCTCGGATATACTTCTTGATTGCCATGTCTGGAGTCTTGACCTGATCGGGACAAATGATGCTGAGCTGTTTGAAGCGAGCAGTGAGCGCAGCATTCTCACCATCCTTTTGCTGTATGTGCCAAAATTCATCCTCTATCTTCTGACATTCATGAGGAGGGCAGAATTCTTCCAGCATGACTTCCTTGAGCTTGTCCCACGACAGACCGTAGGCTGCATCGTTCCCTCGCTTGTTCCTCTCGGCCGTCCACCAGTCTAGTGCACGGGACTGGAAAACGTCGGTAGCATTCAGAGTTCGGAGGTCATCGGGGCAACCACTCTGTCGTAGAGTGACCTCAATGGAATCAAACCATTGGAATAGTGCAGTAGGACCTCCCTCGCCAGTGAATTCTTTTGGCCCACACGACTTGAATTGCTTGAAATTGAAGGCCTTGGTGGTAGCTTTAGGAGCTTCGGTCCTTGATTCCTCAGATGATTTGCTGGCATTCTCATAAACATCATTCACGGCCTTTGCTACACTTTTAGCGATGATGGTAGCAAGGCGTTTATCACTCTTTTCTTGACGAGAAACTAAGGGATGACGGGATCCAGATGACATTGTCTGCAACAGACATCGTCACTGGACTCAACACATTGTATTCGAATCTCACCCCACACGTCCACTACTTACTAAAGCTCAGGAACACGCATAATCATGTAGATCATATAAACACATAACTACGTAGAACACAGAATCACATAAACACATAAGCACATAATCTACAGAACATGTAAGCATGAATTCATAAGATGCAGTCAGAATACAGAAACCTATCATTTACAGTTCGCGATCGTCCGAATATAGTGTTCGCGTTTGATATATCGAGTGGCGTCGTTTAAGCGTATAGTTTATCATAAGGTCGTCCAGATCTTAGTGATTTGTTAACGATGTGTAGTGTGTTGTGTGAGTAGAGGAAGCAAAAAGGCGTTAGATCGAAACCAGTGATATCTCAAAACACTAACAAATAAACATGAAACACACAAAACACATAAAATCAACGAATCATCAAAGTTAGCAGTTGCAGGCTCAGAATCGAGACAAATAAAAATCGAGAAATAGATTGTCTGTAGCTATTAGACATTGACTAACCAAAGTGGTTCGACTATTCGCATGGACTTGTTGTACACGCCTGACCTACAGGACAGTGCCCTTGCCTCGATTCTTGGGTGTTGGGCACGCATCCCGTTAGTCATATCGTGACTTCAGGTCGTTGGAGTCCACCAAGACTTTGGTGAGAGTTTTGTAAAATGAGCGGAACAAGTCGTCAAGGTTAGGGTTTCACCCCTAGCTTAACAACTTCGTCCCTATTTTGATAAAATAGAGGAGATTATTCATCAAAATATGGATTTCACTCCTACTTCGGCATAATTCTCCTCGTTTGTAGATAAAATACGGGTCGATTAAGCAACTTTAGTCGAGAGTTTGCGGTTTTCACACCTAATCTTGACTTAGTTGCTCCTTTATAATTGAAAATTTGAGTGCAGTGGTAGTGTAGAATAAGCGAGAGTAGCGATAAATAGCGGTAGGCTCATACATAACCCCTAACGGATATGCACAAGTCAGTCTGTTGGTTCCTAACTATAGACTAGGTCTCTAAGACATCGACCCGGACTAGGTCGTGTCTTGCCTAATTCCCTATAGTTATGGCTCTGATACCAATCTGTCACACCCCAACCGATGGCGGAATCATCGGGGCATGGCACTGAGCGAAACAGATTGTCCAGAAGTTTCCATAACAATTATCATTACCATTCAATTTAAATAACATGTCCCATACCATGTTTCAAACAGTAAACAAATTATTACAGATAAAAAAACGAGGCAAATAATTCTGTTCCGACAACTCAGATTTAAATAGAGCAATTGTTTATCTGCTTCTAGAGACCCTTGATTCAATTACTACAGACAACTATTTGTTGGGCTCTAAAGCTTTATTCTAGCTTCAATTTCCTACCAGATGTGCATCCTAAGCACCTGTCACATACGTTAAAATAAAGTCAATACATAAAATGTAAAGGTGAGCATACAAGTTTCATAATAGCATATAGAGTCGAATTCGTTTACACATAACCAGCACGTACACATAGTGAAATGAAGCACGTTAGTTATCGACATAGATCCATCGATACCAATGACTGCGGGTTGACTGCCCGAGGCAGTTTGCAATACATGATTACCACCGTAATCCATGCAAGTAATTGTTCTTAACAACCCCCGTGTGAACGGGTGCTGAGTCCAAACTATAGTACTATCGTTGCTAAGGCACATAGACAGCATTCCATGTGTAAACATAACAAACAAGCATTCATAAGCCACGTATAACATGCATTAACGGTTAGCGTTCAAATAGTATTGAGTAGTGTGTTTGATGTGATTTGAATAGTTGTAACGTATGTAACACCCAAAAGTGCATAAAGCAAAAAGGGATCGAGTATACTCACAGCGGTTGATGGATTGAAGGGAGCGCTTAGCGAGTAAGGTTAGCCTGAATAGTTTGATAGCATAACGATAAGTGAAGCAAAAAAGGTACAAAATGTGAGTGGGTCGGACAACAATTCGTTCGGATGGTCATCCGGTCGGATGACTATTCGAGTGGATTGTTTCTTCCTATAAGAAAGATGTGTTTGTGTTTGATGGCTTGACTTTTGAAGTTTTTGTTGTAGCATTTTGAAAACATTGAAGTATCTCTATCCTTTAAGTCGGTCGATCGGACGGTCAATCGTGCGGACAACAATCCGTTCGGATGGTAGTCCGGTCGGACGGCGACCTTAGTGATGAGGTTACTTAGTGGGAACAGTTCATAACAGAAGAGTCACTCTGTCGGATGTCCATCCGACCGGGTGGCAACCCTGTTAATGAACATGTTGAAAATTGTTTAAGTCTTTAAAGTCCTAGTATCTCATGATCCGAAGAGTAATCCGGTCGGATGGTAGTCCGATCGGATGGCAATTCGTTCGATACTCAAACTTCAGATAGAGTTGATGAGGTGTGGGACCTAAGGTGTTATCCATTCGGACAGCAATCCGTTCAGGTGGCTTATCCGCTCGGACAGTAGTCTGGTCGGACAACATTCCGTTCCGGTTGTTCCGTTCGTCTTACACTTGGCCCTTTTGATTGCTTGTCGTTTTATCGAGACGCTTTGACATCGTGTTAGCCAATAGAACTCCATTTTGACCCGCGTGACCAAACCGACCAGGAATCACCCTTGTTCGGCCGGTTATCGGCTCAAGACGGTTGTTCTTGTTTAACCCGATATCGGTGGTCTCGTGAGTAGAATCCAGATCTTGGACTAGTACAACACTAAGAGTGAGTAGGAGACTAGAACAAAATCCGATTCTATCGGTTTTGAGTGTAAAAGAGTTGAAAGAAAGTTAGAAACCATCTTTTAATCCTTTTTCACCATGTTTATGTTGAGATCTCTACAAGATCTTTGTGTATTTGTGTGGAAATCGGTTAGATCTAGGTTGTTCTTGGTGGATTGAAGTCAAAACATGAAGTTCTTCAAGAACATATGATGACGTCATCCTAGAACACCCAAAATCTAGTGATTTCACGGTTAAAAGTTAAGATTTAAAGGATAGAAAGGTGTAGGAGTGCGTGTAGATCAAGAAAGTACAAGATTTAGGAAGAGATCTTACCGGGATTGAGAGAAATCGAAGAAAAGGTGAGCTGAGCGTGCTGGTCGGACAAGTGTTTCCAAAAGTAGAAAGTTTGAGAGTGACATGGGTATTTATAGGATTCCAAAAGAGGAAAGTGTTGTCCAGTAGGATGGCACACCGCCCGGATGACTATCCGGTCGGGTGACATCTCGGTCGGATGGCACCTGGCTCATGGCCAAGTGGCTATCCGGTCAGATGGCTATCCGGCCGGATGGTACTTGGTTCGAGTGTTTGACGCGACGATTTTTGATGTTTCGATTTCGATTGCGATTGCGCATCGCTCGCAATAGTGTTTCCTATTCAAATTACTTTTAATCCCAACTACTATCATAGTTCGATTTCGATTGAGTTCGATTGCGATTCGATTGATTACCACACATAACATAAATGATTATGCACAAGTAACACATAAGGCACACACACACGTATAACAATAACTAAAATGCGTAGTTCGAGTAGCGATTTGATGTCGATTCGATTAGCATAGTTTGATTATCATTTAGTTAGCTTTATCGCATTGTTACTTCCTATAGTTCACAGTCGTAGGTCGATTGAATAGCGTTTAACATATGTCCATTTATTGTAATTATAAACACTTACTCCACATAATAGCTAAAATAAAAGAAATCTATTACAAGTCAAGTTGCGCGAAATCGGTCATTGACTTTGACCTTGACTTTGACTTCTTGAAAACACGAGGTGTTACAGTCTTCATCTTCCTCTTCTGCTTCACCCTCGTTTGAAATATAACGAACCGACCATGCATGTTGTATCAAATCCAACGCTAACGCGCAATGTGTTGTTTCGGAACGCATTTAATTCGCATTGTTCACTCTTTCAACCATTGTTGCTTGCGGATATAAGTGAACATCGCCCGATATATAATTTTGACATATTATTGTTCCTTCTTCTTCTAATATCATATTATGCATTATGCATGATTATATAAGCATACATATAGCATCTCTCATTTTTTCTTTGGTCTATGCACGACAATGATTTCTCAAATAATGCCAACGTGTTTGAAGAACTCCAAAGCATCTCTCAATGTCCTTTCACGAAGACTCTTGAACTTTCTTAAAATGTGTTCTTTATTTAGCAATAGGGTCACTAAACGTCTTCACGATAATCGAATACTTCGGATATATTCCATCAATAGTATCTGTGTGGGTAGTAGTTTCCGTTAGCCCAAAAAGATGTCTTTGTTGCTCTACCAGAAATGAAATCCTCTACCAATGGCGACTGTTCGAAAACGTTCATGTCATTGCATGACCTCGCGACACCAAAGTTGGCCGACCAAACCCAAAGGTCGTGTGAAGCAACTGCTTGAAGAATAACCGATGGTCCTTTTTAGTCACCTCGTGTGTGTTGACCTCACCATGCGGCTAGACAATTATACCACGATCAATGACGACAATCTAAACTCCCAATCACGCCTGGTAAACCATGTTCTTGTGAATGCACATTTTAAATTTGTTGTAGATCGTACCAAGTGGACTTTCTTAGATAACGCGCATTGTACAAATTTATTATTCCTTTATAAATATATACACACACACACACACACACACACACTATTAAACTTACTAAAAACAAAATATGGTTAATAAAACATAAGATATAATTTTTAAAAGATTGTAATGTACCGTGACAAAAAATACTCCAAGGTATCGCGTGATGTTTTCTCAGCCATCTTTAAATACTCATCGTTGATGTCGATCGTGTTACCGTACGCAAGCATGTGTAGGGTTGAATTACACTTTTGAATAGCGGTACATCCAAGCGTCCCTTTGGCATCCGGTTTTTGCTTGAAGTAATCAAACTTGCTTTCCAAGTCTCTGGTAATGCATAGAAATAAACATTTAGTAATCCAAAAACGACGCCTAAAAACTTTTGGGTTTGGGTATGTTGGCGCTTCATCAATGTAACCTTTCATCAAAATTCTCTAGTCAAAATTTGTCGTCGAGGGCGAATAACTTGTTTCATATATCTTGCCGCAAGCTGACACGCACTCATCGGTCGTGTCACCGTCTTCGGCTAAAAACTCTTTGTAAAAATGTTTTGCAACAGAGGAGGATGATATGGGGGAATCCATTTTTGTAGAGTTTTTCTGAGTTGTGAGTGTATGTTTTTGTAGAGTTTTTCTGAGTTGTGAGTGTGTATGTATATAGATAAAAAAAGTGTTTAATGAAACTGATTTTTTTAAAAGTGGATCATTGCCTTTCGACTCTTGCCAACGTTCATCCATTTTGATTGGCCAAATTTGTTTCGATCTGGTGTGTTTAACATAACGCTTGAAGAAAAGGCCCAAGGGGCGGTGGTTCCGACGTTTAGGGGAGTTTTAGGCTTAAAAGGGCCCAATTCACCCCCACTACGGGTGGTCTAAATGTAAAAAATGATAATGATTTGTTTTATACTCGAAGGCATGGTTGCAAAAACAAGGTCTTCAAGGCCAAGTACTCTCAGAGTAGTTGCTACAAGGTAGGCTGCCGAGGCGACTTTCTTCAACTTCGCATAATTAATCGGAGTCGATAAAACGTGGTCAACATCGGCCATAATCGGATCTAGTAGGTCAACTCAGGTTGAGTTTGACATAAAAAAATAAAACATAATTTCTCCGCTTATCATATTAAAGAATGAATATTATTTCACGTATTTTGTTATAAATGTTAGTAAATCTATGTTATTTGACATATATTTAATTTCCGAAAACTAACTTTTTTTTATAATTTAACATGTCCTAATACTCCTCGAGTACTCTCCACCTAGGCCGAGTACTCTCAACTCCCCGGTCGACCGACTAGGGAGCGATTATCGACTTTTGCAACCATACTCACAGGATGCCTGCGTGAAGCGACAGGAGCGACACATCACATTGCGATACTCGTTTTTGGTAGTTTTCTTATTCATATAATATTTATTGTAGCATCATTTGTAACATTAGCAAGATTTCAAAGATTTTAAACTTTCGATTGTTTATGTGTTTTATAAAATTTTATATTTTATTTACGAGTTCGTAATCGTACGATCAAGCAAGACGATATTCATGACATTTCTAGAACAAAATCCAAGTTACATATGCCTTAACTGTCACACCCCAACCGATGGCGGAAACATCGGGGCGCGGCACTGAGCGAGACAGATTGTTCAAGAGAAATCCATAACAACTAAAATTACCAGATAATTAATCATTACGTCCCATACCGCAAAATATCAGATAATCTAATTATTACAGAGATAGTATCTCAAAAACAACATTTTTCCTACAACTCAGATTTATAGATTGTTCGTTTCTAGACCCTTCCTACATTGATTCCACAAAAGCAAGCATCCTAGCATCTCAAACACCTGTCACATAGGTTAAAATAGAGGTCAATACACATAGTGTAAAGGTGAGCATACAAGTTTAATAGTATAATAGTAGCGAAAGTGAGTTTACGTGTAACCAACATGTAACATGTATAATGCAAAGCAAGTAGGTTATTGACAATGAAATATGCACAGACGTGACTGCGAGTTGTAGAATGCGCAACACATATCACCACTGTGACATGCGAGAAAAGCCCTTAACAACCCCTGTCCACGACAGGCGCTGAGTCAAAACTATAGTACTATCGTTGCTAAGGTGCCAGGCAACAATCACTGTGTAAACATAACATACAAGCATTCATCGAGTAACACGTATAACATGTAGTAACGGTTAGCGTATAAAAGTGTTTGCGTTGTGTGATCCATGTGATTTGATATAGGTAATGTATGTAACACCCAAAAGTGCTTAAAGCAAAAAGGGATCGAGTATACTCACAGATAGCGTTTAATAACTAAACACCGTCTTGGATTGAAGGGAGCGCTGGAAAGTGTAACACCCCGAAAACGGGTTTGGTAATTAAACCACGTTAATATTAAATGAAGGGTAAAGTACCGTTAGAGGTAAAAGTAACCCGGTGAATATTAGGATTTTAAATAAATGAACCTAATATTAAATCAAAATGGTATAATGTAACACCCCAAAAACGGGTTGTTAATTATATTAAATTAACCGAAAGTAAACGGGTAAAATACCAGTAGTGGTAAAATTTAACCCGGTAAATATTAGGATTTAAATAAATAAACCTAATATTAAATGAAAGGTTAACGAAAGTTTTTTTAGAAAACAAAGTTTATAAGAGGCCCGGGTTAACGGGACTTAAAATAGACGGGTTATAACTCCCGGAACTCACTAAGTTAACTAGGAGTAATTAACCTAGTTAGTTATTTGTTTTAAAACAATAAAGAAGCATGAACTATTAAGCCTTTTTATAAACCATGAATATTGGAGGGACTAAAAGTGGGCAATTGGAAAGAAGTTCTAATTAAAAACAATATCAAAAACCAAAACACACACAAGTGTGTGTGTTGGTCGACATTCACCAGAGCCAGGAGAAGGGTTCTTACACATGAACCCTAAAACTCACAAAATTGCTCAAAATCAAAGGGGAAATCTAGCTAAGAATTGGGGCTTTAACTAAATTCATGATCACCTAAGCTAGGAGATCACAAGGTATGTCAAATTTTGTAATTTGGTGATGTTTTGAATTTATGATGAATACCAAAAATCGAAATTTCTGTGATGAATATTGTATATATGAGTGATATTGGGTTGAATCGATGTCTAGAAACAAACCCTAGATGCAAACTTGTAGAATTGTGCCATAAACTAGTGATTAGTCAATTAATCAAATATGAGCCAAGTGGGTTTTGACTAAATAGTAAAGATGATGATATGCATGTGCTTAGAATTATCATATTTGATAGTTGGAGCAAAATACTTGAACAATTTATAAGTTCGAGTGAATGATCATATGTGACTTGAAATGGGTTTTGTATATTATGATGAAATTAGTGTTTTTGTTCATATAAATAGGTGTTTGGAATCATGATGTCTACTAATTAATATGTAGAACTTGATTATATTAGATGTTCGGATGAATGTCTAATGCTATGATGAAATGGGTTTTACATGTAGATAGAAACCTTTAGTTCTTGCTTAACAAATGAATAATTAACTTTGATAATCGAGAGCTAAGTTAAATTGGTGTTAAAAACAGCATGAACTTAGACTTGAAAAGTAGTTAAAACGGTGGCGTAAGAATAATGCCTATCGGATACTTGACAAAGTGCTTAAAGGAATTGTCGAGTTTTATAATATAATCACTTATGCTAATAGGCAGTTTGACCTTTAAAAGTCAAACTGACCAAAATGAAATCAAATGGTGAATTTTGATGTAAAATCCGTAAGATTGAATAGTCACAATTAATGATGACTAATCTAACTGTCTTACGAATTATGATGATAGTTTGACGCTTGACAAGCTAGGTGGAGGTTTGAAAAGGAAGCGGGTCAAACGAAGCAAGTGTGAAGGAAAAGCGTGTTTCGGATGCAAGGTAAGTAAAGCTTACACCTTTTATTTAATACCTATTGGTTTTATAGGTTATGAATAATAAAAAGTCATCTTTGAACTAGAATGTTCTGATGCGACATTGTAACACCCCGAAAACGGGTTTCGTAATCAAACTCTGTTAATACTAAAAGACAGGTAAAGTACCGTTAGTAGTAAAAATAACCCGGTAAATATTTGGATTTAAATAAGAAATCCTAATAATTAAATACAAGCGAATCAAAGTTTTAAGGAATTGAGTTTATAAGAGCCCGAGTTAACGGGACTTAAAATAAAATGGGTTATAACTCCCGGGACCCACTAAGTAACTAGGAATATCAACCTAGTTAGTTAAGTGTTTTAAAATAATAAGAAAATTGGTTAAAAGATACTATATGCAACTTGGGTAAAGTATAAGGGCCAAAGGTGATAAACTTGAAACAAGTTTTAATAAAATAAAACATAAAATACCAAAACACACACCTTGAGTGTGTGTTCTGGTCGAAATTTCTAGAGAAGCCAGGAGCTCCCATATTCAAACCCTAACTTGCTCAAATTGAAAGGCCAAATCAGTTCCAAATCGAAATCCAAGCTCGTATTAGTGATCACCTAAGTGAAGGGGTCACAAGGTATGTTAAATTTCATCTTTTCGTTACATCTTGGAATTTTGATGAACATAAGAAATCGAAATCAGAACTTGATTGTGTGATGTTTAGATGAAATTAGTAATGAAAACATGTCTAGGAGTAAACCCTAGTCAATATCTTGTTGAATGAGTGCTTAAACTATGAAATTCATGACCATCCATTTATGTGTTAAATGGGTTTAGTAGAATGATGAAGAATACTAGAAAAGTGATGATAAGTATGTGAAAAATTGTTGTTGCGATAAAAGTTCTAGATGTTGTTCATAAACACTAGACCTAGAGGCTTGAACTTGATGTTAAAAGTTGGTTAAAACAATAACCATGAACTTGATAAATGAAGTATACAAATTCTGCCCAATAGGTGTTTGATAAAATGCCTCAATGAAAGCTAAGATGTTGAAATTTCGAGTGAAAAGCACATTTGAATAATAAGGCAAATTAGACGAAATATGAAACAAGAAGAGTTCTAATCATAATGTTGATTTAGACTTAATGTTGTAAATCATGTGATTGAGAGTAGTTAACTTTAATAAGCTAAGTTAACTAATCTTGAAGTCGAATAGTAGATTCGACATAAGAAGCGTAGGATGGAATAGTCGTAAATGATTATGACTAACCTAACCATCTTACAATTACAATGATAGTTTGACGCTTGGCAAGCTAGGTGAAAGCTTGGGGAAGGAAGTGGGTCAAACGAAGCATGAATGACGAAAAAGCATAAATTGGAAGTAAGGTAAGTAAAGCTTACACTCTTGTTAATTTCTAGAAAATATCTTGTTGTATTGATTTCGGATAAGATAGACAAACATTAGAAAAGTGATGTTTCCGACATATAGTTGTATGGAACAATATAAGTGAAAATGATAAGAAACCACATTGATGGTTAAAAAGGATTAAATTGATTAATCGTTTATACCATAACGATTAGAAAGATGAAATTTTATGGTTACCTTATAAGGTAAGCCAAAACGAATAATAAGGCAAAACAGTAATTTGGTGATGCGTTAACAATAAACATTAGTTTTTGAAAGACACATATGGCATAAGCCATAATGGGTCAAAGGAGTTGAGAAATGGGTTATAGGTAAATGACCATACGGTGTAAACCGTAGTGAGTCAATTTGATGAGACGGTAATAAATATCGTCTTGCAAAGATAAACGGATATTTAGACCAAACGGGTCAAAAGGTGAAGATATCACCCTTTGCCAATATTGACTAATGATTACCGTTGAGTTATATGATTTCAGGAGCCTATATAGAATGGATATTTGCTTCACTATTAATTAGCGATTTCTAAATCAAGGTATTAAAACGGGTTAATGCATTGATCCGAGTCAGGTATGTAAAATGGTTCAACTCATCATTTAGAACTTGGGGTTCTCTAAGAGTTAAACAAGGTCAAAATTTGATATTCGGTTATCTTAAAGGTAAACTGAATAATTTAAGTTATAATCGTAGTGTTTTAGAAACATAATGGTTTCTAAACAGTTTTATAGTTAAAAGATAGGATTTTGGGTCAAACAAGTATCTAAAAGTCCTTCGTCGTAAAAGGAGGACTAAAATTGACCAAAACGCCCTTGTAAGCTAAATTGAGCTAACGACCTTTAAAGGTTGTTTGGAAATGAGTTTTATGATAAAATGAATGTTTAGAATAAGTATATGAAGCGAAAGATGTAAATCCTTGGTCAAATGACTCTATAGGAGTCTTTGCCGTAAAATAACGATTCGAAGGGTAAAACTCGGAATATAATGATCGCCACATTAAATCCACCTCAATTATAGTCGTGGTGGAAGATCAATTGATAAATAATGTGGAAATAGAATGCTAAAAGTGAAGAATCATGAATCATGCGGATAAATGCTTAAATACCCTTAACGGGTCAAAATAAGCATTTAAGTAAAAACGGGTTTAAGAATGTATGTAAACCCGGGATTTTGAATCTCTTATGATAAACAACAATGACTTTTTAGAATTTATGAGAAATTGGAGTCAAACAAACATGTTTGTTTGATAAATACACGAATGGGTCAAAATTGGGAAAAAGGGTAATAAGCCGGAGACTTAAAAGTCAGAAATTTTGTTAATCCGGATGTTGGATTTTAACTCCATTAGTTGGAGAATTAAATTACGGACGCGTAGGAATAAGAATCGGGTAAAACGGATTAAAAACGAGAGAGTTATGCTCGTTTCCGTGAAATCGGGTTATGCTGGGAATATGCAGCACCAGCAAACAAAAATATGTCCAAACAAGATCGTGGCGTAGCGCTACGACCAGGAATGAAACCCGTCGCGCGACGCGACGGGTGGTGGCGTCACGCGAGCACCCCCGTGGCGTAGCGCCACCGCCCAACAGTGTGGATTTTTCTTGTTTTGTTACGTTTAAGCACATAACTTGTTTATACTCGATTATTAAAGTGTCAAAACTAATTATTTACATGGTTTTGACCGTAGGTGCTAACCGAGAGACCAGAAGACGATCAAGCTCAGCAAAGAACCGAACACATATAGAACAAAGCTTCCGCGAATCGTTTCGTCGTCATGTTATTACTCGGCGACTCAAATTGCAAAAAATGTTGTAACGTTTAATTTAGTAAAATCTTTTAATAAACTCGCAATTCAAGTGTATGTTTAAGTTTAAAATACACTAATATAATAGAAATTCATTGGAAAACTGTATAAAATGGACCATGGGTCTTACAAGTTGGTAATCAGAGCTCAAGGTTAAAAGAATAGAGTGTTCGGTTCGAGGCTTGATCGCAAATCCGGTAAGTACATGTATGTTAATAGTTTAGTATGCTAAAGTGTTGTAAACAACACATAGGGTATCGTGTGATACACGTTACCCCAATTAAAATGATTGATATAGTTGACGAAAATACTCACGTTGACGCGTATAGTTGAAAAAGCCTTGTATTATAATACGGGCGATTATTGAAGTTGACATTACTAACTCTTGTGAATGTTTTAATTGAAGGACACTCGCGTCTGAAGATGACGAGAGTTGAACGAATTGTGGATATGATGATGGAACGGTCCGAGGTATGACAAGAAGAGCATACTCATCAAGGACCTAAATCGCGTAACGATCGCAAATAAGTAATGGCAAGGAAAGCCCGTTAGGGCAAGCATTTACCAGGTGCACGTTTAAATTATTGCATGAATAGAAATATGCAACAAATACGTAGAAACTGATAGTTGCATATGTAAATTGAAAACTTGGAAAAAACCTGAATAAAATACCTATCCAGGATATTGTTTCCAAGAGAAATAAATAGAGGTGTTACTTACATGGGGCGTGATGTGAAAGTTATAAAAAGGTCATGTATGTCATGTGTTGATCGCCTACTCTGGCCAAGTAGGTAGTGAACACATGATACCATGAACTTTTCATGATGGACATGCTTACACCTGATGTAGTAAGGACGGGGTGAATGGGACAAATTAAAAAGTACCCAAATGAATCAGATAAGCAAAATATTTGATCATAATGTAAACGCACAGCCGAGTGACAGAAGCGTATTATATTAGGATAATGAGCCTAAGTGAAGGGACAAAGAAACATGTAAAATGATTAAGATATGCACTGGGAGGGGATGTACTTACACTCGAACCCGAAGAATGCAAACATGTAAAACGATTAAGGTATGCACTGGGAGGGGGTGTACTTACACTCGAACCCGGAAAATGCAAACATGTAAAATGATGTAGACATGTATTGGGAGGGGGTGTACTTACACTCGAACCCGAAGAATATAAACATGTAAAATGATCAAGATATGCATTGGGAGGGAGTGTACTTACACTCGAACCCGGAAAATGCGAATGTCTCTTAACGGGTCGTTTTTGTAAAACGACAAACTTGAGGACAAAGTCGGAATATAAAAATAAAGCGAGGTCTTAATGCATACCGGGAGGGTTGCAATAATAACGACTTCGATAAAACACCCGGTTAATGGGTAGGAATTTAAACACATGTGAAAAATCAAGAGACGTGAACGCGGGTCGAAAAATCAAAAGACTTGGATTACGAGTTATGACTATAAAATCTCGTATATAGAAATTGTGAATAAATATGTTCAACTATTCGAGGTCGAATGGGTTGAATAAAGAATAAAGTTGATTGTTTATAAGTGATGGATTTCACATTAATAGGTCAAACAGGTTGAATACAATATAACGCCGAATGGCACAAATAAGCGCTAGCCAGATAAAGGCCGCGTTAAATGCAAGAGAATAATGAGCCCGGTAATGGGATATAACCAAATAAGAATATATGCAAACCAAATAACAGTAAGCATAAGAAGAACTGACGCATAAATGACGTGAGAAGTCATAAAGTCGGAAAATTGTCTGAAAGAAAACAATTGTAACCACGAAACTACAATCAAGGTTAACGGATCTTAAGCTTGAAACCAAATGATTCTTCAAACAAAAACAGGGTGCCTTGACACCAAACATGTATTTTAAGAACGACATGAGTAAAGAATGATCTATAGGATCAACATAACCTTTGAGGTTATAAACAATGGAAAGGTCCATGAGGCTAGAACGACCCATGGGTCATGAATAGAAAGAAATAGATTATAAGGGTCTCGCCTTAAAGAGGTGAAAGTCTAATAAAACATCCCATAAGGCTAAGTGATAAAAACCCACGGGTTAATTAGACAAATCGAGGAAATCAGTTGAGAATCCTCGCCTAAAACAAAGACTGTAAAAGAATAAATTTAGGACTGTCAATATCTCGGTATGGATAATTGACAAAAGTTAAAAAGAAGATGCTAAACTAAAACTTCGGTTTTGGTAAGAAATAACGTTTTTACAAATATGAAATTCTGATAGACGTATAATAGTAAGCATGAAAGATATAAGTCTTGACACTGATTGGTGCAAGGCGATATATTCGAAAAGTAATATTTTCAAAAATAAAAAGTTGATATGAAATTTGGCATGGCGTGACGTGATCAAGGTCGAGAAGTGTAATGTGAAGTATAATCACATTAGAGCCGAGCGATGAATATTGCTAAGTTAATTAAACTAGTGGAAATAACAAGATTAGGTTATTTCAAGTTGCATTATGTCGTATAAGATACGTAGATGATTAATAACCAAAAAGATATTACCATACTTTTCGGGTAATACTAACAATTGGTTAAAATATGAGCAATGCTCAATTGATTATCGAGAGAAAATGCATGGAGTTAAACTCGATAAATTATGTAAGAAAAGGTTTCGAGGACGAAACCTCTTTAAGGGGGGTAGACTTGTAACACCCCGAAAACGGGTTTGGTAATCAAACTCCGTTAATACTAAAAGACGGGTAAAGTACCGTTAGTAGTAAAAATAACCCGGTAAATATTTGGATTTAAATAAGAAATCCTAATAATTAAATACAAGCGAATCAAAGTTTTAAGGAATTGAGTTTATAAGAGCCCGAGTTAACGGGACTTAAAATAAAATGGGTTATAACTCCCGGGACCCACTAAGTAACTAGGAATATCAACCTAGTTAGTTAAGTGCTTTAAAATAATAAGAAAATTGGTTAAAACATACTATATGCAACTTGGGTAAAGTATAAGGGCCAAAGGTGATAAACTTGAAACAAGTTTTAATAAAATAAAACATAAAACACCAAAACACACACCTTGAGTGTGTGTTCTGGTCGAAATTTCTAGAGAAGCCATGAACTCCCATATTCAAACCCTAACTTGCTCAAATTGCACAAATTGAAAGGCCAAATCAGTTCCAAATCGAAATCCAAGCTCGTATTAGTGATCACCTAAGTGAAGGGGTCACAAGGTATGTTAAATTTCATCTTTTCGTTACATCTTGGAATTTTGATGAACATAAGAAATCGAAATCTGAACTTGATTGTGTGATGTTTAGATGAAATTAGTAATGAAAACATGTCTAGGAGTAAACCCTAGTCAATATCTTGTTGAATGAGTGCTTAAACTATGAAATTCATGACCATCCATTTATATGTTAAAAGGGTTTAGTAGAATGATGAAGAATACTAGAAAAGTGATGATAAGTATGTGAAAAATTGTTGTTGCGATATAAGTTCTAGATGTTGTTCATAAACACTAGACCTAGAGGCTTGAACTTGATGTTAAAATTTGGTTAAAACAATAACCATGAACTTGATAAATGAAGTATACAAATTCTGCCCAATAGGTGTTTGATAAAATGCCTCAATGAAAGCTAAGATGTTGAAATTTCGAGTGAAAAGCACATATTTGAATAATAAGGCAAATTAGACGAAATATGAAACAAGAAGAGTTCTAATCATAATGTTGATTTAGACTTAATGTTGTTAATCATGTGATTGAGAGTAGTTAACTTTAATAAGCTAAGTTAACTAATCTTGAAGTCGAATAGTAGATTCGACATAAGAAGCGTAGGATGGAATAGTCGTAAATGATTATGACTAACCTAACCATCTTACAATTACAATGATAGAACTTGATTATATTAGATGTTCGGATGAATATCTAATGCTATGATGAAATGGGTTTTACATGTAGATAGAAACCTTTGGTTCTTACTTAACAAATGAATAATTAACTTTGATAATCGAGAGCTAAGTTAAATTGGTGTTAATAATAGCATGAACTTAGACTTGAAAAGTAGTTAAAACGGTGGCGTAAGAATAATGCCTATCGGATACTTGACAAAGTGCTTAAATGAATTGTCGAGTTTTATAATATAATCACTTATGCTAATAGGCAGTTTGACCTTTAAAAGTCAAACTGACCAAAATGAAATCAAATGGTGAATTTTAATGTAAAATCCATAAGATTGAATAGTCACAATTAATGATGACTAATCTAACTGTCTTACGAATTATGATGATAGTTTGACGCTTGACAAGCTAGGTGGAGGTTTGAAAAGGAAGCGGGTCAAACGAAGCAAGTGTGAAGGAAAAGCGTGTTTCGGATGCAAGGTAAGTAAAGCTTAAACCTTTTATTTAATACCTATTGGTTTTATAGGTTATGAATAATAAAAAGTCATCTTTGAACTAGAATGTTCTGACGCGACATTGTAACACCCCGAAAACGGGTTTCGTAATCAGACTCCGTTAATAATTAAAGACGGGTAAAGTACCGTTAGTAGTAAAAATAACCCGGTAAATATTTGGATTTAAATAAGAAATCCTAATAATTAAATACAAGCGAATCAAAGTTTTAAGGAATTGAGTTTATAAGAGCCCGAGTTAACGGGACTTAAAATAAAACGGGTTATAACTCCCGGGACCCACTAAGTAACTAGGAATATCAACCTAGTTAGTTAAGTGTTTTAAAATAATAAGAAAATTGGTTAAAAGATACTATATGCAACTTGGGTAAAGTATAAGGGCCAAAGGTGATAAACTTGAAACAAGTTTTAATAAAATAAAACATAAAACACCAAAACACACACCTTGAGTGTGTGTTCTGGTCGAAATTTCTAGAGAAGCCAGGAGCTCCCATATTCAAACCCTAACTTGCTCAAATTGCTCAAATTGAAAGGCCAAATCAGTTCCAAATCGAAATCCAAGCTTGTATTAGTGATCTCCTAAGTGAAGGGGTCACAAGGTATGTTAAATTTCATCTTTTCGTTACATCTTGGAATTTTGATGAACATAAGAAATCGAAATCTGAACTTGATTGTGTGATGTTTAGATGAAATTAGTAATGAAAACATGTCTAGGAGTATACCCTAGTCAATATCTTGTTGAATGAGTGCTTAAACTATGAAATTCATGACCATCCATTTATGTGTTAAATGGGTTTAGTAGAATGATAAAGAATACTAGAAAAGTGATGATACGTATGTGAAAAATTGTTGTTGCGATATAAGTTCTAGATGTTGTTCATAAACACTAGACCTAGAGGCTTGAACTTGATGTTAAAAGTTGGTTAAAACAATAACCATGAACTTGATAAATGAAGTATACAAATTCTGCCCAATAGGTGTTTGATAAAATGCCTCAATGAAAGCTAAGATGTTGAAATTTCGAGTGAAAAGCACATTTGAATAATAAGGCAAATGAGACGAAATATGAAACAAGAAGAGTTCTAATCATAATGTTGATTTAGACTTAATGTTGTGAATCATGTGATTGAGAGTAGTTAACTTTAATAAGCTAAGTTAACTAATCTTGAAGTCGAATAGTAGATTCGACATAAGAAGCGTAGGATGGAATAGTCGTAAATGATTATGACTAACCTAACCATCTTACAATTACAATGATAGTTTGACGCTTGGCAAGCTAGGTGAAAGCTTGGGGAAGGAAGTGGGTCAAACGAAGCATGAATGACGAAAAAGCATAAATTGGAAGTAAGGTAAGTAAAGCTTACACTCTTGTTAATTTCTAGAAAATATCTTGTTGTATTGATTTCGGATAAGATAGACAAACATTAGAAAAGTGATGTTTCCGATATATAGTTGTATGGAACAATATAAGTGAAAATGATAAGAAACCACATTGATGGTTAAAAAGGATTAAATTGATTAATCGTTTATACCATAACGATTAGAAAGATGAAATTTTATGGTTACCTTATAAGGTAAGCCAAAACGAATAATAAGGCAAAACAGTAATTTGGTGATGCGTTAACAATAAACATTAGTTTTTGAAAGACACATATGGCATAAGCCATAATGGGTCAAAGGAGTTGAGAAATGGGTTATAGGTAAATGACCATACGGTGTAAACCGTAGGGAGTCAATTTGATGAGACGGTAATAAATATCGTCTTGCAAAGATAAACGGATATTTAGACCAAACGGGTCAAAAGGTGAAGATATCACCCTTTGCCAATATTGACTAATGATTACCGTTGAGTTATATGATTTCAGGAGCCTATATAGAATGGATATTTGCTTCACTATTAATTAGCGATTTCTAAATCAAGGTATTAAAACGGGTTAATGCATTGATCCGAGTCAGGTATGTAAAATGGTTCAACTCATCATTTAGAACTTGGGGTTCTCTAAGAGTTAAACAAGGTCAAAATTTGATATTCGGTTATCTTAAAGGTAAACCGAATAATTTAAGTTATAATCGTAGTGTTTTAGAAACATAATGGTTTCTAAACAGTTTTATAGTTAAAAGATAGGATTTTGGGTCAAACAAGTATCTAAAAGTCTTTCGTTGTAAAAGGTGGACTAAAATTGACCAAAACGCCCTTGTAAGCTAAATTGAGCTAACGACCTTTAAAGGTTGTTTGGAAATGAGTTTTATGATAAAATGAATGTTTAGAATAAGTATAAGAAGCGAAAGATGTAAATCCTTGGTCAAATGACTCTATAGGAGTCTTTGCCGTAAAATAACGATTCGAAGGGTAAAACTCGGAATATAATGATTGCCACATTAAATCCACCTCAATTATAGTCGTGGTGGAAGATCAATTGATAAATAATGTGGAAATAGAATGCTAAAAGCGAAGAATCATGAATCATGCTAAACAACAATGTATGTAAAAACGGGTTTAAGAATGTATGTAAACCCGGGATTTTGAATCTCTTATGATAAACAACAATGACTTTTTAGAATTTATGAGAAATTGGAGTCAAACAAACATGTTTGTTTGATAAATACACGAATGGGTCAAAATTGGGAAAAAGGGTAATAAGCCGGAGACTTAAAAGTCAGAAATTTTGTTAATCCGTGAAGGGGTATGGTCCCAAAAAGCTGGGCGACCTCCCGCAAAGTCACGCGGGACCATACTCCTTACTCAGAAATTTCCTTGACTGCCAACCTCGCGCGGGATACAACACATCTGTGTAACGCGGCGCGAGGTCTACATAAGAAAAAACTCCAATTAGCAACACTTAGCATTCTGAAAAGAACATCTGAGAGCCCACGCCTCGCGCGAGGTAATAACGTGCTCAGCAAGAATCATGCGTGACTACGGCGCAAGGCCTTTTCAGATAGTACACAAGGTACAAGTGGCAGAATAAAAGAGCCAATCAGGGTCCTTCTGATCCTGCGCAATCGTGCTCCACGATCGTCTAACATGCAGGAGACAAAAAGTACTTAAGGACGCCTATGTGGCACCAACCACAGGGCAGAGACAACTGCCCCACGATCGCCACTCACCTGCTGATGGCAGAAGGGCGGCCAGGCCGACAACAGTGACACGTGGCTCCAATCACGTTGCGCCAACTCCATAAAGCTCCTAGAGGCCACTAACGGTCGACACCAGTGAGACAAGGAGCATATCCTCCATGTTGTCGCCTTCCAGCCCAAGGCCCATCAGCCCACACCCTCTTACACCTCTCCGGCTATAAATAGAGCCCTCACTTCACAGGTTAAACATTCCATTCCCTCTACTCTCACTTAATACTTAATTATCTCCACCAACACAGTCGCTTATTCTCACGCCGGAGCCCGGTTAAGAGGGTAACCCCCACATTCCCCTCTTAACGAGTAACGGTGTTCTGTTTTGCAAATAACCACGGTCATTAAGGAGCTCAGGAAACCATAAAGAAGATTAACCATCATGGTAGAAACATAAACCAAACTGATTAGTCTCGTAATTAGTTCTATGTTTCTTCATTGGCGCCCACCGGTTTTTTCTACAAACCACTTTCATCTTCTTCTTTCCTGAGTTTTTCGTTGTTTTTTCTTCCTTCGATCATGGCTGGTCAAGGAATCATTCCTGAGTTTGTTGGTCTTGGAGGAAACCCTGATGCAGCGTTGGGGAGAGATAATCAAAACATCCAACCCCAACACGTTGAAGAAATCGGCGAAATCGAGATAGCCAACACTGGGGGTCCGTGCGGGAGCTTCACCCGCATCACTCAAACAGCTACCCCAGGAAACAACGGTGCTGGACCTTCAAACCCAGCTCCACCTCAGAATATCTCGGCGCTACTAGGGCTACCAGAGTGCGAAACCCCAGCCTCATGGTACGCCAAGCAACTCGCCACCATTAACGCGGCGTACCAATCCTTGAGCGCGCAACAAGCAGTTTTAACGGCAGAACCTTCCTTGGTTACACAAACTGGCCCCAGTCACGGGCCGCGCCAGATGCCACCACCGCAAAATATCCAGGGAAGAGCCAACAGACCTCCCCCTACCCGAAGACTAAGCGTGCAGGACACGCGCGACACACGGGGAGAAACAGAAAGCTACTATGACGATCCGTCAAACGTCCAAAGAGGCCCAGTTCATAGCCGGCTCACGCCGCGCAATATGAACAATGAATGGGAAGATACTGACCCAAATGATCCAACTTGGGAGAACGATGAAGAATCTTCGGTCTTCAATCGTCTACAAAGAAATCATGAATACTACAAACCAAGGCAGCACGTGGGGTACACCGAAGAAGCAGAGCAAGACTTCCGCCTCGCCTATCGACCAGCCGAAGCTGTAGAGCATTCCAAGTTCATCCCAAAAATCGCTCTTGCGCCACTCAAGCGAGAAAAGTTACCTCCGACAGTCGGAAAGTTTAACGGATTGACTGATCCTGATGATCACGTCAGAGTTTTCACAAGCGTGGGCTGCATGGGAGGATGGAATATGCCCATGTGGTGCCATCTGTTTATTCAAACACTTACGGGGGCTGCTCGCGCCTGGTTCGACAGCCTTCCTCCGGGAAAGATAAAATCATGGGTGGATTTCAGGACTCAGTTTTTGAGTCACTTCAGTCAACAAAGACGATACCAGCGCGACACAGCCGAGGTTGAAGACATCTGGCGCAGAGACAACGAGGGTTTGGAAGATTTCATCACTCGCTTTAACAAAGAGTGTTTGGAAATCGGTGGAGTAAGCGAACAACTCATGCGCTGCCATTTCAAGAAAGCCATCCGCTGTGATAGCCTAATTAGAACCATCACTGGGAAAGATGGAATGCCCAAGGAATGGGATAAGCTCACGGAAGCCGCGAAGATAGTCGCGCAAACTGAGGAGTCACTCGCCAGAAACAACAGTTATCGTTCCGAAGATCAATTTTCTAAAGGGGTCACTCGCGCGACGACAACAGACGCAACAAAGGCAAGAACCCTGGGTGGAAGGCCAATCACTCCAGCGGTTATAGTGAACGACCTCGTTATGAAGAACGATCCCGCTATAAAGAAGACGCAAGAGACACTATTGATCGCATCGGCTATAGAAAGGCAGTTAGAGATGATAATCGAGAAAAGCATTGGACTCCGCTCATAAAAACACCAAAAGAGGTGCTAATGACGGAGAATCATGATTTTAAGGCTCCAAGGCCTATGACGAACAAAAATGGGCAAGACCCCAACCTGTATTGCGATTTCCACAAAGATACAGGCCACTTAACAGATGATTGTTACAGCTTACGACAAGAGATAGAGAGAGCGCTGAAGAGTGGAAAGCTGAGCCACTTGGTGAAAAACGTGCGCAAAGAAACTCGACAGCTCCATCGCCATGAGGAGGAAAATCACAAGAAAGTCTGACGCTTAGAGACCCACATGGTCAACGGACCAAGGTATAGCGCGAGAGAAAAAGGCAAGAGACCTTACGAGCCTTCATGGCAAGAATAGCAGGTCATTTTCCCAGTGGTGCGCGGGGGTCCTCGAGCCACACGACCCATCGTCATCACCGGTATCATCGGCCATTATGAAACTGAATACGTCTTCATTGACCCGGGGAGTACATCGGACATCATCTATGAACAGTGCTTTAACCAGTTCGACGATGAAGACAAAGCGAGACTTGAACCAGTTGATTATCCACTGTCTGGATTCTGCAACGAAATGTTCTTCCCGCTAGGCCAGATCAGCTTCCCCGTCACACTCTCTGACGGGAAGCATTCAAGAACAACGAACGTTAACTTCATGGTGATGCCTGTTAAGTCAAGACGTGATGTGCTGATCGGGAGAGAGATGCAAGGAGAGCTGAATATGATAACTTCCACTCCCCACTCAGCGATTGGTTTCCCAACCAAGACGAGGGTGGCAATCGTTTATGCAAAGAAAGAAGTGATGTCAACAGAGGAGATGCGCCCAACAAAAGCGGCGAAGGTTTCAGCAACCGAGCCTGAAAAATGGGTTTTAAATCGCAAGTACCCGGAGCAAACGGTGACGATAGGCCACGCAATCTCACCAAACATCAGAACTCGTCTCAAGCAGCTCCTGTTCAAAAACATGGATATCTTCGCCTGGACCCCAGCTGACATGACCGGAGTCCCGCGCGACATTACCAAGCACTGTTTAAACACCTACCCCTCTGTTGAACCGAAAGTCCAAAGAAGGCGCAGCTTGGGGGCAGACAAAACGAAAGCAATGAATGAACAAGTATGCGAGTTACTTAAAGCCGGCATCCTACGAGAAATACGTTATCAAAGTTGGGTTGCGAACCCCGTGATGGTAGAGAAGTCTAGTGGAGGATGGCGAATGTGTGTTGACTATACCGATCTCAATAAGGCATGCCCTAAAGATTGCTACTCTTTTCCTGAGATCGACAAAAAGATAGACTCTCTCGCGCCATACAGATGGAAATGCTTCTTGGATTGCTACAAGGGGTACCATCAAGTTCAAATGAAGCTCGAGGATGAAGACAAGACGGCTTTTCGTACTGATCTTGGGATTTTTTGTTATACAAAGATGCCATTCAGCCTCAAAAACGCTGGCGCCACATACCAGCGCCTGATGGATAAGACATTCGCGGGAGACATCGGGAAGCACATTGAGGTCTACATTGATGATCTGGTGGTCAAAAGTCCTGAAGAGGACCAAATGTTAAAGGACATCGAAAAGACATTCAACTCATTGCGCAGCGTGAATATGAAACTGAATCCAGCCAAGTGCTCATTTGGTATGGAAGAAGGGAAGTTCTTAGGCTTCATAGTCACAAATGGCGGCTTTAAAGTGAATCCAGAAAAAGTCCAGGCAATAGAGCGAATGCCATCGCCGCGAACAATCAAAGAGATGCAACGGTTGGCCGGCCGCCTGGCCGCGCTTAACCGCTTTCTATCAAATCACGCCGCGAAGCCGTACCCTTTTATCAGCACCCTGCGCAACTGTGTGAAGAAACAAGAGTTCCGGTGGACCCCCGAAGCAGAAAAAGCTTTCCAGCAAATGAAAGAATGTCTGATCGAGCTCCCTACCCTGACTACACCGTTTGAAAAAGAGCCACTCGTACTGTACTTATCTTCTTCGGATAGGGCAGTAGGGTCGGTATTACTGGTGGAGAGAAATGGAGTCCAAACTCCAATTTATTACGTCAGCAGGGTACTCACCGACCCGGAAACGAGATATTCAACGATGGAGAAATTGGTGCTTGCGCTTCTACACGCCTCCCGAAGGCTGCGCAGATATTTTACAGGGTATGTGATCACCGTACTCACAAATTTCCACATCGGCACGATATTGCAAAAACCAGAAACATCCGGGCGGTTAGCAAAATGGGCCATCGAGCTGGGGGGCCACAACATTCTGTACAGGCCGCGCCCAGCCATCAAGGGTCAAGTTTTAGCGGACTTCATCACAGAAGTCACAGTTGATAAAATCAAAGATTGTGAGCTGGTGGAGACTCCCGAAAAAGACACGACAAATGAGACTTGGATACTTTACACTGATGGAGCCTCAAATGAGGATGGCGCGGGAGCTGGATTGCGCCTAGTAAGCCCTGAAAACCATGAATTCACTTACGCCATCAAGTTGGATTTTAAAAACACCAACAACGAGGCGGAATACGAGGCATTTCTGGCAGGCTTGCGCCTCGCCATCAAAATGGGAGCTAAGAATTTACAAGCACACGTTGATTCACTCCTAATAGCCAGCCAAGTGAACGGTATATACGATGCAAAGGGCGAAGTCATGGCCCTATATCTAGAGCAGGCAAAAGAGTTGCTTAAACAATTCAAGTCTCACAAGGTAATCCACATCAATCGGTCTGAAAACAAACCAGCTGACGCTTTGAGCAAGCTTGCTTCAACTTCCTTTCAACATCTTGCCAAAGATGTAAGGATTGAGGTACTCGAGAATCCTTCAGTCTTGCTACGACAAGTCAACGTGATCGAGATAGGGCAGCCATCCTGGATGACCCCTATAATCCAATATTTGTAAGAAGGAATACTCCCTGAGAGTAAAGCAGAGGCAAGAAAGATTCAAAACAAGGCCCTGCAATACGAAATGAATGGTGGTATGTTATACCGAAAGTCCTTCTTGGGGCCACTACTGCGCTGCATGGACCCCCAAGATGCGAATTATCTGATAAGGGAGATTCATGAAGGAATCTGCGGTATCCATGCAGGGCCACGCATGGTTGTCGCAAAGATTATGAACGCTGGATATTACTGGCCAGGGATGCATGTTGACGCCCTGAAGGAGCTGCGCAGGTGCGACTCCTGTCAGCGACACTCTCCAAAAACCCTGCGCCCCAAGAACGATCTTATCCCCGTATCCACTGCTTGGCCCTTTCAGTAGTGGGGGATTGACATGGTGGGACCCTTCCCAGACGCTCTGGGCGCTGTCAAGTTTATAATTGTGGCCGTTGATTATTTTACTAAGTGGGTGGAGGCCAAGGCTCTCGCATCAACCACTGCAATGATGGTACGCAAGTTTATTTGGGAACACATCATCTGCAGGTTCGGTCTCCCACTCAAAATCGTCACAGACAACGGTACCAATTTCGCTTCTGAAGACCTCCAGGCGAGGATGAAAGAAATGAAAATCGAACACACTTTCTCCTCCGTTGCGCATCCTCAAGGCAATGGGCAGGTTGAAAGTGTGAACAAGTGTATTGTCGATGGGATTAAGGCCCGACTGGGCACAAAGTGAAGAGGCTGGGTGGATGAGCTCCCGAGTATCTTGTGGGCTCACCGAACCATGCCGAAAACAAGTACCGGCGAAACCCATTTTAGCCTAGTCTATGGCTCAGAAGCGGTTATCCCGGCAGAAGTTGGCCTGCCCTCTCCGCGTTTGACAGCAGTCAACGCAATCAACAACGAGGCAGAGCGTCGTCTTGACTTGGATTTGCTGGAAGAAAGGCGCGAAATTGCGCGAATTAAAGAAGCCAAGTACAAAACACAACTGGAAAGGTACTACAACGCAAGAGTCCGCATCTGTACCTTCACTCCAGGGGAATACGTCTTTCGAGACAACGAAGCCTCAAATGCTGAACGCCCAGGAAAACTAGCACCCAAATGGGAAGGCCCGTACTTGGTTCACGAAGTGCTAGGAAAAGGGGCTTACAAATTGCGCACCCTGGATGGACACATCATCCCGCGCACGTGGAATGCGCAACAACTGCGCAAATGCTATATGTGACTATTCTAGGCCCCGCGCCTTTATCCACTAATGTTGGCCATGCGCCCTTTACTTTCCTATGTTGGCTAAACGCCCTTTACAAGCAATGTATATTGGCCTAAGCGCCCACTTCTTAGTCAATGAAAGCATACGACATGCTCCTTTATCACGATTGATTTCTTTCGTTACAAATGCATGTTAAACTTCTGATTAGCACGGAAACACTCCAGTAACTTACAAGCTCTTGAGTTTGGCCTCCAAGGTTCTCCGTGAGCATAGCGCGAGACCGGGCAATTACACTCACACAAGAGCCACACTTACATTTATTCGCGCTAACTTAACCAAAGTTTCTAACAACAGTGCAATAATTGTAACGGGAAAGAACAAGCAAACATACTATTTAATAAGCGCAACCGCGCAACAGTTACATAAAGGCAATGTCATTCATTAGATAAAAAGCGCGTCCGCGCAAAGAGTTACATCAAAAACCTACAGGAATTTTTACAAGGAAAAAGGCCTAACTACCTAACTATCTCCATCACCGTTGTGCTTATCGCCATCATCACCCTCACCATCACCATCATTGCCCGCCTCTTCATCTTCGTCAGATAGTTCAACATGCTCCGGCGGGTCAAGAATGCCCTTTATACGTTCGCACCAGTTATCATGTTCTAGAGCCTTCGAAACCAAGTCCATCACAGGCAAGGCTAAATGATTGTAAGCATTTTCAGCACGAGCCAACTCGGCATCAGCTCCCTCGGACACCGAGCAATGACTGGTATCAAACTCTTGACCAAATATTTCTTCGGCATGCTGCGCACACTCCATGTAACCTCCGCGATAACCAACAACGCGAGAAGCATCTATGAGAGCAGCGACAGTCTTGTCCAGCTCGCCAGCATTCAGAATCGAGTTAGCCATCTACATCAGAATGAGCAAATGATGAACTGACTTGACAAATAAAGGCAAATAAAGCCCAAGTTAAAAAGACAAATACCAGAACTATTCCTCTGCCGCGCAACCATTCAATATCTGAGGAAAGCGCGTCAACAATTCCCTGGACCTCAGCATAATTATTCTGAGCCACATTCAAGGCAGAAGAGCTTATGGCTCGCGCCTCATCGGCCTTTTGCCTGGCTTCTTCAGCCGAAGCAACCTTAGACTTTTCAGCCTCCAGATCGATCTCCAAGGATTCACTCTTGTCAACCTGCTCTCGCAGGCGACGTTTCAGTTCAGCGATCTCGACATCCTTGGCCTGCAGATCCTTGTCTTTGCTCGACAGCTGCAACTTTACGTCAGCCAACTCAACCTAAAAGGACAACACTTAGGATATTTGGCAAACAAAACACAGAAGGAAAAGGTTAAGAGTTGCACAAACCTCAATCCGTTCCCTAGCAGCCTGCGCATCCTGCGCACCCTCCACCTTCGCTGTCAACTCAGCAACCTTGGCTTCAAGGTCGACAATCTTGTTACGAGCTGCGAACGCGCGCTCATTGTCTTTCTCACATATGCGCTTAAATTCCGCCTTCTCCTTGGCCAACTGCTGTTCAGCAGCTTGAAGTTTGGTTTTCAGGCCCTCGCGCCCCCATTCCTCCGCTTTCTTGTCAGCTTCAAACTTTGCTTTCTCCTCATTAAAAGCAGCTCGCGACTTCTCCAAGTCAGTAGCACGCCTTAATATCCGATCACGGTACTTCTCCCAATCATCCCTCTCCCTAACCAGTGTTCGCCACTCGCGAACAATCTCCTGGTTAGCAGCACGGGTGTTGGCCTCGCCAACAACATAAGCATGATATAACCCGCTGTGGGTGCGCGCTCTTTGACGATTAACTTCACCTGGAGGAATGGAGTTCAACAACCAATCGCGGCAAGGCGCGAATTCTTGGAAGGTATCCTTCTGCTTTAAACCCCATGGAGGATGATGCGGAGCGTCACCACGGCTCTCTTCCGTGTAAGATTTGTAGTAAATATCCCCCACAGTATCCCGGGGACCTATCGGAGAGCGCGGTGGCGCGCCATGTTTTGCACCACCCTGACTGGCCGCCGAATCGGATCCAGCGCCACTTGCAATAGAAATCCCAGAAGACTTGTCAGCAGCGGATTTCTCCTTCTCCTTCTCCTTCTCCAGGGTTTTCTCTCTTTCCTTCTCTTTCTCAGCGTCAGCAAGAGCCTTTTCAGCAACACGTTTCTCTCTCTCCTGCTCAGTCTTCTTCTTCTTCTCATCATCGGCCTTCCTCTTCCCATCTTCTTCCGCCCTCTTCCTTTTCTCTTCAGCAGCCTTGTCCTTGCGCGCCTCATCGGCTCGATGCTTCTCTTCCTCGGCTTTCTTTTTACACCTCTCCGGCTATAAATAGAGCCCTCACTTCACAGGTTAAACATTCCATTCCCTCTACTCTCACTTAATACTTAATTATCTCCACCAACACAGTCGCTTATTCTCACGCCGGAGCCCGGTTAAGAGGGAAACCCCCACATTCCCCTCTTAACGAGTAACGGTGTTCTGTTTTGCAGATAACCACGGTGATTAAGGAACTCAGGAAACCATAAAGAAGATTAACTATCATGGTAGAAACATAAACCAAACTGATTAGTCTCGTAATTAGTTCTATGTTTCTTCAATCCGGATGTTGGATTTTAACTCCATTAGTTGGAGAATTAAATTACGGACGCGTAGGAAAAAGAATCGGGAAAAACGGATTAAAAACGAGAGAGTTATGCTCGTTTCCGTGAAATCGGGTTATGCTGGGAATATGCAGCACCAGCAAACAACAATCTGTCCAAACAAGACCGTGGCGTAGCGCCACGGCCAGGCATGAAACCCGTCGCGCGACGCGACGGGTGGTGGCGTCACGTGAGCACCCCCGTGGCGTAGCGCCACCGCCCAACAGTGTGGATTTTTCTTGTTTTGTTACGTTTAAGCACATAACTTGTTTATACTCGATTATTAAAGTGTCAAAACTAATTATTTACATGGTTTTTACCGTAGGTGCTAACCGAGATACCGGAAGATGATCAAGCTCAGCAAAGAACCGAACACATATAGAACAAAGCTTCCGCGAATCGTTTCGTAGTCAAGTTATTACTCGGCGACTCAAATTGCAAAAAATGTTGTAACATTTAATTTAGTAAAATCTTTTAATAAACTCGCAATTCAAGTGTATGTTCAAGTTTAAAATACACTAATATAATAGAAATTAATTGGAAAACTGTATAAAATGGACCATGGGTCTTACAGACATGTGCGGTTTGGAACAAATGACAATGATAATAAACCATATTTAATGGTTAAACCAGACTAATACGATAATTTGGTCATGTAATGACTAATAGATAATGAGTTTCAAGTGGTTACCTTATACGGTAAACCAACATAAATAATAAAGGTAAAACGGTAATTCGATCACACGTTGACGATAATTGTTAGTTTTGAAAGACACTTTATGGTGTAAGCCATAATGGGTCAAAGGAGTTAAGAATTTGGTATATAAGTAAAATGACCATACGGTGTAAACCGGTGCGAGTCATGAATACGAGAGGATAATAAATCCATCTCTCAAAGATAAACGGTCACTTAGACCAAACGGGTTAAATAGTGAAATATCACCATTTGCAAATATCGACAATTGAATATTGTCGAGTCTTATGTTCACAGGAGTGAATAGGGGAAGGATAACTTGCATCGCTACTATGCGGCGATTATTAAAGCTAGGTATTAAAACGGGTCAATATATTGATCCGAGCCAGGTATGTATAAGAGGTTAACTACTCAATTAGTGTCACGGCCCCCGTCCCGGTTTTACCCGGTCCAGGAGCCGCGGGACAGAAATCCCGTGGTATTTATTTATTATTTGAGTTAATAGCGGAAGATTTAGCAGGATCTTTTTAAAACTTGAAAATGCCCGATTATTTTATTATATAATTCTGGATAAAACCCCGTAATTTACAATAGAGGAATTTCACAAGGAAATTCCCTGGTTTATAAAACATGTTTATTTATTTAAGCGAGCCACCTCTTTAAGCTGGTTAGTGCTCCGTAGCACGTTTTCCTTGATTCACAGCAGGTCGCCTGAAACATGTTTTAAAAATATTTTATCAGCGGGGAAATACTGGCGAGTTATTCAGGTTATATAAAACAACACATTAGTTATAAATTACAGCATAAGAGCGATTACAATGGCTTCTATCTTAGTTTTATCTGGCGCCGTGTCACCTCCTGGTGACGATGGTCATACCACTATTGGGTCCTTTCACCCAAGTAGTGATGATTATCACTGTTAGGATTTATTAGCCTAACCCGTGAGAAATTAGTAATGTGCACAATACCCCACTAGCCAGTGATTCAAGATAACCACGACTTAATCCCTGTAATTATAACTTTTTGAAAATGCTTGGAGTATTGTAAAACATGATTGATAAAAAGAGAATGACTCACATTGCAGATTTAAACGGGCAGAGTTTAGCCTACTGATTAGCCTTGTAACCTAATTTAAATAACAATGCACACGAACTAGGTCAGTAACTAATACAGCATTTACGATAACTCACAAGACTAAAACCCTCACAACGAATGATAAATTGCTATACTTAAACATCCATCGAATTCACGACGAATGACAAAGTATGGCCCTAATGTGGGCAGCACTTAAACATCCATTGGATAGTTTCAATCGATCGGACATTGAATCGTAGCAGCGATCGAGTTAATACCATGTATCGTAGCAGCGTTTCACTACCGTGAATATGATTTTTGACTTTTAAGCAGTATCCTTTGTGTTTTGGATTGAAATTTCGACACCAGTGAACTGCTCGTAACCTGCCCTATTTATAGCTGATTTTTGGGTCTTACGCGGCCCACGTAAGCCCATTCTTAACCTTTACGCTGCCCGCGAGGGCACCTAGTCATAGATTAGGGCATCCGTGTCACTGGTAGGCATGCCACGTGTGTGACACGTGGACCGGGAACGCTTATCCAGTCAACAAGGCTTTGACGCGGCCCGCGTAAAGCCATGCTTAACCCTTACGCGGCCCGTCTGAAGACCAAAAATCTGATTTTCTTGATTTTTGATATGGATCAGGGTTTCAGGGGTCCGGGTTTTTATTTACGGTTCGTTTAGGGACATTTTTTAAGGTCCTTACAATTAGAACGAAAGGTTCATTGAGAGTTAAATGAAGTCAAGTGTGAATTCTGGCTTGAGGATTCCTCAGTCACATCGTCAATAGTCAAGGAATTCATGTCGATCCCGCGAAGATCGTAGCTGTTAAGAGTTGGGTTACGCCAAAGAACCCGTCCGAAGTTCGCTCTTTTCTCGGATTGACGGGTTACTATCGCCGATTCATCGCTTATTTCTCAAAAATCGCTGTGCCGCTTACCTCGCTTACGCACAAGGATAAACCTTTTGTTTTGGGGAACCGAACAAGAGGAGGCCTTTCAAGCTCTCAAAGCTATGCTTTGTAACGCTCCTGTGCTCTCACTGCCCGACGGAAATGACGATTTTGTAGTCTACTGTGATGCCTTTAACCTCGGTCTTGGTTGTGTTCTCATGCAACGAAACAAGGTTATCGCGTACGCCTCTCGACAGCTCAAGATCCACGAAAAGAACTATACAACCCGCGATCTCGAGCTTGGTGCAGTTGTTTTTGCGTTAAAGATTTGGCAACACTACCTTTACGGTACCAAGTGTACGGTCTTCACCGACCACAAGAGCCTACAACACATCTTTCAACCAGAAGGAGCTGAATATGCGCCAACGCCGATGGGTTGAACTTCTCAACGATTACGACTGTGAGATTCGTTACCATCCAGGCAAAGCAAACGTCGTCGCCGATGCTCTCAGTCGACGAAGCTATTTGCATAGCGTTCGTAATACTCAAGCCCAGCACAATCTCGAAGCTCTTATTCGCGACGCCCAACATGCTTGCTTTACCGAACAAACTTTGAAGAAAGAAAGGATCATCAATAACGGCGAAAAACTGGTGAATAAATCGAATGGTATATTCCATTATCTAGACCGAATTTGGATTCCCAAGCGTACCAATTTGCGACAGATTCTGCTAGACGAAGGCCACAAATCTCGGTATTCTATTCATCCCGGTGCCGATAAAATGTACCAGGACATGCGCTACAAGTACTGGTGGCCGGGCATGAAAAAGGATATCGCTATCTACGTTTCGAAATACCTGACTTGTTTAAAAGTCAAGGTTGAGCATCAACGCCCCTCTGGCTTACTTGTACAACCCGAGATCCCTATGTGGAAATGGGAGAGTATAGCTATGGATTTTATAACGAAGCTTCCGCGCACGCCATCAGGTCACGACAGCATCTGGGTTATCGTTGACAGCCTTACCAAATCCGCTCACTTTCTACCAATACGGGAAGACTATAAAGTGGAACGATTAGCTCGGTTCTATACCGACGAAGTTATATGTCGACACGGGACACCTCGTGATATCATCTCTGACAGCGAAGGTCGATTCACCTTGCGTCTTTAGGAAACATTTCAACCTGCTCTCGGTACTACTCTCAATCTTAGTACTGCTTTCCATCCCCAGACTGACGGTCAGACTGAACGCACGATTCGTACCCTCGAAGACATGCTTCGCTCGTGTGTTATAGATTTCGGTGGTAATTGGGATTCGCATTTACCTTTAGTCGAATTCTCGTACAATAACAGTTATCACTCTAGCACCCAAATGGCACCATTTGAGGCATTATACGGAAGAAAATGTCGATCGCCTATTGTGTGGCATGTGATCGGGGATGCGCAAATTACCGGTCCTGATTTATTGCAAGAAACGACTGAAAAAATCCTCCAAATTCGAGACAATCTACTAAAAGCTCGAAGTCGTCAGAAAAGTTACGCCGAAAGACGTCGCAAGCCCCTTGAATTTGGCGTTGGCGATCACGTACTCCTAAAGGTAGCACCTTGGAAGGGGGTGATCAGATTCGGCAAGAAAGGAAAGCTCGTGCCTCGATATGTTGGACCCTTTAAAATTTTGGAAAGTATTGGCAAAGTGGCCTACAGACTCGAGCTACCGACTTTCCACGTTTTGAACCTCAAAAAGTGTCTAGCGGACCAGGAATTACACGTCCCTCTTGAGGATCTACAAGTGGACGAAACATTACACTTTGTGGAAAAGCCTGTCGAGATTATGGGTCGAGAAACCAAGGTACTCCGACGCTCACACATTCCCATTGTGAAGGTTCGCTGGGAAGGCAAACGTGGCGTTGAGTTCACCTTGGAACTCGAAAGTGACATGAAGGCGATGTATCCGCAACTGTTTGTTATGCATGCTTCTTAAATTTCAGGACGAAATTTCCTAAAGTAGGGGAGGCTGTAACAACCCGACTTTTTGAAGTCAAAGGAAGAAAAGATTGCTAATTGCGATCTGTCACTCCTTGCTCAATTACTGACTTATCTTCTCGATTTGTAATCGATACTCTATTTTATTTTTTTTAGTTGTATTATGTGGAGTACATGATAATGAATTGCTATTTAATCGCAGTTTAATCGCTAATTGACTTATCGCTAATCGCATCGCTATCGCATCGTAACTCGAACGACAGGTTATGGATATTGTTTTACGTGTGTGTGATATTATCTGTTACTTGTGCATGTTATGTTTATGTTGAGGTGATTAATCGCAAACGCAATCGCAACTCTATCGCAACGCAATCTCATCGCAAACTCGAGATTCAAGTATTTTATTTATGATATTTAGTAGTTAGGTTATTTGTGTAACTAGTAGGTAATACTATCGCATCGCTTACTCGAAACACATCGCAACGGTCAACGCATAAAACGAAAACACAAAAACCAACTCATGTCAGCCCTTCGATCGAATGGCCATCCGTACAGATGGCCATCCGATCGGATGGCCATCCGATCGGGTTGCCATCCGATCCGCACACCTGCACCTACTTTCCTCTTTTGGAATCCTATAAATAGCACCTGTCACATCACAAACAGTGATGCGCCAGCTCTAGTACGACTCTTCAACTTCTCAGGCCTTTCTCCTTTGATTTCTCGTGATTCTTGTAAGTTTCTTCCCCAAATCATGTACATCTATTATCTACACACACTTCCTCATCATTTTCACCTTTGAATCTTCACTTTTAACCATGAAATCTGCCCGATTTGAGGTGTTCTAGGGTGATGTCATCATGGGGTTCTTATGAACTTCAAGATTTGACCTCATTCCACCAAGAACAACTCAGATCTAAAGAATTTCAACATGATTCAACACTATTTTCGCATAGATCTAAACATTTTCATGGGTAGAAGGATTGAAAGATGGTTTCATAACTTTCTTTCAACTCTTTTACACTTAGTGCACTCAAAACCGATGGAATCGGAACTCATTCATGCCTTCTACTCATTTCCTAGTGAAGTGTTGGTTCGAGATCTGATTTCTATCAAAGAGACAACCGATTCCGGGTTGAACATGAACAACCGTCAAGGACAGTTAACTGGTCAGAATGGGTGATTCTCGTCCGATCGGATAACTTGGACTTGAGGGATTTTCCGTTGTTTAACACGTTGTCATACCGTCTCGATCAGACCGCAAACTTTTCAAAATTAACAAAATATTCAAGTTTTCAAAACGATCAGGTCGTGGAACGGATTGCCGTCCGATCAGATTGCCATCCGATCGAATGACAATCCGATCAGATTGCACTTGGTCGTCAACACTTGAACTTTTCATAATTTTCAAGGATCGTCAGTTCCTAACGGATTGCCATCCGATCGGAAGACCATCCGATCGAATGACAATCCTGCTGTGAACTTGTTCTCTGATAGGGATGTGCATGGGTCGGTTTGGTTCGGTTTTTACTATTAACCATAACCATAACCGCTAGTTCGGTTATGGAGTTTTGGTAACCATAACCATAACCAAACTTTGGTTATGGTTAATCGGTTATGAAGTCGGTTATGGGTCGGTTTTGGTTAATTTTGGTTAAGTAACCAAGCAAGGTTTGAAATAAATAGGGTTGTGCACGATTTGAACTTAGCTTGTTTATAAGATAATGGAGACTAAACTTTTTGGTGAAACTTTTTAATAAGGTAATTCTCAAACAAAAACAATTATGGCCATAACACCTTAGTTCTTTATCAAAATAAATGGGCATCTACATCAAGATCATTTTGTTACTAACATACTTTTATCTTAGTAAAAACCCTCTATATTGTTTTGTAAAACACAAATCCATTATATAAAGTTAACATCACAAGTTCGGTTCGGTTTCGGTTATATCGATTAACCAAAGCTTCATAACCATAACCATAACCGGTTGAGCGGTTATACAAAGTTTCATAACCATTGGTTATATTGGTTATCGGTTATTAGTGGTTCGGTTATGTCGGTTATGGTTCGGTTATCTGTTATGGTGGTTAATTTGCTCACCCCTATTCTCTGATATGTCTCACTTGGACGGATCGCCATCCGACCGGACGACCGTTTGATCGAACGACCTGAAGGGTAGAGATACTTCTCTGTTTTCAAAATGCTACAACGAAAACTTTAAAGCCATCATACAAAAACACATCCTTCCCAAGCGAATGGCAAACTGACCGAATGGCCATCCGATCGGATGACCATCCGACCGGATTGCCATCTGTTCTGATGTCCCTTCGACACTCCATCACTTTGCATCGTTTAACGCGCTGCTTATCGCTTACGCTATCGTTCTGTAATCACGCTAACTTTCTGTAAGACCCTTAGTCCATTTATACGATTTTCATATAAATTTCGATTATAATTATTTAACTATGTTTACACATACATTACAAAATATGCATTTCTTAAAAACTTTAAGAACTAACACAATTCAACATTTCATAAAACATTTGCCGTTTAAAAAAAACGTGACGACGAATCATTTCGCGGAAGCTTGAATCTTGATTATGTTCGGTTCTTTATCGAGCTTGATCGTCCACCGGCACCGCATATTAAACCTACATTTCATTCAAACGATTAGAAATCAAAGCATTTGAACAAAAGAATTAGACACAAGAATTTTTTTTTTCAACCCCTTCACCTGGCCGTGTCAGCTAACCATATATTTTTCACAGAACCTTCACCCGGTCATGTCAAGTGACCACCCGGCCGTGTCAGCTCTGCACTTTTCCTAGCCATTAGTTCTTACCAAAACGGACATAACTCTCTCATTTTTTATTCGTTTTGCGTCACGTTTCTTCCTACGTGATCATAAATTTATCCTCCATCACATGGAATTAAAATCTGACATCCGGATTAACAAAATTTGAGACTTTTAAGCCTTCGACTTATTACCTTTTTACCAATTTTGACCCGTTCATGATTTTTATCAAACACAAAACTAGTTCATTGCATACAAATTATCATGAACCTCATCTTATATCGGTTTTCTATTATTCAAGGTCCAAACCACGGGTTTCTTATGTATTCTTGACCCGTTTTCGCGCATATGCTTATTTTGACTCGTTAAGGGTATTTAAGCATATTTTAAGCATGAATCGCTTTCATTCGTTTCTAGCTTCATATTTTCACATTTCTTATCAAATGATCTTCCACCACAACTACTTGGAGAACTTGGCATAGAGACGGTTTCCCTGGAGTAACTCAAGAACCAAACGTAGATGTTGCGCGTGTTCGGTTTTTGACTTGGAATAGATCAGGATATCATCGATGAACACGATGAAGAAGCAGTCGAGGAAGGGTTTACACACGCGATTCATTAGATCCATAAAGACTGCGGGGGCGTTGGTCAAACAAAAAGGCATAACAACAAACTTGTAGTGACCGTATCGGGTTCGAAATACGGTTTTGGGTATATCTTCCTCGTGAATTTATAATTGGTGATAGCCTGAGCGTAGATCGATCTTTGAGAAACATGTAGCACCTTGTAGTTGATCAAACAAATCATCGATTCAAGGCAAGGGATAACGATTCTTGATAGTAAACTTATTCAATTCCCTGTATTCGATGCACATCCGGAACGATCCGTCCTTCTTTTTGACGAAAAGGACAGGCGCCCCCCAAGGAGAGGTGCTAGGGCGAATGAAGCCTTTATCAAGTAGTTCCTAGAGTTGACTCGAGATTTCGCGCATTTCAGAAGGAGCGAGACAATAAGGCGCTCTAGCAACAGGATTTTCTCCAGGAATGAGGTCGATTCGAAAATCGATATCACGAGTAGGAGGTAAACCAGGTAAATCATCAGGAAATACACGAGGAAAATCATGAACCACAGGCACCTTATCTATTGCCTTAACTTCCTTTTCCTCCGCTACTACGATATGTGCCAAGAAAGCTTGGTATTCCTTGCGGAGATACTTTATTAGCTTGGACACACGACATGAGTTGTAACTTCTTCGAAGAGACTTCGCCATAAACACACAATTGATCACCGTTCGCGAGAGAGAAACAAATCATTTTATCGAACAAACAATTTCAGCATGATTCTCCCGAAGGAAATCCATACCTACTATGACATCAAAGCTACCAAGTTGCATCGGGATAAGATTGATCGGGAAAACATGACCATTGAGATCGAGAGTACAGTCACGCAGAACGGAACTAACAGTGACGGTTCTTCCAGTGGCAACTTCTATGTCGAAAGTTGATGGGAGGTTAATGCGTTTACGGTTTAGGAGCCTTTCTAATTCGAATGATACAAAACAGTTATCGGCTCCAATATCAAATAAACATGAAGCACATATACCATTTAAGAGAAACGTACCATTGACCACGTTGTTGTCTGCCTGAGCCTGACGGGCGTTGATGTTGAAGACTCGCCCACGGGCTGTTTGCTGTGCTGGCAACTGCTGCTGCTATTGGTGCTGTTACGCTGCTGGCTGCTGCTGCTGCTGTGGTTCTTGCTTCACCACTCTGTTTGGGAAAACGTTTGCGAAGTGGTTGGGATCACCACATGTAAAGCAAGCTCTTGCATGAGCAGGAGCTGCTTGCTGTCCTTGCTGAGCTGGTAGGGCAGGAGCTTGAACTGGGGCTTGGCGAGGACCGGTACGGCAGTTAGCGGTGAAGCGGCCGTACAAGTTGCAGTGAACACAAAACCGACATGCATTTCTAACCGGGTGATGATAAGTACAAGTAGGGCAGAGCGGGTGTGGTCTAGTGTATACACGCTTGGCTGGCAGTGCATTGACCACAGGCGTCGCTACTTGGTGGTGTTGAGGTTGCGGTTGAGCCGGTACAGCTTGAAGTGGAGCGGCAGTTACTGCACAGTTCTTGTTGCTGGAGCTGTTGTTCTTTCTCTTGCGACATGAGGACCTTGAAGATTACGATACGGCGGTTTCAGCGGTGGGAGAAGAGGTAACTTGGTGCAGATTCTTGGAGGCTTTATCAAAGTAACCAGCCCTAACTCGCTTGTCGTTGATCTCAGCAGCGAGCAAGTAGGTTTCCTCGATAGTTGTTGTCTTTGCCGCTTGAACGAAGTCAGCAACATAATCCTGCAGAGCCTGGATGTACTTCTTGATCGTTATCTCGGGGGTAGTAACTTGACCTGGGCAGATGATACTCAGTTGCTTGAAGCGAGCAGTTAAACCAGCGTTGTCTCCACCATCCTGCTTGATATGCCAGAAGTCTTCCTCCATCTTTTGGAGTTCGTGGGGAGGGCAGAACTCTTGCATCATGATGTCCTTCAACTCATCCCACGTCAACCCACAAGCTGCATCATTCCCTCATTTGTTTCTCTCGGCAGTCCACCAATCCAGAGCCCTGGATTGGAAGATGCCGGTGGCGTTAACAGTGGTTTTCCGGGCAGGCACTCTGACACAAGGTGACTTCAATCGAATCAAACCATTGAAACATGGCCGTAGGCCCATCTTCTCCGGTAAATTCTTTGGGTCCACACGCTTTGAACTGCCTGAAGCTAAAAGTGATTTTAGGAGTATCAGTCCGGGATTCTTCCGAGGACTTACTAGCGTTTTCGTTCAGCTCGCTAACAATTTGCGGAATAACTTTCGCCATCTGCTTGGCGACTAGTGCAACGATACGTTTGTTCTCGTGATTGCGACGAGCGGAGCGAGCAGTGTGTGATCCAAATGACGACATTGTCTGCAAACAGACATTGTCACAGGATTCAAACACAATTTCGATTAACCCTAGTATAGTCTAACAATTCACCCAAGTCTACTTTATAAAGCACAGGAACACATCAAAGCACAAAATCACATAGACACAATACCCACAGAAGCACGTAATCACATAAGCACAAAAACACATAAGCACGTAGAGCACCGAAACCATGAGGACACACTATATTTTGCATGTATTGACCTACATATATTGCACGTATTCACCTATCTTTCACAGCAGCGTAAAGCGAACGAGTATTGCGGGTGCGAATAGCGAGTAGCGAGTACACATAGAGTAGCATAGTGTATAGTATAGCGTGCGATTTGTTGTTGTGTGTGTTGTGCGCGTTTGGGCGGAGCGAGAAACGTGGAATCGAAACCATCAGTACCACCGTACTTTTTACCTCAAAACGCCAACAAATAAGCAATAAAACACATAAAATCTCATAAAATTCACATAAAATCGATAAATCTCAGAGTCGGCGGCGGTGAATTCCAGAATCGAAACACATAAAATCGAAAAGAGATTATCTCGGCTTGATAGACGTCGACTACCCAAAGTGATTCGACTGTTCTCAAGGACCTTAGTTTCACATTCCGGCTTAATAGACTGTGCTCTCGCCTCAATCTGGGCAATCGACACGCATCCATTTGGCCATTACGTGACCCTAGTCATTGTAACCCATCGAGACTTTGGTGAGAGTTTTGTAAAACCAAAATAGAGGGTGTAACGAGTTATCAAGGTTCGGGTTTCACCCCTGACTTAATGACTGCATTCTTGTTTGTGTGATAGAATCACGAGATAGATAAGGAGAATCGCGTCGAAGTATGGATTTCACTCCTAATTCAACGCAAATTCTCTTGTTTATAGTAAAAATAGCGTGTCGAACGAGTGATTTGGTCGAGAGTTTGCGGTTTTCACACCTAATCTCAACCAGATCATCCGTTTGTGTATGCGTCTAGCCTTAGAAAAGGATGATCTTGTGCGGAACTGTAGTATGCGATGTTCGCGCAAGAGTGTAGTGTACAGCGAGTTCGAGCGAGAATAGCAGTAAGCTCGTGCAAAACCCCTACTGGGTATGCACATGTCAGTCTGTTGGTACTCAGACTGTAGACTAGGTCGATTCTTAAGACATCGACCCGGACTAGGTCGAGTCTTGCCTAATTCCCTACAGTTATGGCTCTGATACCAATCTGTTACACCCCAACCGATGGCGGAAACACCGGAGTGCGGCACTGAGCGAAACAAATTGTTCAAGAGAAATCCATAACAACTAAAATTAACAGATAATTAATCATTATGTCCCATACCGCAAAATATCAGATAATCTAATTATTACAGACATAGTATCTCAAAAACAACATTGTTCTGACAACTCAGATTTATAGATTGTTCGTTTCTAGACCCTTACTACATTGATTCCAGAAAAGCAAGCATCCTAGCATCTCAAACACCTGTCACATACGTTAAAATAGAGGTCAATACACATAGTGTAAAGGTGAGCATACAAGTTTAATAGTATAATAGTAGCGAAAGCGAGTTATGCGTAACCAGCATGTAACATGTATAATGTGTTAAGACCGGTTTTCGACTCCATAACGATTGCGTATCGACACGTGTGACGTGCGGAATCCATACACGTGCGTGGACGGAAGACGAGAACGTACTATAAACGTGATTCTATTCAACATACGACAAGTACAAAGCACCACGAATCACCTTGAAGACTTTCTCTCTCTAGTTTCTCTCTCTAACCTTCAAAGCTCCAAAGTCTCTCAAATGGAAAAAGTTTCAAATCTAAGCTCTAACTCCTCTATTTATAGGCAAAGGTTATAAGGGATTTCCCCTTATTTACAATAATGCCACATTGCCTTTAATATCTAAATATTACAATATAAGGCTAGTTTTTTTCAGTTTCTGCTACGATCTGTATTGACGGAGGCGATAGACATTACTGCACTAACAGACTCCCCCTGGGATATTGCCGCAGTCAATCTCGTAGAGTCTTGTGTTTCTCTCTCTCCGAGTCTTCTTGAAGGTTTGATCATCTTCAGTAACACATACTCCCTCTTTCTCAAACAGAATCCCCGTGGATCTATCTTCAGCTTCAGCTCCCCCTTTTGGTTAGACTCTTTCTTCAGGCTCCCCCTTTCGTCAAGCTTCCGTTATTTTAGGATCGGCACATGGCTTTCCGGATACAAGCTCTCGCTTGCGATGAGCTCGTCTTCAGACTCCCCCTTAGACTCGGCTATCGGGATCGTAATCTGGAACAACATCTGAAATCCTCAAACATTTATAAGTAAAAACGTTTTGAACATCCAGGATTGAAAACCTAGCTCTCTCAGCATTAGCTAAAATATTTCAAATATACGACAGTGAAAACATTTTCGGTTCTCCAGGAATCGTGACCTGGCTCTTTAAAAACTTTTGAATCAAGAACCTGGCTCTAAAATATAATAATATGAATATGTCCAGGATTAACTTGATTTACTCCCCCTATCAAATGGTTTTAAAGATTTGACGATTTAAGCAACCAAGATCGAAACTTAGCTCTTTTCAGCAGATTTTCACAATTTAAGAATCTAAATCCCTCACAGATAATCATCCAAGTCCAAATTAATGACCTTGGAGACTTCACAAACTGTTTTTGATTTTGAATTTTAAAATTACAAGTTTCAAATTAATGTACTTGTTTATTTTCAGAAACTTATTCAGCATATTTAGATTTTGAAACTCAGCTTTCGGACATCGGTTGTCGAAAATAAAGTAGAATCAAAATCTTTTTGTATTTTTCTGAAACGTAAAGTAGTAAAGAAATATTTACAAACAAATTTACAGAGAATATTTTTGTTTGAGTTTGTGTCAGAGGATCATATCAGTTTATGACAAATCACTAATACCGTTGAGCTTTAAACACTTTAACTTATAAACAATTCACTTAGATTGTCAGTATACTGATCCACTTAAATTTTCACACAAAGTTCAATCGATTCGAGATACAGATTAGTGTTTTAAGGACTTAAACTTATTCGCGTATCCCACCTCAGAATATACTCCCGTATCAAAATTCCGTAGATTCAGTCTTACAGGTGAGTATACCAATTTGATATCTGTATTCTGGGTTAGTGCCAGACCTTGAGAGCTGAGGTATGAACTTTCGTTCAGTCAAAGAGATGAAGGCTCGACTTTAGGTGTGTTCCCTTTAGGGAATCTTTTCTTCAACTGCAATTGATTCATATCTTTTGATATTTTTCAACTTTTATGCAGAGGGTAGGCTTTAAAAGCGCGTAAAGTATTATACGAGGTCTAGGCCATTGCTTCCGCAATATCAGAAGACCAAGTATAATACCCCAGATATCAAACAGTATAAAGACCTAGTATCTCAGAATCAGGTAATCTCTCAAACAAGATTTCGGGGGTTACCCATATATCCGAGAGATGTTCCCCACGAGATAAGTAAGTATTTGATATTTAGATTTATATCTCGAAAACAATCTACTAAGCGTGTAAAAACCTACTGGCATATCATCAGTGAGACCGTTTATCACATTTTAACATTCCATTTCTTTAGCGTACTGTGATTGTCTACTTATGTACTATCATTTCCTCTTTTTACACAAAACTCATTTTTGAATTTTATCATGTTTTTGGCTTTTTCAAATTTCAAATGTTTTTGTATTTTCTGACAATTCCTTTACTCCCCCTAAAATTCAAAACATTAAAAAGAAAACTTGACAACTTGATACTCATAGCTTTGTCTCGCCATCCATTTTCTGCTTTACATGCTCTGTTTTGCAGAAAATATACCCCCATGATTTACAACACATTGATATTTTACAGTTTGAAAACCATTTTTCAATCTTGTGAAATTAATCATGTTTATTCAGCCGTGAGGGTTTCGGCATATTCTCTCAGTCATATTTTTGAATTTTGACAAATTGAAAAAAACATATTTTTGGTTTTTAGAATTTTCAATTTTTAGGGTTTTGAAATATGGTTTATTTATGTACAGAAATCAAACAAACTCCCTGTTTAACAGTCGTAGGGACCAGCAGCCTCTTCCTCTCGTGCCAGGCTGCTTCCTCCATTGATTTGACTTTCATCCTCTTTCTGAAGCACCTGCACATTCACACTATTCAATTACTTGAACAAGTTAGCCCAGGTCTGCTTGACCTTAGGCATTTCAACACAATAAACTTCATTCAATTTTGGAAAATCTTTATCATTTTTCACAAATGGATTTTCATTCCGATTATCACTCACAAAAACCTTTTGGTTCTTTTCCACCCAAGATTGTCCTTTTGAAGCACTTCTCTTGTAAAAATGTGATTCATTTTGAACATTCTGATTTTGAACAACAACTTTTGGTTTCCAAAACTGATTTGGTTTTGTTGCATCAACAGTTGTTTTCAAACTTTGTGTTGTTCTAAGTCTGGGTGTCACTTGTTTCCATGTTTGTTGTGAGTCAGCCTTTGACATTTTTGGCTTCCAAGTTTGCTTTGAATCAAACTTGGTTGACTTCTGATTCACAACATCAGAATTCTTTTTCGTTTCAAGACCAACAGGTTTTAAATTTGGACACTTGCGAGCAAGATGTCCAGTTTGATCACATTTGAAACATGTTCTCTTTGAAACATCTTTCACCTGTTGTTGTTGCTTTTTCTTTTGAGCATAGAACTCTTCATTAGACAGTCGTCTAAATTGGAGTTCTTTCTCTTCTTCTGAACTTTTTCCGTGAACAAAATTCATCTTTTTCTGAAAATTTGGCGTTTCATTTTTCTTCCAATTCTGTTTCTTTTTATAACCCAACCCAGCCTTCATGTTTTTCTTTTTGTAACCAGGTTTGTTATAAAAAGTTTTGTGACTCTTTCTAGTAAACTTTGAAATCTCAGACTTTTCAATTTCAATCAACTTGAAAACTTTGTCAATCTTTTATGAAATCACATTTTGAATCGGCAATTCAATATCTGAGAATAATTTGTCCGATCCAATCATGGTATAAACCAATCCTTTTGAATCATCATTCGTATTTTTCTCAGATTTTGAGTTTTTCAGATAACCTTCATGAAAACTACCTTCATTTTCATCCTGTGATTCAGTTTTACCTGTTTCAACCGACTCTTCTTTCAAAACACTTTCAACGACCTTACCTACCACCTCTGAATCACTAGAATCATCAGATTTGGAATAGGTTATGTCAATATTATCTGGCAATTGATCAACCATGTTGAAAGCTTTTTCCACCTTCTCGTCATCTTAGAATGTGAACTTTTCCTCAAACGGTGGTGGAACCTGATGATATTCCGAGTAAATACCTTTCTTGTTTTGCTCAGAATCTTTACCATCCGGTTTTAGATTGAAAATGCGTTCAAGAACATATGATGAAGTGTGATAACTATGTAACTTGTTGTTATCTTGTTCTAAATAAGCTATTTTACGCTTTAGCTTAGCAACATCTTCAATGTAAGAATTTACAACTTGTTACTTCATTGAATACTGTCGCTTAAGCGTATCAGATGTTTTAGAACAATATTTCAATCTCGATTGAACAAGTTTCATTTGACTCTTCACGTATGTTTTGGTAAAAAATCACACAAGGATAATGCAACCAAATCCGATTTTGTGAGGTGTGATGCTTGGTTATATGATCAAATGTATAAACAATGATCATATAACCAAAAGTTTTGATACCAAATCAGTTTATATAATAGTATTCATATTTTATCATGTCTAACTCGTCATTTCTAGTTTAGTGCTCAATTCTTAGTCGAAAGTCAAGCAGTTTGACTTAAGCTTTGACTTTCGAATCTAACCCGTTTGGTCAACCTTAGGACCCAATCAAGCCTAACAATATGACCATAGCAATATAGGGAATAACCCTCTAAGGTTATACCTTATGTTCGTATCATTTGATGGGTTAATTGACGAGTCAACTATATATATTTTAAAATGCAAAAAATATCCTTTTGGCATAAAATGGTTTTAAATTTATATGATCTATGTTATAACTAAAGAAATTGATCATATAACATCGTGAAACTTGTTTTGACATGTCGAACTTGTCATAAGACTCATTCGACCATTTGGACCCGTGTTTGCGCATACGACTAGTTAATTAGTGTAAATTAGCCGTAATGGGTCAAAACACTTCACAACACCTTCCAATAAGAATATTAAGTTTAACCAACTATGTTGTTAGATAAGATCCATTACTCATATGGTTACAAACCACATTTGATTAACTTTTCTGTCAAAATCCGTATTTTACGCATCTAATTGACTACCGACAAAAACTTCCTACTTTAGACAGATTTTGTGTTGCTACTCTAACCAAGAATAACTTGGTCAAAATTTAACCAAACAAAGTAAATCTTACATTTTGATTAAGTTCATCAAAATGTCGTTTCAACAATGTATGATACATCTACATACACCTCTGTTTGGACCCTCAAATGTCTAAAACTAAACCAAATGTCAAAACTGAATAGTTTGTAAAGATTAATAGTTTTGATCATTTTTCGGGTTTCAAACAGAAAAATTCTCTAAATGAAAGTTGTAGAACACACTTTGATTTAGTATACTGGAAATTTTTATAATTTTTCAATAATGTTAGCTATTTTTTAACTTATTTTACAAAAATAACACAGAAGGCTGTCAAAATTCCTATCTTCTAAAACATCTAAACTTCTTCAAAGTTACGATGTTTCCATAACCCACACTTAGGGGTGTTCCAAAAATTCGCGGCTCGCAGCTCGCTCGAAACTCGCTCGAAAAAAGCCCGGCTCGAAATTGGCTCGATTGTAAACGAGCTAGCTCGGCTCGGCTCGGTTTGTAAATGAGCCGAGCTCGAGTTTGGCTTAGCTCGACTTGTGAGCTGGCTCGATAAGGTTTACATGATTTTTTTGTCCACGTCGCTTCGAAGACAAAAACTAAGGGAGTATCTCCCCTATAAAAGAAGGTAAAGACACTGTACAAAGTGAGCTAACTATTTATACTTGCATATTTAGCCATTTGATTAAATTAAATTGCAATTATGGTCCTTAGTCTATGAAGAATATTCACTTTTAGGGCTTTTTAAGTACTAAATTTTGCGGTTCTTTGTTAGTTCGAGCTAGATCGAGTCGAGCTAGCTCAAATTGAGTTTGAGCCGAGCTCGGTTCGAGTTGACTCGTTTACAGCCCTACCCACATTCATCCACAAACGTTATCACAACAAAACCTGAACGAGCGAATCCTTATTTCTAGGAAACACTTGAGCTGTGCGAGCACGATTAAGCATAACATCATCAATCGAGTGAGTACATATTCCCCACTTTTACGTTTTCAAAATGTTTTGGGGTGATTCATATGTGCTTACTATTACTTTTCCAAGTTTACAAAACACGATTACATGCTTTTCAATTTGTATGAAACTTGGTGTGCGATATCCATAACACGAGTATGTTCATTAACTTTGGCCAAGCCAACTAGTAGTATGTTATGGTGCCATAGGATTGAAAACCTCATTCCCGCTTCCTGTGGGTTTCTTGTGTTTAGAAGTTACTTTTGGGAATGACAGAAACTGCGAAATTATTGATAAACCCTTATTGGGCTTGTTCGACAGTCAACACAGGCTTGAATGTATTCACCACACGACCACGCTTATTTATACGAAACGAAACTATTGGTTTATACAAGACGAAACAATTGGTTTACACAAAGATACAAATGGTTTTCAAGCAAATATATATAAACCATGTAATTTACGAGAAAACAATTTTTTACTTACATGGTTTTACAAAGAAATGCTTTTGTCAAGATTCATGGCTACAAGGTTTTCTCTAATATACCAACTTTCATAGTTGGTTAAACATATTGCAATATCAAACACAATTGATACAAGTTTGGTTACAACGTTTTCACAAGTTTGGTTACAAGGTTTTCACTCATAGACTCTTGTAGTCAGACGGGGTATTGCAATACAAATTTATAGCCATGAATTTGACAACAAAACCTTTGTTACTCACCTACTTACTTGTTGACCATTATTTTCATATATGTTTCAGGTACAAATGTTTGATATTATGCAAGCGTGCTACACATATGAATGAACTCGGGCCTTAGTTTTGCTTTAATCTAAAAACAGTTGTTTGTGTTTTGTTTGTGTTTCAAAAGATAATGTAATTCAAATAAGCAAATACAATTAAACTAGTACCATGTGTTGTGAACAATTTGTAACGTGACTCCCTAACGATTCCGCCGCGGGTTGTATACGCGGTCGGGGTGTTACAAATTGGTTATAGAAAATACTTTATAAAATTAAAAATAAAAATTATACCACTTGATGCCAAAGGATATTGAAGTAGTTCAAATTCGTCAACACAAGGAGCCATTTTGAATGTACTTGATGAATTACATTCGCTGACTGTTGCGTTGTAATGCTCGAAATTTTTTCTTAAAAAATTTCCTATTTTTGTTGATTGCCTTTTTGCGTGTTTAAAGAACAATGGATCCATGCCTTGGCTAAGACCTCTTCATGTTTTTTCGTTCAAAATTGATGCACCATCTTTCCTTCCTTCTCTTTCGGTTCACTTGCTTCACCAACATCTTCGTCTTTCACCTCATATTCTTCTTCGTCTTCGCTAATATCTTCATCCAAATGTTGCATTTCGGTGACAACATATACATCTTGGTCTTCGTTGTCATCGTAGCTCGTAAGCGAGTGCTCGACATTCTCTCTTGGTGATTTTATTGGTGGGCTTCTAAATGCAAACGTGTCGAATGAGTTTCACGCTTCAATGGAATATTTGTATATGCTCGGTGCGACCATTGTTGAACCGTGTGTATGTGAAAATAACTGTGGTGGAAAATTAGGTTGGGGTTGAGTGTTGTAAAAAGATGGTTATGAAGTTTGGGGGTAAATATATTGAGGTTGAGAGTGTGTTGAATGTCCATGTGGGGTTTGAAACGGTGCACTCGGACCGCTAAAACTTCCTCGCCTCGTTTGTGAGACGCGACCCATTGGGTTTGAACCTGATCCTCGGCTAGCCGAACCTTTTTTCTTCGCTTCACCTTTGTTTTGTTTATCCATGGTGTGTAGGATTGTAGTGAGTTGTGTGAGAAAATTGAAACGTGTAAGGTTTTATATAAGAAAACAAATTTATCCTTTTCTTTTTAATTTTATATGACGGCATTATAGTCGTTGAAGTTAAAAAGATCGAATTTTTGGAGTGGTGAGTATTCACCGAATTGTTGAAATCACAGAAACAAAAGCAGTGCCGCCGGCGGTGAGCCCACGCAGAGTCACCACTCAACGCACAGCCTCCCCGCACGTGCCCCTACCGCCTTGAGAATCCTTAATAAAATACTATAAAGAGTAAAGTACTTTTTGAGTCCCTGTGGTTTGTGCATTTTAACTATTTGAAGAGTAAATTACAAAAATAGTCCTTTATGTTTACACCAGATTGCAAACCATCTCCTTTATCTTTAAAAAGTACAAAAAACGTACCTGATGTTTACAAACACTTGCATGTTAGAGCATTCACATCCAATCCATCAAATTATACATACATTCCACTAAAAAACAAGTCCTATATCAATATATTTCCACTAAAAACAAATACTTTTTCTCTCTCCTTTCAATTAAATAATATTATCATTACATTTTTCTCTCACAACCACTTTCAAAATATATTAAAAAATTATAACGGGTGAACAGTGTCCCCCAAATATACAGATGAACAGTAACATTTTCTCTCTCCTCTACTCACAACCACTTTTTATACCCTTTATAATATAAAAACCCCTCCTCACATAATTTGATGGTTAGGATGTGAATGCTCTTATATCCTTTAACCCCAACTCAGTTTATTTCCATGGTTAAATATGAACAAGTGGACCCATTTGAAGGCAAATTAGACTTTCTACCCATTTATTTATTTATTTATATGAAAAATTCTAATACATAAAACAAAAGATTATTTTTCTTAAAAAACATATAAAAATTCACCCTTTTTCCAGTTCTCACTATCTGTCTCCCTCTTTCTTCCTCTCTCTCTCACTCACAAACCCACCACCCACAACCACCACCTGCCACCATCAAACAGTCCCATCATCACCTGACCTAACCACCCAAGTTTGTGATTGATCCACAAGTAACTTCTGCTCCAAAGTATGTGCTTGTTTCTACGAGCAAAGGGAAAATACTTATTACTGATTCTGTGATTTATTGGTTAATTGCTATGCATCTCAATCACTTTATTCCTTCATGTTTGTCTATGTTCTAGATTCAGAAGATATTGTTCACATTATTATTACTAATTACTAGAATGTGCATTAAGCTTCAATAGAGGATATGGCCTGAAAATCCTCTTATCACTACCGCAACACCACAACTATGGAATTTTTGATGTCGAGATCGAACAGCGCAAAGGCCACCCTGCCATCGATGAGTCTGCGTGTTGTCATATTCAGATCTGATTTTGAATCTGTGTGTAGTTCAATTTGAGAGATTTAGATCGCATTTCTCCCATTTGAGATATTTAGATCTTGAATACTTACTAGATCTTCGTCTTTCTTGTCATCTTTCGTCTTTGAGAGGCGGTGGTAGTGTGATGGCGGTGGTGGTGTGATGATGGCCGTGGTGATGCTTTGGGGGCGGTGGTGCTATGGCGGCGGTGGTGCTATGGCGGCGGTGGTGCAGCGATGGCAGTAGTGGTGGTGGTGATTCGATGGAGGTGTGCACAAGCAGATTGTAGAGAGAGAGAGAGACAATTTGTAGAGAGAGACTTTGTGAGTTGTATTTATGTTTATTTATTTGAGTATATAGGGTAAAATGATAAAAATACCCTCATGTGGGGTTCACTTGGTTGGATTTAACAATGAAAACTAACTAAGTTATGGCTAAAAGACGTAAAATGCAAGAGTTTACAAACATTGAGTACGTTTTTTGTACTTTTTGAAGACAAAGGACACAATTCGCAATCTGGTGTAAACATAAAGGACAATTTTTGTAATTTACTCCTATTTGAATCCAAAAACCAAATTGTCTTGATTTGAGTCCCTGTGGTTTGTATTTTAACCCTTTGAATCCAAAATGAAACATAATCCAATCATTTGAGTCCATGTGGTTTGTATTTTTAACCCTTTAAATTCAACCCTTTTAGTCCATGATTTGGATGAGGTTTGCGTTTTGGATTCAAAGGGTAAAAAATACAAACTACAGAGAATCAAATCAAGACATGTTTAGTTTTTAGATTCAAATAGTTAAAAAAAAAAAAAAAAAAAAAAAAAAAAAAAAAAAAAAAAAAAAAAAAAAACTAGAACTCAAAAAACACTTTACTCTACTATAAAATATATCATGAGAGGATAAATAAAGTAACCAAAAAAGAACGCGGCGTTGCAAATTGAGGAAGCCACGTAATCCCACGGGGTACTACCAGTAATTTAGAATGTACGTATAGTGATAATTTGTAAGCATGTTTTAGAAGAGTGTAACGAAATTCCCTAAATATGATTTTCGTATTATTACACGTGTCACAATCCGAAGCTGGTACACAAGAAGCTACAGTGCATGCATCGCGTCGGATCCTTTCCCTCAACCTCCTATAAATACACACCGTTGTAAACTGCTAACCGCTCAAAATATCAAATAACCGTTTTCCACCATCATCCATCACTACACCTCTCATTATCCATTAATGGCGTCATATCTGAAACTCAAGCTAGTTCTCCTAGCAAATCTCCTCTCAACCGTCTACTTTCCGGCAGCCACCGCCACCGGCGGCATCTCATCTCCACCGACTCCGGCCACCACATCCCCTCACGACGTTCACAACTCCTTCGCACCGACATCAATCTTCGAGAACATTCTCGCAAACCTAGGGTTTCAAGAACTCTCCATCGCCGTTCCGTCACTCTCCGACGACTCATCCTTCACCACTTGGAACGGTCCGACTACTCTCTTCGCTCCAACCGACGCTTCAATCCGATCATGCTCTTCATGCTCCGCCGCTCGTCTCCTCCGAGAACACTTCGTCCCAGGTCTGTTTGCTTACGATTACCTCCGTAAACTCGCGTTCGGTACGAAGATCGAAACTATGGATCCAGGCCGGTGCATCACGGTGACGTCATCGAACGACGGTAACAACAACACGAAGATATTCATAGGTGGCGTGGAGATCACGCGTCCAGATCTGTTCAACAACGGCATCGTCGTTGTTCACGGACTTCAAGGCTTCGTCGCTCCGTTGTCTCCGTTCTCGTGTAACATCGAGCGGATGACGTCACTATCATTTCCTCCTCAGATCACAGATCGTAACCGTCAAAGCGTTGCGGAACAATCGGTACAGTATCCGGCGTATATCATGAGGCTTATGCTCAGAGACGCTGTGATACGTCTACGTAACAGCGGATTCAGCATCCTTGCGTTAGCGATGAAGATGAAGGCGTCGGAGCTCATGAATCTACAGAACTTTACAGTTTTCGCACTCGATGACGTGTCAATCTTCTCCGGTTCACATGCTTACGTCAACAATGTCAGATTTCACATAATTCCGAACAAATTACTCGCGATTTCTGATCTAGAGAAGATCTCGTCTGGCACGCTTTTACCGACGCTTGAATCAGGTCAGTCGCTGATGGTGACGACGGCTGCCGGAACGTTTACGCCGATGAGGATTAATTACGTCAGAATTAAGGTTCCTGACGTCATGCGTAACTTGAAGATTGTGGTTCATAGCATCTATTTGCCGTTTCCGCATCTTCATCCGTCGGCTTTGTTTGAAGAGAGTGGTGGCGGTTTGGAGGAGGATGTTAATGTGACGGTGGCGTCGGGGGTTTGTACGGATGGAGGAAGTGGTGGTTGTGTGGTTAAGCCGACGGTGGTGAGGACGGAGCATCAAGGTCTGTAGTGGTGTACTGGTTGTTTGTTGGTTTCGGTTAGTCAATGTTGGTCAACTGTGAATATTGCTTTGTGATGCATATGGTAGTTGTACATTTTGTTATGTCATTGTGTTTTGATGCAAGTCATGGTTGTACTGTTAGTTACTGTCTTACTGAAACATTAAAATGAGAGTTTTTAGTTCTTTGAATTGCCTTCATTTTTTATAAAAAAAAAAAGCATTGAGTTGATGATAATTGATAACTTAAAAGTTGACCGAACTTATCCCGCATAGATCATATACTTCATAAAATGACATGTAATAACAAAATACGTCAAAATTTGATAAGTATAGATGTGTTTTTGAATTAAAATCAGATTTAAAAAAAAATTTAAAAAACCATCCACACGTTGAGCTTTGGCCAAAGCGCTGAGTATTACCTTGAGCTCAGCGCTTCAAGGTGTGAAAATAAGGTGATGGGTGCGTGAATAGCACGGTCCGTAATTTATCTACTTTTTGATAACCGATATAAGTTATCATGTATGTATTTTTGAAAGCTACAATTGTTTATTTATAATTTACTTGCATAAAAAGGTTATGGGTTATGAGACATTTTGGTTTCAAAATTGTGATACTGAGGTGAGGAGAATTGACCATTCAGTCTTGTGAACTAATCGAAACCGAAATTGGAGAAAGAAATACCAACGGAAAGGAATAACGAATCGATGAAAGAACATGAAACCATTTTGTGTAAATATGAGATAGGTGAAGTGGTTGGATTTTGCGAGTTGTTCCCACCACTGCTGGATGTGATTCCAAGAGCCGAACGAGAAAAAGATAAAAGACTTGTACGTAAATCCGAATGATCTTTGCACTTTTGTCACATCTAGCTAGTGACTGATAACTTGTTTTGAGAACATATAAAAGCTAGACATATAAAGTAAACATGCTTTTGAACACAATTAAGTTGCACACTTCATTAGGGGAGTGGGGTGGTCCGTGATGGCCACCCCATCACTCGTTGTTTTTTTATGGAACACCGCCACCACCACCTATGTAACGCGTTGAACTGATCACGTGTTGAACATTGATGAATTCGAACGTTGTTGATGCCTTTTTGACCGTTTTGTAACGGTAAACTTTATTAAAAAAAATAACCTTTAAACCTTTTATATATATTTCTCCATTTTAAACCATTTCACCCACACCAAAACACAAACACATTTCACACAATCTACATCATTCTCAAATGCAGTTTCCTACGGATTCGACGTTTCCGATGTCTAGCGATAGCGATACCGAGTCGTTTTCCGACAATGAGACGATAAAATTAATATTTTGTGTCGGTGTATAACGAACTTGATACTAGTTCGTCCCGCCCAAAGAAGAATATGGTAGACCGTGATCGTATACGTGCCAACGAAGTGTTAATGAACGATTATTTTGTGGAGAATCCCCTCTACAATGCCGAAACGTTTAGAGATCGGTTTTGTTTACCAAAAGAATTATTTTTAAATATTGTTGGAGACATCGAAGCAAGCGAGGAATGGTTTCAAGAAGGTTTCGATGCGTAGGGCAAACCAAGTTTCACGCCGATACAAAAATGCACATCCGCCATTCGACAACTAGCGACAGGTAACCCTCCCGATCAATATGATGAATACCTAGCTATGGCGTCCAGAACTTCCCGTGAATGTCTGCAATTTTTTTGCAACGCGGTCATTAAGTTGTATGGTAAAGAGTTTTTACGTAAACCGACGAGCCACGAAATCGCACGAGTTGCGAGGGGCGTATGTTAGGGGTGACATCAAAAGACCAACCATCATACTAGAAGCGGTGGCGTCGAATGATTTATGGATTTGGCATTCATATTTCGGTGTTCCAGGTTCAAACAGCGATATCAATGTGTTGCACACGTCGCCGTTGTTTCAAACCGTAACGGATGGTACCGCACCTTTCTCTCCATTCTATGTTAACGGATGATATTACAGACGATGCTTTTTTCTTGTGGATGGTATCTACCCTTCATGGTCTGTTTTTGTGAAAGCTCCCTCATTTCCTGTCGAGGCTAAAGAAATCCTGTTCAAAAAACTGCAAGAATCGGCAAGAAAAGATGTTGAGAGGGCTTTTGGTGTTTTAAAGGGTAGATGGGGTATACTACACCGACTGGTTCGTGCGATGAACAAGAAAGCAATACATATCATAGTATACGCATGTATCATATTACACAATATGATAATCAAAGAAGACGGACGTGCAATATCTCCGGATTGGGTGCTGGATCCTCCTACACAAGTTCAAGTTCCACAAAATATCCAACAAGAATTGCGTGATGAAGAAACTCACTTTCGGTTGAGATACGATTTAATCGAACTAGTAGGTTCTTTAGGTTTGGAGTTTCATGAGTCGGACGAGGAGTAGAGTTTTTTTAGTATTTTTTTTTTAAATTGTAGCCTAAAATATTTCTAGTATGTTAAATTAAACTAGTATGTTTTAATTTTAATGAAATTTATAATTTTAGTATTTTATTGTTAATTTCTAATTTAAAAAAAATTAAAAAAATTTGTAAGTGATGGAATTCCATCACTAGTGATGACCACCGCCACTACATAATGCTTGTGAGTGATAGAATAGTGACTGATGACATGACAGGAGTTGATTGGATGCTTGTGAGTGATGGAATTCTATCACTAGTGACCACCCCCACTCCCCCTTAGAGTAGAATTTGATGAGTGAAAATTATGACTTCAATCTAGCACAAAGAAAACACATTAGGCGTGTTTCAACAATCTTCACAGATGAGCTACAATCTCAAATGTATCTCGTTTATAAAAGATCATCTTCTGTATTGACATTGCATATCTAATTTACAATCTTAAACGTGTTTCGTTGATAAAAGCTCATATTCTATACTGACATTGCAAACCTCAGCTACAATCTTTCACACTAACATTCTATATCATCGTCCACGATTGAATGAGAATAAGTCAAAGTGAATAAAAATATACCCTAATAATGTAGATCATCTTTATCAGGTTTGTGTGAGAATAGGTGTGTTAGCAACTACATCTCTACAACAAATCTTAAAGTTCTTACGCGTTGGATTTATGTAGTTTTATAATTCGACTTATGCATTTAATTTAATAAAAACTAGTGGGTTACAGCCGTGCTTCGCAGCGGGGCGACCCGATATAGCACTCGAAAGAGAAAACTTACAAAATAAAGTCGTGGTAAGTACAAAAGTATGTCGACACGTGTTTTACATCGACCGGAAAACTCGATTACAAAAGTACTTAGAAAGTTAAAGGGTTGTCAGTGTCAATTCTAAAAGTTTAGAAAATACAAAAAAAAATTATGTCGAAATATAAGTCAACTTAAGTTTATATCGACACGTAAATAAAAATAAAAACGATTAAAAAGTATTTAGAAAGTTAATAGGTTGTAAGAGTCAATGCTGAAAATTAAAGGTTAAAAGAAAAAAAAAAGCAAAAAGACGAAAAAAAAAAATCACCGACTACAAAAGTATTTAAAAAGTTAAAGGGTTGTCAGTGTGAATACTGAAAGTTGAGAAATCAAAAGAAAAATTATGTCGAAACGTAAATCAACTTAAGTTATATCGACACGTAAATAAAAATAAAGACGTAAAACTCGGTTAAAAAATATTTAGAAAGTTAAGGGGTCGTAAGAGTTAATACTTAAAGTTAAAGGTTAAAAGTAAAAAAAAAAAAAAAACCAAAGTCAAAGACCAAAAAAAAAAAGAAAAAAGAAAAATTACTGTAACATTATTCATCCCAATGTTTCAAATTAATACATACTAGGATCGTGCCAGCTGCCGCGCGTTGCGGCGACAATCTCTAGGTTGTTTATAGTCTGCGGATTTATGATCCAAACCTGAGAATCTAACACCAACACAACCCTTAATATTCTAAAATCTCTTTTAAACAGAGTAAAGTTTATCATAAATACTCGCCCAATTTAACACTTATGGTATAAAACATACTTTAAAAACATATAAACCAAATGGGTCAGATTATGTCACTTTGATCCAAACCTGACCTGTTTACTTAAATGGGTTTAAGCTCGACCCAAACAATTGTACCTTTGACCATTTTCTTTGAAGAAAATCATTTCATTCCTACATTTCTATAACATCCAAAACGTTACTACCATAATCCATTGAAACGCCGCTCGCTACACCTTTCCAAGACCCACATGATTATGAACTTCAAGGAGATTGCGCACAAAAAAAGCAATTTATTTCTATATAATAATAATAATAATAATAATAATAAGAGTAAATTACAAGTTTTGTCCTTTATGTATGTCCCAAATTGCAGGCGCTGTCCTTTGTCTTTAAAATTGATGAGTTTTGTCCTTAATGTTTGCAAATCTTGCACGTTATGTCCTTTAGGGCAAACCCAGTTAATTTTTTTGGTTAAGTCTGGTCATGTGCAAGGCACATGAGGGTAGCATTGTCATTTCACATCCTAATTTATCAATGATTTTTAGAAATCAAATAAAATACAGCCAATCACCTGCCGCCACCACCTTCCACCCTCACCTGCCGCCGACCACCACCAGCTTCCACCCTCACCGCTCCCAACCACCGCCAGTGCCACCAGCCACCACCGTCCCCACCTACCACCGTCACTGTCAACATCATCATCTGCCACCGCCCCCACAAAAAACCCTAATTCAACTACTCAACATCATTAAACCCAACCACAATCAAACCCATATGCCCAATCATCAAATCCTCCATCCCCCAAAATTAAAAACCTAAATACCAAATCAAAACACCCCCAAAAATCCTCAAGATCAGCTGCAAATCCCAGGTTAGGTCAAATTATGGGACTTTCTTATAAGTGATGAAATTTCACACGAACAAGTCAAACGAGATAAATAAGGTATAAAAACTTGGTAGTACAAGTAAGCACAAACTGAATAATGGTAGCACGAAACATTAATGAACCTACATGATGGGTCATAAAGGAATATATATATAGGAAAAATGCAAACTAGCGAAACAAAAATGTTAAAAACACTAAGATAAAGAACCCGGGTAATGGGTCGTAAAGAAGTATAGGTAAGAACCGGGTAACGGTAAGTGTAGGGCAAACCGACGTGTAATTGACGTTAGAAGTCAAGAAGTCGGAAGGATAATTCAAAAGAAAACAAAGTAGCCTTAGACTGCGGTCAAGGTCAAACGAAATCCAAAAAGTAAAAGTGAATAATTCTAAAACATAAGAAGGGGTGCCTTAACGCCATACGCGTGTATAAATGTATTCACATTTGAATAAAGACTCGAATAAAAGATGATCTACGGGATCATCATAACCAGGGGCGGATCCAACATATAACAAGGGGCAACCCCCGCTACGGCTTGGCGCTCCGGCGGTAGTGTAAAATTAGTGTAAATTTTGGAAAAATATAACGTTTTTTTTTATTTCGTTACCGTTTTTTTATAAAACGTTACGGCTTGGCGGATTTTCTACGGTTTTTTTATAAAACGTTACGGCTTGGCGGATTTTCTAGATCCGCCACTGATCATAACCTACGGGATATTAATTAGAGCAAAGGTCTACGGGGCCAAAATGACCCACGGGTCATGAATTGAAGCAAAAGGATCATAAGGGCCTCGCCTCAAAGAGGTGAAAGCCTAAGGAAATAGCCTACGAGGTTAAGTGGAGGAACCTACAGGTCGATAGTGTGAGGTAAGGGAACTTGTTACAATTCCCCGTATAAAACTAAGATTGTGAAAGAATGAATTATGGACTGTCAATATCATAGTAGGGATATTTGACAAAAGTTAAAGGAAAGATCCTAAAACTAAAACTTCGATTTTAGTAAGAAATAACGTTTTTACAAATATAAATTCTGTTAGGAATTTGAATAGTAAGCATGAAAGGTTCAAGTATTGACACTGATAGGCGCAAGACGATACATTCGAAAAGTGGTATTTTCGAAAATGAAAGGTTGATACAAACTAAACATGAGGTGACACGATCACGGTTAGGAAATGTAATGTGAAGTAAAATCACATTATAACCAGGCGAGCGGTAAAAAGTAACGGGACTAATAAGTCTAGTTAGTGAGACCGGTTAAGGCCAGTAATTCAAATCAATAAAATTTGGCTTGCTTGTAAGTGGTGGATTCGGTATAACTGAACCGAATAAATAAATCTGAAAACAAAAGAAATTATTGCTAAAAGTGAAATATTTCCCTAAAGACTTTAAACGGGTCAAAGTAACGGATTCATAAAGAATTCGATATTATATGAAAGCAATGGATATTGCTAAGTTAACTAAACTAGTGGAAATAACGAGATTACGTTATTTCAAGTTGCACTATGTCGTATGAGTTATGTAGACAATTAGTAACCAAAAAGATGTTACCATACTTTTCTGGTAATACTAACTATTGGATAAAAGTATGAGTAATGCTTAAAAGATTACTCAGGTCAAATGCGTTGAGTTTAAAACTCCACGAACTATGTAAGAAAGGTTTCGAGGACGAAACCTCTTTAAGGGGGGTAGACTTGTAACACCCCGAAAACGGGTTTGGTAATCAAACCACGTTTATACTAAAAGACGGGTAATTTACCTTTAGTGGTAAAAGTAACCCGGTGAATATTAGGATTCTTAAATAAACAAGAATTTACTAACTAGTAATTTTAACCTAGTTAGCTAATAGTCTAGAAATAACTTATAATAGGGTTAAAATTAGCCAAACTATAAGTTATACAAAAGTGGAGGGACCTAAGTTGTAGAACTTGAAACTAGAATTTATTAAAACAAATTAAATAAAAACCAAACACACAAATTAGTGTGCTTGGTCGATCAAAAAAAAAAAAAAAAAAAACGCAAGGAGCGACCAGGAGTTCTCACCAAACCCTAACTCCACAAATTTGATCAATTGAAGGCTAATTCCTGTCCCAAATCGAAATCTGAACATAGATTCGTGATCCTCATCACAAGGGGGTTACAAGGTATGTGAAATTTAGTGCTAATTCTCTGTTTGAAATTCTCATGAAATTGGGAAAATCTGAAATTCATGGTTGCATGCTTGTTTTATGATGAATTAGGAACCATATAGTGTCTAGGGACAAACCCTAGACAAATACAAGTTGAAATCATGTGAAATTTTAGTGAAACCTATGAACACCATTGTAGGTGATTAGTGGTTTATGTGAAATTTGATGAACACTAGGAAATAGAGTGTTGATCTAGTATAATTTGACAATTTTGAAGTGATTTCAGAAATTATAGAAGTTAACAACTTTGTAAGATGGTTGATTTATGTGAAATTTTGGCTAAGAGATAAGCTAAAGACTTGATAAATAAACATGTAAAATTCTGCCCTTAAAGTGTTTGTTGAAATGCCTCAAAGAAGGCTCGAAACTAGAATTTTTGTAGTTAAAACACCTAATTGTGATGTTTTGGCTATTATGCAAAATGTGATTAAAAAGAGTTCTAAATGTGATGAACGTGGTTAGAACTTTGGTTAAAACGGTGGTCTAAAGATAACGCCTACCTGGTAATTAAAGAATGCTAAAACTAGTTGATGAACTCGAATATGCAATTAGTATACTAATGGGCATTTGACTTTTAAAAAGTCAAACTGACCTATAATCCGATAAATGGTAATTTTTGATATGAAATGTGTAAGGTGGAATAATCGTATTAAATTATGATTAAACTAACCACCTTGAAAACGAATGATGATAGTTTGACGCGTAACAAGCTAGGTGGAAGCTTGATGAGGGAGCGGATCAAACGAATCAAGAAGGAAAGGAAAAACGTAGTTCGGATGCGAGGTAAGTAAAGCTTACGCCCCTTTTTATTATTTACAAATGACATGATTGCAAGTATAGTATATGAACGCTACTAAGTGGTTGGCATAGGATGTTCCGACACGATTCAATGAGAGTCGTAACGAAGGGAAAATGGTAAGAAATCATAAGTTATGGACAAGGGGTAAAATGGTAAATTAGTCATGTAGTGACGAACAAACAAAAACGGTTTTAAGTAAAACGAGTACAAGGAAAACCGGGATAGGTTTAAAGGGGATGATATGGTACTTAAATACCATCTCATACGGACAAATGGTCAATTTGACTAAATAGGTCAATTGGTGTGGGTAACGCCATTTGACAATAACATTTGATAATTGCTTGTTGAGTTTTGTAATCACAGGAAATAACATAAGCTTGCGTTGCTTTGACTATAAAGATTCAAAGCAAAAGTTAAGTAAACGGGTCAACACTTTGACCCGAGCCAGGTACGTATAACTAAGCTTTTTGGTTAAACATACAATTTTGGTCAAAATATTTAGTGAAAGTCCTTCGTTGTGAAGTGAGGGACTAAAGTTGACCAAAACACCATTGAAGGGTATATTGGACAAACGACTCGTAGGGGTCGTTTAGGAACTTGCGTAAAGATTTTGGAATCATTAGACATGAATAAAGGTCATAGGAATGCACATTCGCGGGTCAAATGCTCAAAGATGGTCATTTGCGTAAAATGACCAACCGATGGGTAAAATCTGGGAAAAGGGGTTCATTACGATAAATCCACCACAAAATAGTTGTGGTGGAATATTTGTAGTTAATTAGATTTGGAACTTTTGTAGCGACAAAAGAAAGGCACAAGTTCTAGACTAAAACGCGTAACCACCCTTAACGGGTCAAAATATGCATTTAAGCGTAAACGGGATTTTATCACTTGAGAAACCCGTGATTTGAGATTAATATAATAGTATCTGTTGAAATAATGAATTTCATGAGTTTAACGGTCAAATAAACTTGTTGGTGTGATAAAATTATGAACGGGTCAATTTTTGGTAAAAAGGGTAGTAAACCGAAGAGTTAAAAACTCTGAAATTTTATTATGTCGGATGTTGGATTTTAACTCCATCAGAAGGAGAATTAAATTCCGTACGCGTAGGAAAAAGAATCGCGTAAAACGGGCAATCGAGTAAAAATTTATGCTAGTTTTAAGTTGGATTTTTAGAAAATTCGGAGCTGGTTGATATGCAGGTCCAGAATCTGAACCTGCTGGAAATGGTGTTCCCTCGCGACACGCGGCATAATGCCTTAAACACGTCGTGACACACAACGAAACGTCGCGGCCCGCGTAAGATTACACTAAGTCTGTCGCGGCTCGCGACAGACTACGGATCTGGCAAAATGATTGTTGTTCATTGTTTGATGTTTTCGAACTTGTTTAAACTATTATGCAAGCATCAAAACTAACTTTTAGGTTGGTTTGATCACAGGTAAATACCAAGTGTTTCCGGATGAAGATCAAGCCCAAAGGAGAACCGAACACGAATGAAAAACAAGCTTCCGCACACTTTGTTTCGTCGTTATTTTAAATGGCAATTCTGTATATATTAAACGGTATTATTTTCAAATTGTAAAAGTTTTAATTCACCCGTATTATTCGACAGTATTTACATATAATGTCAAGTCTATTTTCGTAAATTAAATGAAAACCGTTAAATAATTAGACGGGTGTTACATAATCTACTACCAATCATATATTTTGACATAAATCATCAAACCTTTTAAATTTCTTTAGATTAGTCTATAAAGAGAATTCATATAATTTCATCACTTAACTGTGTCTTCGATTAAGATAAAACTAACCTCAAAAAAGGAAAAAAAAACCCCCGCAAATTAGCAAAACTCCAAAGCTCATATCAGCAAGACACTTTTGTTTGGTGTTGGATGTGTGACCCGACTTCGGTAGTGGGAAAAAAGGAGTTCGATTTGTCCGTACGTACATACTAACTTTAACATCAAGAAGCAAGTTAACATCTACTTAAACCATATACCCTAAATCCCGTCATGTTATTAGACCATCCACTACCCGCAGGAGCGGCGACGGTGTGCTGCTGCTGGTAAGGGGTACCCAGAGCCACTTAACCTAAGGAATTGGAATCTCCGACTCGCTCACTTTCATCGTTGTTGTTTTTTCACTTATATTTTTAATAATACAAACCTTTCATTTTGCCTCTGTAAACTTGACATAGCATTGTTATTATATATATATATATATATATATATATATATATATATATATATATATATATATATATATATATATATATATATATATATATATATATATAGGATTTGGTTCAAGAGTGAACACTTGTGTAGCTTGCAAACTGAGCAAACTAATCCTGGCCATACATGTGTGTAGATCAATGGCCTGGATTTGATGTTGAAATACACTAGTGTATTTTACGATTTGATGATGAGATCCTGGCCATACACGTGTGTAGATCAATGGTCAGCATGTGTCACTCAGTTCGCAAATACACTAGTGTTCACTCTAGAACCCCACCATATATATATAGGGATAGATCATGCGAGAACCACCCTTATTGCGAGAACCGCGAGAACCAATGTGAACACAACCTAAAATAGCTAAAAAAAACCTAACCCCCCCCCCCCCCCCCCCGCCCCCAAAAAAAAAAAAAAACCTAACCCCCCAAGCTAAATGCTAAAAACTAAAACCCCCAAAAAAACCTACCCCCCCCCCACCCCCCCAAAAACCTAAACCCCCCTCCCCCACCCCCCAAAAACCTAAACCCCCCCCCAAAGCTAAAATGCTAAAAACTAAACCCCCAAAAAACCTAAAAAAATCTAAATTTTTTTTAATATTTTTTATGCTCAAATCGCTACTTTTAGTGGCAAAAAATTTTTTTTTTTAATTTTTTTTTTTGGCTTCGAAAAGTAGCGATTTTTATTTAAAAAATATTAAATTTTTTTTTTGTGTGATTTTTAGCTATTTTTAGGCATTTTTGGTTGTGTTCACATTGGTTCTCGCGGTTCTCGCAATAAGAGGTGGTTCTCGCATGATCTTCTCCCTATATATATATATATATATTCTCTAGCATTTGCATACTATCTATATTAGTGTCTCCTAATGGAGTTCCAATTCGAAAAATATTACGCGCAACAATAAAAGTTAGAAATGGTCATATGCTAAAAGTCTAGTCATATATTAATTCGAAAAATATTTATGATGAACTTGATGCTTGCCTTTATCTATGATTAAGGTAAGTGCTCTAATCCAGTAGTATTAACAGATCCAAACCTGAGAATCTAACACCAACACAACCCTTAATATTCTAAAATCTCTTTTAAACAGAGTAAAGTTCATCATAAATACTCACCCAGTTTAACACTTATGGCATAAAACATACTTTAAAAACATATAAACCAAATGGGTCATATTATGTCACTTTGATCCAAACCTGACCCGTTTACTTAAATGGGTTTAAGCTCAACCCTAACAATTGTACCTTTGATACTGATTCTTGAACTATACACTATACAATCTTATATATCCATGGTTAGTAACTTAGTAAAAGAAAATAAGAATTATTTCATCTTTGAAAATCATATTGTTCTTGCTGGACAAACCCCACCACATTTATTTCCTGTAATAAGGATTATCCCTTCCTCCAAACTGGCCTTTTTCTTGTGGTGAAGTTCAAGTAAGCCTCAACTAAAATAGTGGCTATATTCTTATTCAACTGATGACTAAGAAGTAAGATTGATACAAATGAAATAAAAGCAAAGCAAATCAAGAAGCACAGAGGGAAGTAACAACGATCATAACAACTAAGCTTCAATATGATGACCTCAATTTTAGGGTTATCGTGTGGTTTGAAAAGGGTTTTTCATATTAGGGTGTTTTTTTTGGGAAAATTGAACTCATACAAAGTGCTTGTAAGCCTCAATTCATAGAAACAATTCAATAGGAAGAGTAAATAATATGAAGGAAATGAAGACAATAAAATCGAATGTAGGTTAAGAATATGAACTTACAAGAGACGATGATGCAACGGTGAAGACGATGGATTGAGTGAGCAGTGGTGAATCGATGGGAAGAAAGGCCGATAGTGAGAGCAGAGGAAGAAAAAGAAAGATCTGGAGTTTTGTTGATAAAATTTTGGCAGAGGTGTATTTTAAGAGATTAAAGAGAAAGGGTTGGTGGTAAACCACCGACCTTTCTCTTTAAGATTATATAAATATATATGAATATTGTGATAAAACAAGGGAGAAGTAGAGAAACTAATTCAATCCATTTATTCATCTAACATATACATCGTATATATAAACTAGTACAATAGAATCCCTAAAAGCCTAAAGCCCATAAACACTGGGTTGGGCCATAAAATGGTTGCATTCATAACACTCCTCCTCAGACATTTTATATTATACACTATCAACATTATACATTGGAAGATATTGGCTCGGTTCTTCAGGACCGATTTTAACTAACACTTCAGGATCAGTTATACTGCCTCATTAAAACCTTGCTAAGAAAACCCAGTTGGACAAAAAATTAGTCAAGAAAAAAGAGTACAGTGTGTATATTACTCCCCCTCAATTTTGCATCTATTTCTTGATCATGTGGAATCTAATCTTTTTTACCAAGTGCTTAACTTGATATTTGATATAGTCTTCTTTGAATTGAGTGGTGCAGTTTGCATTGTCTTCATACGGTATAACTTGGACTTCCCTTGATCATCTCTAATCTACATTCTCCTTGAGTATGTTGAAATCTTCTACCTTCATAAATAAAATTGTATCTGCATAACGGGACTTCGTATTCTTCTTAAAGATCAATCAGTGTCTCGAGTCATGTAGAAATATCAACTTATCAATTAATGCGCTTTATAATTATGACTCGTTAAAAGCCTTGTTAGGAAAACCCAGTGGGACAAAACCGTAGCTAAGGAAAAAGAGTATAGCGCATTATACATTATTAACAACATGCTTTAGAATGATTTTAAGTCGGCACTTCGGGACCTACAAGATAAAGATAAACAGATGCTATTGGATCAATTATGTTGCCTCGTTAAAAACCTTATTAGGAAAAACCCAAATGGGGAAAAACTTAGTGAAGGGAAAAAGAGTGCAACATGTAATATTAGAACTGTAATCTTGCCAATACAGCTATCAAGAACGCAATACCATGTGTCGTCTTGTTTGCAAGATACATCAATGTTCCGATCGCAATTAAATAAGGTACTTCTAGACCAATTATTTAACCATCCTCTTCTTAGGGACGATAAAAATTATTTCCATATTTTAAGAAATCCGACAACCATTAGCATACTCGTATTTGAATTTTATCTATATAACATCTTCTAGTTGTAGTCTGATTGATAAGAACAAATAGTACATATATATACTCGAACTGCGGGTCGAGAACTACGCAGTGTAAAGGTCCTTCAAAATTTTCCCTCTTTAGTTTGGCAGTTCCTCACGATGATGTTTACATCATCACTGTAAAATGCAATTTAACTGAACATTAAGAGTGAAATCTTAATAAGTAGATATGAGCGCCTCATTTCAAAATCAGCTAAGTTAACTGTTTTACGTAGGACCAATGTTCCCTTTAAGATTTATATAACACATATGGGGTTATTGTTCAATAATGCTTTGGGCATTTTAATCCTTTGGGGATTTTCATGCATATGTCATTTACAATTGTCTCATACATGTATATCATGACGATATCCATAAGTTTTATCTGAAGTCAATTCTGAGATTGCGAGGTCGCTTAAACATCTAAAGATTATCGCATCCACTACATGGGTATACGTTTCCTCATAATCAACTACTGGGATTTGGGAAAAATCTTTATGTTAAAAGTCGTACCTATCATCACAAAATCTCATTCTTTACGTTTCTTTTTATTTAAAGACACCCATTTATAACCTACTGGTTTGAAGTCTATGGGTGTTCGAACGACAAGTTCAAAAACGTTTTGTTTGTCGAGCGAATTTAATTCAAAACCATTAAGTCGTTGAGCCATTTTGGCTATTTATGTATGTGCACTCTTACAAAGTTTCATGTTTGTAACCTTTTTCATTGATTACATTTATTACTATAGCATATGCAAATATATCATTTCACACGTGTTTCATTAAGGTTCCATATTGTACTATTTTGTACATAAGTCATTGAGATCTCATACTTGTTTGATAACTGAGTTTCTTCTGGAACTCCATTATCCTCTTTTGGGGCTTCGTTAATATCTTCCAGGATTTCGTTAATCTCTTTTAGGATATTATCAACAACCTCTTTTAAGGTTTTGTATGCAACCTCTCCTGGGATTACACCAACTGCGTTGCCTTGCTCTTTTCGTATTTGTGGGATTTATATATTGGAACTGAGTTTACTTCCCACTTTTTTTATAATATGGTAATCATATTGTGATTACTTAAATTTGAGCAGGTGAGTTTAGTGCTGGTATATGTGACCTTTTTGTGTTTGTGAATGCATCTCGTATTTCATTTGCTATTATTTGCAAATTCACGCTCCTTTGGACTTCAGATTTATATTGACCACTTCAGGGGTCTAAATTCAATAATGATGATGCATTTTCTTGTGTTGCCAGTCTTTCATTTTCTTTTCTCCCCCTAAGACTGGGAATATTGTGTACATATCCCATTTGATATGTTATGGTGGTGCTATTGGTACATAGGCTGCACAACCTAGTATAAAGAATGGAAACTTGGTTCGCTTCAGGAGACCAGTTATAATAGGGAGTATTTGTGATAAGCAGTTGGCTTTGAATTGATTTTATAGTTATTAACATACGAATCCTGTCTCGACTACGCATGCCACTCACTATACTTCACATTGTGCCCAACAATGGTCCCTACAACTGCGTTGTCAAAGAGCAGCGTTAAACCATGTCAAAGACCAACATTCCATAGTGTTGGGCGTATGCTACATATGGGTAACTGAAAACTCACATGTAACCATGTATGAATGCTTTAGTTCAGACATTCGTATATTTCAATGGTCCCATATAAGAGGGATTGTTTGTAGGAGTTTGTTTTTTTTTTTGGAAGGGCTTAAAAAAATTATTTGCCACAAAAAAAATCTAACTACGCATATGATAAGGCATTTTGGGAGCAATACTTTTAGATTATTTAGAGATGCTAGTAGCACGTTTGATTGTTTAGCATATCATGATGCTATATGGCCATGTCGTATGGTGAACATGTATTTTTCTGGTAGCTTCTGGTTGCTCACCGTTTTTTTGAGTGTGTGATTTTTTTTCTTGCAACATATTTTAGTTGGTAAACCTTTGGTTTTAATATGATCTTCTGGCTATATTGACATATGCAATTTTAGAGATATTCAATATCATTTTTCTTTATCATCATTCCAATGTGATGACCGTTTATTCAAACATATTTGAAAACTTAGTAACTTTCTTCCGGATATAGTAGAATATGAGGCATAATTAATTATAAAATTTGATATTTGGGAAAAGATGTTGATGCTCTTCCGGAGCATTTGATATGCTACTAACAGTGAAATAGTATCAATAATTGTCATTGCTAGAGACAATTAATAATAATATTTCTTTAGTGTTGCCGTATACCGGACATGTGTCACCCATATTTGTGGTAGCTAAATGGGTGTTTATTTTCCCGTTTTAACGGACCCCCTAGCTACTGACTTATATTTTGTATGTTTGACTCATTGATGTCCGGTTTGATCATGATCTTCCACGCATATGGCTGCTACTGGGGCTGAATAACTAATTTTCTCCTTCATTAGCATAAAAAAATTACCACATTCGCTTCTGTAGTATCGTTTGCACGACCAAAACGAGTCGTTCAGAAGGGTTCTAATCAATACGAGAGGCGGAAACAGACGTATTGATGTTAAATAAGCTTGATATACACTTTAATTGTCTTGTTTATTGATATAACAACGTTTTACAGCCTGGAGACACTTCGGCAGCACATCGGCACCGGAATCAGAAAGTTACAAATAAAATGACCAAGGCTACTATTTATAGGGAAACCCATTTCGCACGAAATGGCTCAAGCGAAATGGCCAGTTCCATTTCGTACGAAATGGACAAGTTCCATTTCTTGCGAAATGACCACATCCTACATTTTTCCCGTTTTCTCGTAAACCGTGCCCTGATCTATCAAACCTATTACAAGACTCGATACAAGAGGAAGTCGACAGACATATGCACCAACAGACTCCCCCTTGGATGTTGACGAAGTCTTCAGTGACGTGTCTTCAGTATGACAAGTCTTCGGTCTTGATCAGTCTTCGCTCTCTTCAAAGTGTCTGACACTGTAAGCCTTCAATCTTTATCTTTCTCTTTTTCTCGTTCATTCCCAGAATCTTAATCCTGGCTCTATCCTCTTTCATCAGCTTCTATCTTTAACAATCTTTCAGGATCAGAAACTGGCTCTTGCATCTTCAGACTCCCCTTTGCTAGCAGACTCCCCCTTAAATTGTTCCGGGATCGCAATCTGACATAGCTCTCGTTCTAAGATCGAATCCTGGCTCTAACTCTGCTCAGGCTTAGACACGGGGACCTGCATAAATCTCTACCTCAAAATAAATTTCACAAATTTAAAAATTTGACAAATTTAGAAACCACTTGTAGATATCGTTCAATCATCAACAATTTATATCAAGTTCAAACTTACTTTTTGGATAGATTTTTTTATAACAATTTTCATTTCAAAACAAACTCTCCCAACCCATTGTTCATCATGTTTAGCACTCGAAATTTTGAAAATAAGCTTTTCAACATCAATTGTCGAAAATAATATGAAATAAAATCTTTTTGATTTTTCAAAATTTTATGCTAAAACACAATCTTTTTGAATTTTTGTTTTTAAAGAAAAGCATTAAAAAAAAATATTTACAGACAATATTTTTGTGAGTTTGTGTAAGAGAATCATATCAGTTTTTGAGACAAATCACTAGCACCATTGAGCTATAAACACTTTAAGTTCTAAACGATTCACTTAGATTGTCAGTATATTGATCCACTTAAATTTTCACACAAATTTAAACTGTTTCGAGATACGAGATTAGTGTTTTAAGCACTTAAACTTATTCGCGTGTCCCACCTCAGAATATACTCCCGTATCCAGACTCCTATATTCAGTCTTACAGGTGAATGTACACTAATGATATTTGTAAGGGGTTAAATGCGAGACCATGAGAGCTCAGGCTGTTGCTTCCGCAAATTCAGAGAGATGATGGTTCGACTTTAGGTGTGTTCCCTTTAGAGAATCTTTTCTTCAACAGCACATGATTAGCATTTTGTAATGTTTCATCATTTTTTATGCTGAGGGCGAGCTTTAAGAATAAAGCAGTGCAAAGTATTATACGAGGACTAGGCTATTGCTCTCGCAAAATCAGAAGTCCAGGTATAATACCCTAGATATCACCACGCACAAAGACCTAGTATGTCAGAAATAGAAAACCCTTCAAACATGATTTCGGGGGTTACCCATATATCCGAGAGATGTTCCCCACGGAATAAGCAAGTTTGTTATTTAGATTTATATCTCGAACACAATCTACTAAGCGTGCGAAAACCTACTGGCACATCATCAGTGAGACCGTTTATCACATTCGACTTTCCAAATCTTTAGCGTGCTGTGATAGTCCACTGATGTACTATCATTTCCTCTTTTTCACAACAAAACTCATTTTCATTTTTATCATGTGTTTTTGGCTTTTTCAAATTTTCAAATGTTTTTGGATTTTCTGAAATTGCTTACTCCCCCTAAAATTCAAAATCATTTAAAGAAAATTTAACAAACCGATGTGAATTACTTCAATTCGCCATCCATTTGGCATAAACAATCAGAACTCCCCCTGACAACAAACTATTTTCCCATTATGATTTCTAAACACTTAAGTTTGTTTTAATCAAAATGGTTTTTCCGAAAAATTAGTTTTGTTGAAACCACTTGTAAGATCGGGGTTATATTCATCATATTGTTCCTTCAACCACTTGAATAAAAGTTAACTCAAGTTCAACTTAATGATCTTGATTAACCACTTGTAGGTACTTATCAACAATACCACTTGTACATCAAAATATGACAATTTTGAAAAAAAAAACTCAAGAAAGATGCCGATTCCTGCTCCACGATTACCAACTTGGGAGCTCCGGCAAGTCGGGATTTTTACATATGAAATACAGACACCCAAGACTGATCAGCTTTGGGTGTGACCTTCTAAGTTTCACTCGGGGTTTGAACATTCCTTTTTTCTTCATAAAAATCTTTTACCCCTTTGGCCTTTCCCTCGACCATCTTTCCAAAAATATTTTTCACTTTACCATTGAACGATTTTTCGACATCAAATTCTTTCTTTTCAGAATAGAATTGATTCGAAATATCCACTTTACCAACTTTTGATTTTAAATTTTCAGCCCCCAATGGTGGAAAGTTGACATCATCCATTGGCGGAACTGAATTTTCTCTTTTTACCTCAATTTGTGGCTCCTCTGACTTTGACGAGTCAGATTCATCGCCAGATTTCACATCAGATTTCTTAACAACCCACATTTGGTTGTCAAGATTCACCCTTCTTTTGTAAAACCTTTTCGAATATTCACCAACTTCATATGTTGAATTTTTAAACACTTTAAATTTTTCAGTTGGTGGTTCAGTTTTATCAATAACTTTTTCTTTGAGTTTAGAAACAACTTCCTGTTTTGTGTTGGTTGCCTTTGGACAATTCCAGGCGATGTGACCAACTTCTTGACATCGATAACAGTTTCTTGTCTCCTTCCTCTGATAAGCTCCATTCTTTTCAAACTTTTGTTTTTCTGCAAAGAACTCTCTGTTCGATTGTTTCCAGAAAGAGCTATTTTCTTCTTCTTCAGAACTTGACCCTGAAACAAATACTGTTTTTTGTTTTAGAAATTTTCTCATTTTTATGATTTACGGGTGGAATGAAACCCAATCCCTTCTTTTTGAAATTACTGTTATGGTTTGGTTTCTTTCGATAACCTGAACCAGAACTGTAACCCTTTTTCTTGTTTAACCTTTGTTGAACTCTTGAGGTGTAAGGTTTAGGTTTTTCAGCAAGATTTACACCTTTTATTTCAGAAATATTAATTTCTGTTAGTTTGAAAACCTTGTTAATCATTTCAGTTTTAACACCTCTTATTGGAAATTCCTCATCAGAAAATAATTTGTCTGAATCATTCAAAGTATATGCTACTTTGAATGTTTCGTCATTCAAATTACTTTTTGATAACAAAAATTCTTTATTGTACACCCTTTTGACCGATGATTTTGAACTGTTGACTGACGAACTCGAACTCTCAGACTTTGATTTTGACTCCTCATCTTTATCCAACACCTGATCGACCACTTTCTTTATTAACTCAGACTCATGATCAGTGTCAGACGATGTGAATATGATGTCAATGTTTTCTGGTAACTCATCAGTTGTTTCAGACTTCAATTTTATATTGACTGCCTTTTTGACTTGTTCCTCATTTGGTTTTCTGGGAGAATAACCTTCCCAGATCGGAGGCGGACACTTGTTATAATTTGCACTTTGTTTCTTACCAGTATCCTTCTCTTCTGACTTTTTGTCTTGAAAGGCTTCAAAACCTGCAACAGTTGGATAAATTCTATCAATCAAATAATCAGAACTTGAATAACTTTGCAGCAATCGTCTGATTATTTCATTTTCTATCTTTTCTGTCTCCAACTCCTGCTTCAACTTTGCACACTCCTCAATATAGTGATTGATAGCCTTCTGCTTAGACATCATCACTGCATTCATCATGGTTAAGGCATCTTCTCTTTCTGAGTTTATCTTTTGCAAACTATTCACCGTTCTGTTCAACACATCATACGATTCTTTCACATACTTAACATCGAACAATAATTTTTCTTTCATCTTATCAAGCTCACTAAACTTCTCATCTTTCTCTTCACAATGTTTGCATGGTTCCAAACATTTTAGACAAGGTTTCATGATCTCAACAATTTTTTCAACTTCGATAATCTTTTCAACTTCGACTATCTTTTCAACTTCAACCACCTTCTCAGCAATTTTAACTTCTTCACTCTGTTCAGACTTCTCTTCCTGAGCAACATTATCGCATTTTACCTTTTTCTGATTCTTTGCTGCTCGCTTCTCCTTTAGTTTCTCCAATCTATCTGCAAAATAAAATTTAAAACTTTTAGGAGATAATTGAGTTTTTCCAATGTTTATTTGTATTTCTTCTTCATCATCACTGCTATCAGTTGATGATTGATCAAAGACTATTGTCTTTTCTGAGCTTTCTTCTGAAGAGACAGACTCTCCATCTTGACTTTTCTCATTATTGACAAACACATCCATCCATTCCTTCATCAAATCTGGCTCTTGAATGATCTGTGCAATAAATGCTCTAAACTTGGAATCAGCCGGAATGTATTTGTCCCAGCTAAAACCTTCTGCCACTCTTTCATCATCTTGATTTACAAGATAGGCTTTCTTCTTTCCATCTTCAATAGCATGGGATGATGACGGTTGTTGAGTAACTTGTTGATATATAGCTTTCCGATAATAATCATTATTCCCGAATGGATTCTGAGCTCCTCCTGCTTCTCGATTGGTACATTCCCTCTTGAAATGTCCTTTTTCCCTGCATCGAAAACAAGTAACTTTAGATTTATCAAAACCTAAAGTAGAAACATTAGCATCACGGAAATCATCTCTTCCTGTAATCAGCTTAAATTTCTCAGCTCTCCTCAACACACTCGCTAAACACCACTTAATATCCATAAGCTCCATTTCTTCAGCATCAATCTGATCGTAATCCTCTTTTGTCAACATAGGATTTCCAATCCTTCCTGCAACCAAACCCTCATATGATTCTAACACTGTAGCTAGTAATGTCATATGACCTTTAACGACTTCTTCAGAGAAATTTTGACCGTTCTGAAGATGCAACGCGATGTTGCAGTGTAACACATGACCATTACTATTGTTTGAGCTTTGAGACTGATAACTTGAGGTTGAAACATTTGGATTAACACTCGAGTATGAAGAAAATCCACTGTTGCTGATTGGACTTTGATTGACTGATCCGGATGAGTTTTCTGCACTGAAAGCGGTTTGGACCTTCGGACTTCTTCAACATTCTAAACATTCCCTTTGTAATACATCTTGATGTCTTGTTGACCACTTGGATTGTTCATTCTAGCGATCTTTTGTTGTTCAAGATCTTGTCCTTTAAGTTTTTCAATGAACTGAGAAATTGTCAATTTATCATATTCTCCAGTGTTCTTTAAGATCATCAGATATGTACCCCATTCTTTCTGAGGTAAAGCATCAACTAATTTGTCAACCCATTCTTCTCGATCTTTGTTTATATCTAACAGTGACATTGAACGCACTAAATGACAATATCTCTCAATCAGTTTCTTTGTAGTTTCACCCTGCAAACTTGAAAACAAATCAAATTCTTTCTTTAATAATGATTTCTTACTCCTGATCATCTCTGTACTTCCTTCAAACTTAATTCGAAGTGCTTCCCAAATCGAACGTGAAGTACCATCATGTTGAAGTAGTATGAAAATGTCTTCTTTCACAGCTTGCTGAAGAAGACTAATCATCATTTTTTCTGCCTTGTACATGTCTCTTTCTTTATCCGACAATTCAGAAATAGTTTTGATAACTCCCACATCTGTACGAGGTTTAACATACTTCTTTTCAATACACTCCCAAGACCTTAAATGATTTGCTTTAACCCAATTTTCGAACCGATCTTTCCAACAATAGTATTCTTTAATGCCCATCAACTTAGGAGGTTTCTGTAACGTTCCTGTTTCATTTTCCATGTTCACACTCTGAGCAATGGTAACAGGAGTACCCGAAGCAGTAACAAAGGCATTATAAAACTCTTCTTCCATGTTTCGGTTTCAAAAATTTCCCAAATTTGCTTTCAAACGAAATGGACAAGCGAACTGGTCAAACGAAATGGCTTGATGCGAACTGAATGTTTTGGTGCGAAATGGACTATTTCGTACGAAATGGTAAACTTTCAAACGAATTGGACAACTTTGGTGCGAAATGGGTGACTTCGTACGAAATGGCACAACTTTCAAACGAATTGGACCTAATCTCAAACGAAATGGACCACAAATCTCAATTCGTGCGAAATGGAGTGTATCAATTCGTGTGAAATGCTGCTGATGTCATACAATCGGCCATGTTTTTGACAAATTGATCAGGTTTTAGGTCGATTTTAGGTCTGATTCTTTCAAGGATTTGTTAAAACAGTGTTTCGCACATTATATGTGAAAATCAGCCGATTTTAACCGTGAAATCTCCGTTAATTTTGAAAAATTTAGTAAAAGAAGGTGTAGAAATCAGAATTTTGAAGAAATCAAGCTGAAATCGGTAAGAACTCTTCCTCCTGAGCTCTGATACCACATGTAGGATCGTTTGCACGACCAAAACGAGTCGTTCAGAAGAGTTCTAATCAATACGAGAGGCGGAAACAGACGTATTAATGTTGAATCAGCTTGATATACACTTTAATTGTCTTGTTTATTGATATAACAACGTTTTACAGCCCGGAGACACTTCGGCAGCACCTCGGCACCCGAATCAGAAAGTTATAAATGAAATGACCAAGGCTACCATTTATAGGGAAACCTATTTCGCACGAAATGGCTTAAGCGAAATGGCCAGTTCCATTTCGTACGAAATGGACAAGTTGCATTTCGTGCGAAATGGCCACATCCTACATTTTTCCCATTTTTCTCATAAACCGTGCCCTGATCTATCAAACCTATTACAAGACTCGATACAAGACGAAGTCGACAGACATATGCACCAACAGCTTCAGGGAATGGCTAGCACCGCTTAATCAACTTGTATAGTATTTAAGTATGAGCGTACAATTTTGCTATGCGGTTTAGAAGATGTGATATGACTTTTGAGTATTATGAGAAAAAAAACATTCTCTATATTGTTTCGAGAGAGCATGTGATTTGTGAGACGTAAAAGAAAATGTCTTATTGAACATGGTGTTTTTTCCACATTTTCAATTTTGTTTTGTTTGTTTTTATTAAGGATCTGAGTTGTACTCGTTTAAAAAAATTCGGTCACAAGTATAGAAAACTTACATCAACCTTTTGAAGGACGAATAACTTCTGATGGTAATGCATGTTTTTAAGCTTCTCAATGGTAAGAGATTATCTTTTTAGATATTTATAAAGCTGGTTATGGAGAAAGATTCATGGCTTTAACTCTTGCTTGTAGAGAAGTTTCATTCTCATCAAAGACTGTTTCTTCTAGGCTACTGGCTAGACATTAGCATCTTAGAATCTAGGGGAGGTAGTAGTCCGAAGGAGTCAAGTGCGACGAACTCAAGTTCGGAAATGTTCATTTGTATAAATTTGGTAGAAATTTAAATTTTCTACAAGTAGAATTCTAGTTCTATGATTTACATTTCTTCCCATTTTGTATTGTATATCTTTCAAATATTTTGAATACTTATAATCACTTATTGGTAGATTTACTATATCAAGTCATTTCGGATTCAGTTGTCTATACTAATAAACATCTTTGTGTGTAGAAGTGTTTGGGCATAGGAGTTGTGGGCTCAAACTTATGTACTCTTTGTTACATATGATATACAAGAGTTTTGTATAATATACATTAGATGATTAACAACATCTCAACCTACCTACAATTCTATCATATTAAAATAATGGCAAATCTCAATAATGGTTAGTAGTCATCAAGCAACCACATCTATGGCCCTTATAATTAATTTGCTAAAGCTACACTCCAAGAATTTTAGTGTTCCTTTATTGTTTCTGATTATAACAGATATAAGACTTTGGAGATACATATCCTATTTTAATCAAATGCGACTTAATCATACAGACAATCTTTCTAAAAAAATTACTTTGTATGGCATATATAAGTATTATAGATGATTAGTGGACAAAGTTATAAAGAAATGTGGATCAAGGCATATCCAACCAACACTAGCTTCTGTCTTTAATGAAATGTAAAGCACATCATAAGCTTGAATGAGGTTTCTCGTAAAAGGCTTATATTATCATTAAAATAAAGGGTAAGAAAACTTTTCATGGAAAAAGGATAATTTAATAAAATGAATGTGAAATTTAAATTTTACTAGAATTTAGAACCCGCGCTTTGCGGCGGGTTCGTTAAACCAAACATAAAATATACGTAAGAGCATTTAACCATGCATGGGCATTACGGCTTGTTAACTTGTAAAAAATTAAACAAAACGTAAAATATTGAAAAGAATAACCAAGCCAAGTTGAAAAAGTTGAAACACACACGTATGCAATAGGTAAAAAAATTATCATCTTAAACAACATTAACTATTTGTAATGTATAAGTATTCATAAATAGCAAAAAATCTTTTAAACATCTTAAAAGTAACAATTCTAGTATCTTTCACCAGTACATATTTATTTATCATATATATATAATAAAATAATATTATCGTATAGGTACAGCATTTCTAGTTCTTTCAAAATTAACTATAATAATAATAATAATTAAGACACTTACAAAATCAAGGCTAAAACCATGTGTTGTATGTTATTCTACAAATACAAATACCATCATCAAAAAAATGAAAAATGTCAGTAGTGCATATCAGCCTCTCTCTATCATTCACACTTTCTATACAAATGCCAGCAAAACACCGCCACGCCACCTTAGCACCACCACCACCACAGCTCTATCATCTCATACCACCGTCTCCCAGCTCCACCATCTCGCCACTGTGACCCGATCTCTCCACCACCATCACTACCCACCACCACCTGACTGTCATCATCACAAAACACCATCACCACACAACCGTGAATGACCACCTCGGCTCCGACCTAAACGCCATTACCCTGTTTCTCTCTCTACATTCTCTGTAAAAACAATCTCCCTACAACCGCTGAAACCATCACCTGGAATCGGACTTCTCTCCTCTCCGACTTCGCCATCCACATAATCATGCTACCGCCGCCATACCAACACACCACCGTCTTGGCCTGAGAAATGGAATTGCCGCCGTCACTCTACAGGCGTGGCCATCGTCGTTGGCTTGTTGCAACACCACCTCATTATAACTTATCAATGGTGGTTGTATCAGGAGAGAGAGAGAGAGAGAGAGAGAGAGAGAGAGAGAGAGAGAGAGAGAGAGAAGAGATTGACCAATTAATTAAAAGCAATAAAAAATAAGAAATAACAGTGTTTGACAAATGGGTGAAAGAAATTTGAATAGGTTGACCAATAGAATGAAAACAAAATTGAACAGTAAAATTGAGTCTTGCAAGAAACTTGCTAATTAATATAGGGAAAATAAATGAAAATAGTTTAATTTAGTAGATATTGCATTGATTTATGCCACCTTAATTAATTGAACAACCTTTATTTATTAAATGTGTTTTCATCTCATCCCATCCCACGTAACTAACTATTTTTTTCTCTTTATTGTTACAACCATGATTTCCGGCCATCGAAACCAACCTCCAAAATTCTAACTAACAGTTAGCAAAAATTAAAATCATGAATGGACTTGTACCTTCTTATGACTGCACAGAAAACACAGGTGTGGCCAGAGTCAGGCAGTAACCCCGACGATCGATGTCAGCGATTGGCATCAGCGGTTGTTGTGCAGATTTACATAAACACATGCGTTTACGCTGTTTTGCGAGTGGATTCGGGATATTCTATGACACTCAGTTGTTTTATACGTCTCTTGATCGATATCCGATTCTCAGTCGAATGTGTTTATACGCACATCAATCCAACATTCATGAAATCTACAGTGAAATATAGAAAATTACCAAGCAAATTATTGAACAACCGGCTCCTCTGTTGCATTTTCCCCCCGCGAACGATGACCATGGCCACCGAACCACGTCACCGATCGCATTCAGAAACATGATCACCGTGTTTGAGAACCCGACGGTGGTTTCGTATATTCACTTCCTATCTCCCTCAAATGAAAAGATGGTTCGGGTTGGGTTATTGAAATCGTGACAAATCAGAGGGGTGGAAAGATATAGAAAATTAATGGAAATTCGGTTACAAAATTAAGGAATTTGGAGAGCGATGTGTTGATAACGCGTGATAAAACAAGGGAGAAGTAGAGAGACTGATTCAATCCGTTTATTCATCTGACATATACATTATATATATAAATTAGTACAATAGAATCCCTAAAAGCCTAAAGCCCATAAACATTAGGTTGGGCCATAAAATGGTTGCATTCATAACAAATATGGATTTATAAACTTTTGTGTTTTTTATATCAAATCACCATCTATTTGAATAAAAACAAATTCTCTATCCACATATTAATTTTCCTCTAAAAAATTATACCCAAACACACACCATAATAATACATTGGGAGCCTCAAATAAACGGTATCGGAGCCCCAAATAAAAAATTATACCCAAACACACAACGTATATACAAAGATCATTCGGTACTAGATGTGAACAAAGCTCTTCAAATAATTAAGGGTTATTGGATTTGATCACATCCAACTATTCGCTTTTGGCCGCTGGCACTCTCAACTTTGATTTTGGCTCCCACCATTACCAACTTAACATGTAGTGTGTCATGACACCCCGTCGTTAAATAAACACTAACTGGGTTTGTTTTATAAGCCTACGTGTCATATTAATCCAACGTGGCATAGTGACGTGTACTGGACACCTATTTCACCATCATAAAAACCCCAAATATCATTTCACTTAACACAACTCAACAACTCAGACGCTCATATCTCTTCTTATCAAGCCCTAATCTTTGTTAATCAACAATTGAAACCAAAAATCACACACTACAGAGGTACGTTTTATGTTAGGGTTTATTGCATTTTGATATCATACGCTGATTGAACTGATGGGAGTTATCGAAGTGATGCTTTGATATGGTGGATCAGTAGATTTTGACCCTTTTGACCCATTATGGCTTACGTTATAAAGTGTCTTTCAACAACTAACGGTTGTTATCAACGAGTGATCAAATTACCGTTTTACCCTTATTATTTATGTTGGTTTACCCTATAAGGTAATCATTCAAAACTCATTATCTATTAGTCATTTCATGACTAAATAATCGTAATAGTCCTTTTTAACCATTAAACATGGTTTATTATCATTGTCTTTGTTCTGAACCGCACATGTCGTGTTAGAACATCATAATTCAAATATGACTTTCTATTATTCATAACTTATAACACAAATAGGTATTCAATAAAAGATGTAAGCTTTACTTACCTTGCATCCAAATTAGGCTTTTTCTTCATACTTGATTCGTTTGACCCGCTTCATTCCCAAGCTTTCACCTAGCTTGTCAAGCGTCAAACTTATGATCCCCTAGCTTGGGTGATCATTTATTCACGTTCAATTGTGAATTTGGACCGTGTTTAAGCCTTCAATTTGATGATATTGATAGAGTTAGCGTTTTAGCTCCATGGGAGCTCTCTGAGATCGAACAGAACACACACACACACACCGTGTGTGTTTTGTTTTGTTTTGTTTTTATTAAACAACTTTCACTTGTCCAGTTTTGGCCCCTCTTGTTTGGTTAGTTATTAAGTAGGCCATAACCTACTTATTTCTAACAATATTCCCACTTATTAACTAGGTTAAATATTCCTAGTTAATTTAGTGGGTTTGGGGAATTTATGACTCAGTTTGTTTTAAGTCCCATTAACTCGGGTCTTCTATAAACTTTATTTCCAAAAAGCATTCATTTTTCCCCCTTTTTTTTATTAAATATTAGGTTTAGTTATATAAATCCTAATATTTTTCGGGTTAATTTTACCACTAATGGTACTTTACCCGTCTTTTAGTATTAACGTGGTTTGATTTCCAAACTTGTTTTCGGGGTGTTACTGGTATGTAGGAATGAATTTGTCATACTTAAAACACTTGCATCTATAATCTTGACCTGATGTGATTGAGGATGAACTGTTTTGTTAGGTGAGATTAGGACAATTAATGACCAAGGAGGGGTAGGGTTTGGTATTGATATTGTAATTTTAATTATGTAGACTTTTTTAAGTAATTTAATAGACGAGGTGTCACTAGAGACTTCTGTTCGGTTCATGATACATCTGAAATAAAATATACATTCAACTATTCAAGACATAAAAGGAAATTTTCAACTTCTTGTGGAGACTCAAAATGTAGAGCTCATACGCTGCGGACTCAGGCATCCAAAATTTTTTTGTAGAGACATAACGTTATACCTCAGGGATGCAAATTACACTTTACTCTATATTTTAATTTGATTTAAAAAAATAAGTTTTTTTTTTTTTTTTCAATTTGTGTTAATAAAATTCAATATTTGATTATTAGTATATATTCATATTAAGAAGATAAAACGCATATGGCCTACGATCTTTCAGGTTAAAGTTTATTAGATTACGATTTTTTAAAATTACGACGTAATGTTTTTATTTTATTTATGTTTTGATGTGTAGAATCGAGTTGTTATAACAAACCGAACATGTGTAGATATTATTTTGGTAAATGACTTTATTTTTTAAGTGTTATTTTAGTTACCACAGTGTGTAGCTCCAAACCGATACGTGTTGAATTCCTGCCCCAACACGCTAACTGAATCACACTAGTATATTTTAAAAAAGGGCTTGCTATACACATGCCATACAGGTAATCCCACACCGTTTTCAAACAGCCGTTTGAACGGACGACCATTTGAAGTTCCACCGAACGATTGTTTAAAAGTTAGAGCGTGCATCATAGCCCCATACTTTTAAACAATTGTTTTAGTTTAGGAGTGGCGTATTTGACTTTGTTGGTGGTGTAGGATAGGAGATCCCTTCTTAAAGATGTAAAAACAAAATGTGCGTGTTTGTTTTTTGTTTTTCCATCAAATAAAGTACAAGTAAGACATAGTTGAAGATAAACATCAATGGATTTTGTGATGTCCTTATATATTGCCAACCTTTAATCAAAGACTCAAACTAGAAATGGATGTGTGGTTTAAATTTAAACTAGTATGCATTTTAATTTCACACGGTGTCAAACTAGAAATGGATGTGTGGTTTAAATTTAAATTAGTATGCATTTTACTTTCACATGGTGTATATATATATGTATTTTAATTCCACATGGTGTCAAACTAGAAATGGATGTGTGGTCTAAATTTAAATTAGTATGCATTTTACTTTGACATGGTGTATATATATCCAACACAACTTACATGAGAATAGACAGCCACATAACCCACAAAATGGAGTTTCTAATTATTGTGAGTCTGCTGTTATCTTACATCCTCATCCGAGCCACATTCTCAGTTTTTGGTGTTGGTAGACCCAGGAACTTGCCTCCAGGCCCAACACGGCTGCCAATCATCGGAAACCTCCACTTGCTTGGAGACCAACCACACGAGTCCCTAGCCAAACTAGCCGAAACCCATGGCCCAATAATGTCCTTAAAACTTGGTCACATCACCACAGTTGTCATCTCCTCCGGCACTGCCGCCAAACAAGTACTCCAAAAACAAGATCTCGCTTTCTCCACCCGTCATATCCCAGACTCCGTGCATGCCTATAACCACGGCCAGTATTCGGTCGTGTGGCTCCCTATCTGCACCGAGTGGCGTACCCTTAGAAGGATCCTCAACTCCAATATCTTCTCCAACAAATCCCTTGAAGCTAAGCAGCACTTGAGGAACCAGAAAGTTGAAGAACTAATAGCATACTGTCGGAAAGCTAGTCTATCAAATGATTATGTAGACATCGGTCGGGCTGCTTTCAGAACCACACTGAATTTTATATCCAACACTATTCTTTCCAAGGATGTAATAAACCCGTATGAGGATTCAGGTAAAGAGTTTAAGGACGCGATTGGTAAAATTATGGAAGACGTTGCAAAGCCAAATCTTGTGGACTTTTTTCCGGTGTTGAAGAAGATTGATCCTCAAGGAATCAGGAAAAGAATGACTTGTAATATGAAGAAGGTACTTGAGATATTTGACGAGTTAATAGAAGAGAGGCTGCGAACGGGAAGATTTGAGCAAGATGATGTTTTGGACGTGTGTTTGAAATTCATTCAAGATAACCCAAATGAGATCAATCATACACACATAAAGAGTTTGGTTTTGGTGAGTAACGTTTTTTTATTTTAAATGAATCTGTACATATTCTTAAAAGTTACACATAATTTCACTTGATTGTCTAGGATATGTTTGCCGCCGGCACTGATACAACCTCAACTACATTAGAATGGGCCATGGCAGAACTACTACGCAACCCACATACAATGACTAAAGCAAAAGAAGAGCTTGAAGAAGTTGTTGGTAAAGGTAAAATCGTAAAAGAGGATGATGTCTTGAGGCTGCCCTACTTATCGTGCGTTGTGAAAGAAGCCTTACGACTGCACCCGCCAGCCCCCTTGCTCCTACCTCGAAGAGTTGATAAACAAGTACAACTCAATGGATACACCATCCCAGAGGGTACACAAGTGCTTGTGAACGCATGGGCCATAGGACGAGATCCAACCATATGGGATGACTCGCTAGAGTTCAAGCCAGAAAGATTTTTGGAGTCTATGCTTGATGTTCGAGGTCAAGATTTCGATCTAATCCCTTTTGGTGCTGGACGAAGAATATGCCCTGGTTTGCCCCTTGCAACCCGGATGGTCCCTATCATGTTGGGGTCATTACTCAATAATTTCGACTGGAATTTGGACCCAAAAATTAAACACGAGACTTTGGACATGGCTGCCAAATTTGGAATCACCTTATCGAAGGCGAAACCACTCTGTGTTGTTCCAGTCCTAATTAAGTAGCATCCACCCATTCACATGATATTTTAAGGATCCATCATCATCCTTTTAGACTCAATTACGTAAGATGCGTGCTTTTTTTCTTTTTTATCACTTACGTGTCAGTGAAAATAATATTCAGGAGTGATAATGGACGTGTATTTTCTGTTTGAATTGTGTGGATGATTATTATTATTTTGAAAATTAATTTGTTCACCTTTTGCTTATCTGACCAAAAATTGTAGTAGATAATTATTGGATCATTGTTTTAGTTAGAGTTAAATGCCTGGTTGGTTTCTGTGATTTGCGAAAATTGCAGACTTGGTCCTAATGGTTTATTAATTACAAAGTTGGTCTTAATAATTGTAATTTTTGCACTCGGGTGGTCCTTATCACTAACCTCTGTTAAATTTCTCAATTAATTTGATGTTAAATGACCAAATTGCCCTCCACAATAAAAATATAAAAGTAAAAATAAGAAACCCACCCCATCTTCGGGCATGTTTGGGATTCCTTCTCAAAACAACTTTTAACTTCTACTTATTACTATTCAATAAGTCAGGATTTCATGACTTTTACTTTTTTTTAACTTTTCAACACACAAAAACTCATTATAAGTCAATAAGTTAACCCAAACACTCACTAAAAACCAACTTATTAACTTATTATAAGTCAATAAGTTAAAAGTTGTTCCAAAATAAGCTAACCCAAACACCCACTTCTTCTTCTTCAAAACCCCCCTTCTCTCTGAAACACCAGTGACCACCATCAGCCATCATCTTTGTTACCTCACTGTGGTATGCAAGTTTTATAGCAAAATGTACAACCATGTTTAATTCAAACTTTGATGGTCTTTCCCCTTTCCAAACGGAAGAAAGAAAGAAAGAAAAACCCTCATAATCATTTTAGCTCACACTCTCTGAAACCAGAGTGAAATGGCGGATGCTTCAAGGGAACGGAACGGCGACGGTGACAGAGACCATAGGGCTAGTAATCGGAAGAGAAAAGGCTGCAATTTCATCGATTTATTCAATGGTGAATGTGAAGTTGAGAACGGGTCTTCAAGCGACGTTGAGTTTCAGATAAAGAGTAAGCATTCTTCCGATCATCGTCATTGCTTGCTAAATTTTGTTCATTTAGGACTAATTGTATGTAACAACTTGCTTGATAAATAGTATCGATCTTCCGATCATCGTCATTGTTGCTAAATTTTGTTCATTTAGGGCTAATTGTTACGTTTTTATCAGATTTTTGACGTTATGGTAAGATAAACGTGTTAAGTGGTGGTGGTTTTCAGAGAAGAGAGCTGAGAAGAGAAGTGAGAGAGATAGTGTGATTTGTATATTTTCTTTATTTCTTTTAATTGTTCAGGGGTAATATAGTCATTTCACACATAGTTAACTGAGAAATTTAACAGAGGTTAGGTCAGGGGACCAACCGAGTTCATTTCTGACAACTTTTAGGACCACGCGTGTAATTAATAAACCACTAGGACCAAGTATGAAATTTTTGCAAACCACAGGGATCAACCAAGCATTTAACTCTTTTAGTTATAACTAGTGTAGTCTTAATTAACTCAGCTCGTTAACTCCTTATGACATACAAAAGACGAAAAGAACTGGCGGGCAACCCTACTCGACGTGCTTGCATCGACTAGAAGATGAGTTTTTCTCATCATGGTGTTGAGTCAAAAACTATTTACCGTTTTGGTGTTCCTTGAACACTATTTTGGTAAATAGTTTTCATGAAACACTAAAATGGTAAATAGTTTTTTCCTTATCACCATTATAGGAAAAACTCCTAAAAGATTTGATCATCATGAGCATATAAGTAGTGTGGGTCCAAATTCCCATAGGTTCAGGTCATTAGGTGGTATTTAGGGGTAAAACTAATTATACAAACAATATATAACATCGTCACTCAACCCTCCCTACCAACCCATTTCATCTATAGTTTCGATTATTGGATTCCTCATTCTCATCTTCTCTTTGTAAATCTCTTTTCTGTCATAATTGAGGATATTTTTGGGATATTTTATTGAGCCAGGCCGATACGAGCTCAATATATATCCAAACAAGTAAACTTTATCCACATATGACCATAAATGGGTATATCCGCGAACCCAATGCGTAAAGAGTAACGGGTATCTAACGAGTGCGGTGCACCATTTTTATAATTAAGTATGAGAATGCAATTACCAATACCGACCCATTACCATCCACTATAAGGAAAAAATGTTTTTAGCATCAACATATGTCATTGCGACAACATACGTCGTTGTAGGATGTACATGTTGTCGACATACACAGTGGCGATGACAAGCACCAATACATTTGACGTTCCTTTGACACTATAGAGTAAATGGTCGCTAGCAAAGGTTGCGTAGCCAAAGGGTCACCTTTAGACGACATGTCCTCGCCAAATGGCCATCCAAAAAGATTTATGGCTTAAAAAAGTTTTAATAGATCAAATTTCTACAATGTAGTGTCAGTGTGTCGTCGCCATATGGGTCTTCTTTTATTGCTTAAAAATGTTCTATTAGATTAAGTTCCACCCTATAGCGATGACTTTTGGTCTCCATAAGGGTCAAATCAAACAAATAATTTTTGGCCTACGGCGACGACATGTCATTGCCATAGGTTCAGTTTAAACAAAAATGTTTTTTTTGAAAAAAATATTTTATAGGTTTTTTGTTAATTCAATTAAGTGTGTCCTCTACTGTGCAAATAGACTAGGATGAGTCGTACATTGAATATGCGTAAAAAGGAATAAATTAGTCAATTCGCTAGGTGTGTCTTGGAAGGCCATTCGCATGTAGTGATTAGAGAACGACTCCCATTCGTTAGGATGATGTTAGCGAATGGGAGTAGCCTATATATAACTAGTTCATTTGTTGAGATTGTCGGAAGTTTGATATGGAGATCACACTTGATCTCCCATGTTTGTCACAATACATTTTCGTATTTGATTGAATCTATGATGATTATCAATACATTTTACTATTCGGTTGTCTTTTATAGTAGTGTTTATCTCAACTACGTTCTTGTTACCAAGTCAATCACTAAAATCTAGATTTTGATCCTTAACATGAGTTATAGTGGTATTAGAGCTACAGTTATCGATCTAACAGTGGATTAGTGATTATCGAACGACTCCAATTCATTAGGATGATGTTAGCGAATGGGAGTAGCCTATATATATATATATATATATATATATATATATATATATATATATATATATATATATATATATATATATATATAACCGGCTCATTCGCTGAGAGTGTAGGAAGTTTGATAGGGAGATCACACTTGATCTCTTAGGTTATATATATATATATATATAACCGGCTCATTCGCTGAGAGTGTAGGAAGTTTGATAGGGAGATCACACTTGATCTCTTAGGTTTGTCACAATGTAACCTCATTCGGTAATTGAAGTTGTGATGATTATCAATACATTTTCCTATTCGATTGTCTTTTGTTGTAGTGTTTATCTCAACTCTCTTCTTGTTACCAAATCAATCACTAAAATCTAGATTTCGATCCTTCACACGAATTTACGGTGGTATTAGAGCTACGGTTATCGATCTATAAGTAGATTAGATCATTAATGACCTATCGTTAGGGTCATGCAAAAACCTAAATAACCTAGGTAGCTAGGGTAAGTAGTGTATCGTATCCACGAGGAGCATGTGGTTAGTATTACACATTTCATTTATTTATTTATTTAAACTAAAATAACTAAATTAATTTAAAAGTAATTAGGTTTAAAAACAATATATGAGAAAGCAACATCCTCCGGATTTCTGTTTCTAGGTTTCTCACAAAACTCGCTTGGTTAATTGGATAGCATGGTCGTGGGATTAATAAGTTGAAGTGATATTGAAGACAAGCTTTTAATAATAAGTTGTACAATCCAATTACCCAATTATAGATGTCAAATACCCAACTTAGTTACCAAATTGCTCACGACGTAAGGAAACCGAATACAAATGCGAATGATAAAAGACAAATAATTGAAACACATACAATTTGTTTAAATCAGCACATCAAGTTCACAATATTTAATAAAGAACAAATCCAAAAACCCAAAGAAAGTTCAAATGTTTAACTAAATGAACCGTTCATCTGGGACTTAGCCGCTCATACTCATCGCGTTCAAAGCCCACAACTCTAAAGTCTCTTGTAATCTTCTTGATTTGCCCGTCTATGGTACCTCCTATTCAGCCCCATGCGACAGTTGTGCCCCCCTCAAAAATTATCGTTGACCTATTTTTTTTTTCTCTTCGGTTCTTGTTTGGTCACAAGTCAAATGCCCAAATTAATTTTTATTGTAACTCAACCTACTATCGGTTCTTGTTAGGCCACAAGTCAAATGCCCAAATAAATTTTTCTTGCAACTCAACCCACTAGCTAACTCAAGCCCAATAATATTCTTTTATTATTTCCTGTTAATGTTGCGTAGACCAAGTCAACAAACCCATCCCTTTCTTTTGTTTGTGATCACCAATCCATGTGATAAATCAACAATGCAATTCTTTCTAGCCCATGTCCATAATTTAACGAATAGTCTATTTCACAATTTTGTACTTTAAGCTGGTTTAAGACCTGTCACAATTTTGTAGTTTACGTTCTTTAATACATGCTCAATAAATAGCAATTAAAATCACATGAAAATTATCACTCAAACACATCAATTCACTTTAAAATTAGGGAAAATTGCCAAAATAGAAATAGAAGTTGACCAATTTTTTTTTTTTTCAAAATTGTCACGCTCATGCGTCAGTGAAAGGACATATCACAGAACCTAACACGTGGGTTGCGTATGGCTATCACTTTGATACGTCCCTCAACAGATTTGCGACACGTGGCACTAAATATAGGTTGTGTCGCCCGACGCATCAGCGTCGCCTTTGGACGCATCGTATATGGCTTGCGTTAGGCTAGTCAGCTTGCGTCTCACTCCGGTTTGGTGAGCGCATCAGGCCGACACATCCCAATGCGCCAGGCCGACGCATCATGCCATCTGTCAGGTAGACGCACCCTAATGTGCAATGCCGACGAATCCCATTGTCAGAACGACACATCCCATCTGTAAAGGCTGATGATGCTTCCCATTCGTACACAACGACGCTTCCCATATGTATCGTACAATCAAGCGCATCTATCGAATCCTTAGACGCATTAAGATACCGTACAATTCATCACACGTTTTTAAAACACTTGGGACGCATTATTGATTTTTGTCACCCAATCAATTTTTTCCCATTTTTTTATACCAACGTTTCTCTTGAATTTCCCTAAATATCAAGATTGCTGAAAATATTATTGGTTAATAGATATGAGTGTTAGATTTGTTGTTTATAACGGTGGAAACTAGAAAGTCATTAATGTGAGCATTGAATATGTTGTTGACACTGAATCTTTTTTTTTTTGGAAGGAGACTTTCTGTACAAGACCGATTGGTCTCCGGGGACATGTCAAAGACATTCCCCGTCAACCCCGCATCTCCGGACGCGATGTTCGATCGGGCCCCGGCCGGCGCGCGAGCTGAATTCCGCCCGGAAACCATGCTGCCCCCACACGAGTTGCTGGGGTAACAGTTGGGTAAAACCGGGTTGCCCTCAAGACCGCTCCATACCTCGGAAGGAAACGATCCATCATTGGGACGTCCCCGCACCATATGCCACAAGGTGGAGTCGAACCGGCGACCTCCCAAAGGGAAGAAGCCGGCCTAACCACTTGGGCTATGGTGGGGATTGTTGACACTAGACTGAATCTATCAGACGTCTTTTAGAAAATCCAACAAATAATATTTCATATCAGAATTTTATGACATGTCTTTTTGAGACGTGTGGTTTCAAAACATCACACGATTATCCTACAAGATGTCAACCTTTATTGATCCTATCGATATAACAACGAATGATTATGATATTTCTTCTTTTTTCAAGATGGCTGAAAACAATCCTCATGAACTTTTTAAATTTTATGTTATACAAGAAGTTGGTGTCGGTTCATCTTGTGGTCACTCTTTTTATGATTTCAGCTATCCAAATTTAATTGGTCCTGTTTTTGAAACTGATGACTTCAATGATGGTCAGAAACCAAATTTTGACAGTTCTTTCGAAAACCCACTCCCTCCCTGATACTTCAACCGGTAAAAAAAATGTGATTCATCAGGTCAGTTTTAACGAAGGTTATATTTTTCGTAACAAAGAAGAGATGAAAATTGAATTAAAATGTGTCTTTTAGAATGTTTCGAGTATAAAGTAGATCATCAAAAACTAGTTTTGTAGCAAAAAATATAGCATTATGTGTAGGTGAAAATTGTGAGCGGCTTTTTAGGGCATCTAGTCGGATATCTAGTGATATGTTTTATGTTAAATATTTTAACAATAAACATATATGCTCTAAGACGTAGACATATCAACGTCTGCGTCAATCAAACCCGAAGGTGGTGGGTAGTTACTTAAAAGAACCATTACAACACGGCGGGCGCATTTACCAATTCACCGATATAGTTAAAGATTTTAGACAGAAATTTGAAGTCAATCTATCTTACATGCAAGCTTGGCGTGGAAAATGTAACGCATTAAAACTTTTGCAAGGAAGTTTAGGAAATTCTTTCGCTGAACTTCCACTCCTTTGCTATAATTTGGAGAAGGCAAATCCCGGAACAGTTACTCACATATTGACGGATTAAGCGTGTCCCTTTGAAATGGTCTTCCTCGCCATTGGTGCTGTGGTAAGTGTGATATTGCTGGTATGTAATATCTTCTTGTTGTAATTAGGTAAAATTGATGTTTAATTTTTAATATTTAATTGCTTCCAAATTCGTAGTTTTATTAGTAATTTAGGATCAGTGATTATCATGACCTAACGCACTTGAAATGTATGTTTAAAGGAACTATGTTCTAGGCAGTAGGCATGGATGCAAACAACCAGATTTTGCCTATTGCCTACGATATTGGTAAATCTGAAGACGGTCTGTCTTGGACCTGGCTCCTGTAAAAAATAAAAGATTGTATTGGCGTTCATCCAGATTTGGCGTTCATATCTGATCGGGCGTATTCTATACACTTAGCGATACGGGCCATGTTTCCAGAAGCCTTTCATGGTGTCACACCCCGACCAGCAGCGGACAAGGTGACCGAGGCATGATTGGTGGGTCCAAATCTTTTGACATACTATTAAAAGTTTCAATATTTATTTATTCAAAAATTAAATAATCCAAATAACACATAATTCAAATCAGCAAGTACAAAATCAAAATCTCCCAACTTAAATAACTTCATTTTTCTTCTAAGGCCCAAATCCTACGTGATCCTTTCTTCATGCTTGTTCACCTGTATCATGTGTAAATGTAGTTTTTGGTTAACAAAGGTTGGTGAGTAAATCTTATTTGTTTTTTGAAAAAATGTATCTTATTTTGTTTATTGCAAAACATGTTGTTAGTGCATTATGTATGTAGCTTCCGTCTGTATCGAGTCTACGTAATTTGTCATGTAATGTGTCGTTGTACATTTATGTATGTATGTTATTTTGTATCTAGACAAAACGGGAGACGGAACCTAAGTATGTAAAGTGATCCGGACGGATGGGCATCCGGACGGATGACCATCCGACCGGATGACATCCACCTCTCCCTGACTGCCTATAAATAGATGTGTAGGGGTCTTAGTTTAGAACTTTTTGCCATTTTGTCTAGCGAAGCTCTGTCCAGTTGTCATCAGGATCTTTGTACTTTCATATTTCTCAAGGAGATTGGGAATGTTTACAGTGGATATCGTTGTTGATGATTCTCTGACGATGCCGAGGGATTCCGCACCTCTGTATTGATCGATTCGCACCGCGTTCTTCATCGTTTAGAACCGTTCCTGCGTTGCACTCACAAGTGGTATCAGAGCCACAGAAGGTCGAATCGGAGATAGTTACAGCGATTTCACAAGGATTTCAGCCGATTTTAGCCGTTTTCAGTCAAATCTCACCAGAAATTTTGACCATTTCATCATCTTCTTCTACATTTGTGTCTGTTTTTCATATTTTCACACCTAAAACTACTAAAAATCCAAAATTGACAGACAATTTACAGACAAAATGGACTAAAATTGACATCAAACGGATCGGAATCTGTTATAGATCATTCCTACAAATTTTCATAACAAAATTCGAGCTAAAACACGTCCAATCGATCAAAAACATGAAAAGTTTTACGAGTTTTGCTGACGTTAGTCATCCGATCGGATAGCCATCCGATCGGATCATACCTGTTATTGTTCTTGTTTAAGCTGCTGATGTCATACTCATCCGTTCGGATCGCAATCCGACCGGATAAGTATTGTTGTGTTTACAAAGCTTAGTTACAAACCAACGAAGGACCATCCGATCGGATTGCCATCCGACCGGAGGGCCATTCGTCACTTGACAACTTTTGTTACTTAGATCATTTGTGTCATCCGTCCGAACGGCCATTCGAACGAACGACCATTCGATCCAAGTGTTTGACATTTTGAAATTTGACCAAGTGTTTGACTTTTCAGGTACGATCATGGCAGGCGAATTCATGAATCCTTTCAGCGATATCTTTGCCTACAACACAGGATACACATCTTCCAACACGAATACCAACACGAACCCAATGACTGCTTCCAAGGCGATTTCTGACTCATTAAGTGTCGTCAATGCATACGGCACGTACAACAAACCCCCAAAGCTAATGGCGATTGAGGATTATAATAGATGGGAGAAGCGGTTCGATGGGTGGTTAAAAGCATTTGCATATGATAGTTGGAAATGCATGAAAACTGGATTCAATGCTTCAAGGGCATATCATGAAAACTTGGTAGACCAGGAACAGGAAGATTTTATATTCGAACAAAAATGCATTGCCTTGCTACATCAGTCAGTTCGAGATGATATCATTTCGTTGATTGACTACGATAACTCGAAAGATTTGAGGTTAAAACTTGAAAAGAAATGTACGGGGGTGAGGAAATAGTGAAAAATAAGAAATGGTTGTTGAAAAGGGAATTTTATTTGTTCACATGTATGAAAAATGAGAACGTACGTCAAATGATTGAAAGGTTCTGTCATCTAAAGGCAGAATTAGATAGATATGGAATCAAGATAGACAAAGATGAGATGGTTGATAAATTGTTCGAGGCTTTGCCAAATGATCAAGACTGGCAATATTTCGGTCTAGTGCTCAAAAACACCAAGCCAATGGCAGAAATGACGATAGACTGGTTGATCGAGAGACTTGAAGGTCATGAGCTGGAAATAAAGAAGATGAACAAGGTGAACAACACACAGTATCAACAAAATGTTGATCTGTATTATCGAGGCAGTATGATTCCCAAAGTTACATCACCAAAGACTGCCTTTAGTGCTGAAAGCTCTAATGCTATGACACAAGAAAAGCCCAGCAGCGGTTCTTCATCAAACAACGGTTATCATGGAATTGGTTCGAGTACATCTTCTTCATCCGCATCAAACAATCAGCAGTCACAAAATGCTTCAAAGAATGTATTCCAGTGCAACATTGTTGTTAATCTAAACAATGCACAGAATTTCAACGAAGAAACAATAAAGCAACAGATGGTATTTCTAGCATCGATTCTGGAGTCGTACGAAAGCTTAGTTGCCGGAAAGATTGGGAACACCAATCTAACAAAAGAGGACTACGATCAAATAGATCCAGAGGAGATGGAGCTGATTGATATTCCCTGGTGCATGGCGAGTGTGATTCGCAGAGCTCAAAGATTTATGGAAATTACCGGGCGAAACTCTATTGGAGGTCCCTCAACGAAGCTTGGCTTTGACAAATCAAAGGTGACTTGTTTCAAATGCAAGCAAAATGGACATTTCAGACGAGAATGTAGAAACTCTGCAGCTGATGAGATAGCAAATCCTTTTCATTATGATTATTATAGAAAGGCGGTCTATCATCAAAACCGTGAGGAGCCACCGAGAATGAAGCAGATTGAAGAACCTCCAAAAGAAAAATCAAGAGCTTTAGCGGTGATCCAAGATGATGAGGGATTTGATTGGAGTAAATTTTTGCCTGAAGAGGACGCTGTTGGTTATGCATTTATGGCAACTACTGAGTCAACATACAACCGAGAAAGGAGTATTGCACAAAGACAGAAGCAAAAGATCTTTGAAATTTACAAAGAAGCCAAAAAGGCTAGAAGATGGGATCCGGATCGTGAGTGCTACTTAGATCCAAAAGGCAATATTTGCATAGATCCATCAAGCATTGATTTGGAAACTCTCATAAAAGCAGTTCCACCAGTCGAAGAACAGATCAAGATTGACACAACAAACAGAGTCGAGAAAGAAAAGCTCAAACAGGAGAGTCGTGAAAATTTTTTGAGATCCATGGTGTCAAAGAAGGTGGACGATAGGATCATTGATACTACAAAGGAGATGACAGCTGAGAATCTAACAAAAATGGCAGACCAAGTTCTAATGCCGAAAGCACTTGAGGTAGATTCCAAGTCTGCTTCTAGTTCTAAGTCATCAGGAAAGGTCAGTAGTAGTGGTTCTGAAAATGAATCAGGTAAGGCTGATAATGCTAACACAGAATATGCTTGCAAAGGTTGCACGAAAGAGTGCAAAGTTTGCAACACACTTACATATCTCTCAAACAAAAGTATCCAAGAGCTGATAGAAAAAATGGGTTCAATTGATAGAGAAGTTCTAAGTCGAGATAAACTGATTAAAGCTTCAAATGAAAGAATCAAAGAATTAACTGAAAAGATTGAAAATGATAAAAGTGATGTTGAACGTTTTCAAAAAGAAAATGAAAAATTAACTCTTGAAAACAGAAAAATTTCAGAAAATTTTGACAAGTTGAAAAGAACGGTAAAAGATTCAGATGAAGGCAACGGTAAAACTTACAAAGAAAATACTCATTTATCAGGAGTTCTTCAAGCGAAAGAAAAACTGATAAACCAGCAACTGGATGAGATCGCAAGTCTTAAGCTTCAATTTCAAGAAGCTAAGATCGAAAATGAGAGAATAAATCTGAAGCTTACCAGCTATAACTCCGCTAGCTTTGTTCTTCAACACATAGTTCCTAAACCAATCGGGAAGAACAAAGCCGGTGATGATGTTTACTCAGATGGAACACGGGTGGGTTATCATCAAGTTCCACCACCTGTGCTTAACAATTTTTCAAAGAAACAATCTGGGTTGGTTAACGAATCAGAAACAAGTGAGAAAGCCGATGTTGAAAAACTGCCAGAAAACGTTGATGTAACACACACTTCACAAACTGATGAAGACAGTATCCAATCTGAAGTTGTAAAAAATGTTGTTGAAAATGTACTAAAATCTGACAGTGAAACAACAGTTGAAGATGAAGAATGTTTTCTGAACAACTACATCCCGAAACCAAAATCCCAGAACAACTTAAGTGATGAGCCAAGCCTTGTCATGTACAAGATGCAAGGTTCGGATAAGTTGTACTCGGATATTGAGTTTCCAATTGAAAATGTGAATCTCGATAAACTGAAGAAAGTTTTCAAACTTGTTGAGATTGATGTTTCTGAGGTTAAAGGTCTGAAAAGTTCTAAAAGGATGTTAAACTTTGAACGTGATAAATCTTACTACAAGAAACCTGTTATGCCACCACGTTTTAATAAAAACAATCAAAACAAATGGTCGGGTGGATATCAGGGAGGTAAGAGTTACTCAAAAAGGAATTTTCAGAAACAAAAGTTTGTTGAAAAGAAAGTGTTTGTCAAGAGCTCAAGCTCAATTTCCGAACAAGAATCGAAAATCTTTTCAAAAACAAATGAAGATTTTTTTGCTAAAAAGGCCTCACAGCCGCAGACTGAAGGTAAAAGTCGGGATGTCGATACCCGAACTTGCTTCAAATGCAACCAAGTTGGTCACATTGCACGTAAGTGTACCAATTTGAAAGCTAAGTATGTGGTTGTTGAGAACCCAAAGAAAGCAAACGATGTCAAAGGAAAAGCGCCTATATATGTTGAGAAGAAGATTTCGAAATCTGAAAAGGTTAAAACAGAAGTTAAACCTGTTAAACAACCGGTCCCATCACAACCGGTAAAGAAAAATGATAAATTTTACAAACGGGTTGCTTCTCCTCAACAGACATGGATGCCAAAGTCAAAATCACAAGCCAAGACATCTGATGAAGCAAAACCAAAGGTTCAGTCAAAACAACCGTCTTCAACCAAATCGGTTAAGATGGATGTACCTTTGGATTATTTCATAAAGCTTGAAAAACAAACTTCGACCACACCAGGGAAGAAGTATGTTCCAAAGAAGGTTCAACCATCTGGTCAACCTAAGGAGGATGAATTCTTTCTATATAAAGAGGTTGAGGTTGGAACCGAAGAAAGTCTGAGAATGAACGACAAAAATTTCCCACAACTATACATAACAACAACTCACCTTAACGTCAAGCTACCCGAGTCAAAGGAGGCTTGGGTCGCTTCAACTTCTAACTAACTTGTTTTGAAATGTGCAGGAGCTCCCGAGATCTATCTCGAAGTGGATTATGGATAGTGGAGTGTCCCGGCACATGACAGGGCGAAAGACCCTTTTGTACGATGTTAGAGGTTTCAACGGTGGTTATGTCGGTTTCGCGGGAAACCAAGGAGGAAGAATAATCAGGGAGGGCACGTTATTAAACGGTGTCATTACATTTGAAAGAGTCAACTACATACCGGAATTGGAGAACAATTTGATCAGCATTTCTCAGATTTGTGACAGAATGTACACAACTCATTTTACTGACAAGGAGTGTCTGATTCTGAAGCTGGGATTTGTTATTCCCGAGGAGTGGTTCATCATGCGAGCACCAAGGGTAAACGATCTGTACGTGTTGGACATGAGCGTTGCTACGACTACCACGGGTCACCCTTAGTGTTTCGTATCGAAAGCTACTGAAAAGGAGTCAATATTATGGCATCGAAAAATGGGCCACATTCACCTATGTAAGATGAACCACCTGGTGCATAACGATCTTGTTAAAGGTGTTCATCTGAAGAATTTTCACCTGGAGGGAGAATGTATTAGCTGTCTGAAAGGCAAGCAACACAAGAAATCTCATCCGAGAAAAATGGTGAATTCGGTCTCGAAGCCACTTGAAAGACTTCACATGGATCTCTTCGGTCCTGTGAATGTCAAGAGCATTACTGGAGATCTTTACTGCCTAGTGGTTACCGATGATTATTCGAGATTCTCGTGGGTGATGTTCCTAAAGTCTAAAGATGAAACATTTGAGAGTTTGCTGAGATTATTCAGAAAGATAGAGAACCTGTACCAAACCCACATCTGCAAACAACGAAGTGACAATGGTACGGAGTTCAAAAATAACAAAATGGAAGAATTCTACGACGAGAAAGGTATATTGCAAGAGTTCAGCGCTCCATACACTCCACAGCAGAATGGAGTTGCAGAAAGAAAGAACAGAAAGCTGATTGAAATGGCACGAACGATGCTAGCTGATTCAAAGTTGCCTATCAACTTTTGGGGAGAAGCTGTATCTGCCGCTTGCTATACGTTCAACCGGGTTCTTACTGTGACATCTGTGCTTGTACAAACTCTGAACAACTCAATATCAATAAAACAATTTATTTTGATCCCAATGTTTGTTATTTATGTTTAACATTTTGCACGTTTTGATTTTTGATCGATTTTAAACTCTATATCGCTTTCTGGGAAGTTATACGCAAACTGATGCGTAAACATAATCAGTTTAACACGACAAACACTCCGGAACAGCAAAATAATCTTAACATACCTTAAATAACCTTTACATAACTTAGAAATAAGTTTTGAAGGGTCTGGTATGGCAAAAACAAGTTTATTCGCTTACAGGGACTATTTGCGTCAAACTGCAAAAGTCTGCCGTTTCGTAAGGCAACGTATAGTCCGGAACTTGATCATAAGCTAAACATACCATAAATAACCTAAACAAAGCTTAGAATAAGCTTTGTGTGGTTCGGTGTGCGAAAATATGCTTATTTGATCTTACAGGGACTAAAAGTGTCAAAAACGGCGTAAGTTTGTATTTACGCGCACATCTTACGTTCTGACCACATTTGGACATCCAAAATTTTTGTAGACACTAAAATATTTTTATTTTAGTGATCGGCATGCAAAAATACCATTCGTCGATTAATTTGGATCGTTTTCGCGTCCGTTCGAGTTTCGTCGTAATTAAACGAATAACGTGACCGTACGACCAAACGAACAGACATCCGAGATATTTCCGGGCATATTTTGTGTCCTCTATACTTTGACCACATTGTAGAGCCTTGAAAATGGCTTAACGGGGGTTAAAAGTGCCAAAAATGATCTTAATCAAGTGTAGGGACCAAAACTGTAAATTGTGAAACTGTTTGCTGAACTACATTGGGCCGCGGGCCGCGTAAGGCTGACTCCAATCCTTACGCGGGGTGCGAGGGCATGCCAGCGATAGAAAACTCATTTTTAACAATCTGTTGCAACTTCAGGGGCTGTTCTTGCCATTTTTCTTGTGTGTTAGCCAAGTTAACACCTCTCCAAAGCATATTAGCTGGCTCTTAACACTTGTATGGCTGTGATTTCTTCCTTGATGGCCAAACAAACACTTGTGATGATCTTGTTCATCATCCACAAGTATAAATAGCCAAGCTCTCATTCCATTTCACTCACCCTTGATCTGATTTTCTCTAAGTTGAGGTTTATAACTTCATACCTGAGAATTTTTAGATCAAGTTCTCCCTAGCTTGGACCCTTTGTAAGCTTATTTCGTGCTTTTATCGCTTTTCTAGCATGAAAGTCAAACAGTGTTTGACTTTCAGCTTTGACCAGTCAATGGTCAACACAAAGTTCATTTGAACTTTGCAACGTGATTGTAATCACGATGGTTATAATCCTTAGTGATTATACCTACTGATTACCACGTTAACTAGGTGTAGTAACGAGTCAAAGTTTCGGTCAAAATGCGTTTTAGCGCGCATTTTGCAACGAAACTACTTTTAGGTATCAAAACACTTTGTTTTGATACCAAATCAGTTTTCTAAGTTAGTTAAACATGTTTTGACATGTATAACTAGTCACTATTAGTTTAGTGCTTGTTTAGGGTCGTAAGATAAGCGGTCTAGACAACCGCTTAGACTTTCGAACCTGACCCGTTTGGTCGATCATTAGGATCCGACCAAGCTTAGTTTAGTGATCATAATTGCATAGGGAATAACCTACTGAGGTTATACCTTATGATCACATAGGTTGGTTAGTTATTTGTTAAGTAGATTATATGCCCATAGAAAATGACCAAAATGTCCTTTTGAAGCATAAATCCGTATTTTGCATATGTGATCAACCTTTTGACTTGTAATCTGATTTAGTAACATGTTTAGGCATAATTGGGCATGTAAGACTTGGCATAGCACATAGTTAACCATCCGACCTTAGTCTTTCGCAAACGACGCGTTATGGTGGCTTAAACTACCATAACGGGTCGAAACGGGTCAAAAGCACATAGGTAGACTTCCAAATCAGAATGTTAGCTCTATTAAATCATGCCATATGAGTTCAAATACTCATTTGATTTATAGAACATCATTCTATCCTATCTCCCGATTTAGGATCCGATTATTAACATAGTTACCCATATTAGGTGCCGTGTTGATTCCGTGATCCTTGAAGCTTTATTTGGTCTTATTCTCAAGACTAATAAGCAAACCCAAGTGAGTACATAGTTCCCCTCTTTTACCGCTTTCAAATACTTTGGGGTGATACACATGTGCATACTTGTTACTTTCGTGCTTTTCATTGTTTTTATGATATAAACATGCTAGTTTTATCTAGTACACATATAGTACATGATTTCAACTATGTTTTGCTATGTATGTTGACTTAGCATGCTAGCACATTGATTTCATAGATACCTTTGTTGCATATGTTTACTCAACATATGGACATATTGTTTTACATGACATTTCGGCTATGTATGTTTACTGAGCATGCTAGCACAATTGATTTCATAAACATTTCTACTATGTATGTTTACTTAACATACTTAGTACATGGTTTTCATTTAGCATGCTTACATTGGTTATGACAGTTGGTATGTTTAATCGGGACAATAATACATTCATTAACATTGATCACGCCGCTCGGTAGTATGTAATGGTACCATAGGACTTGACAAATCCCGTTTCCGACTTCCTAGGTTTGTTTGGAAGTTGGGAATGACAGAATCCGATATACATAATTTAGATAAACCATTAATTTGTTTAAGGGTTTGTCGCCATAGTCGCAAGGCTTGAATGTATGCGATTAACCTTATTGCATAAATGTTTGTAATCATAAGGCATTGTTTTTCTGCAAAACATAACATTTGATTTAAACTTAGGTTTATTCAAAAACTTTGTTTTGTACATTTTCCTATGGGGTTGAGTAATTACTAGTTATTCACCATACATGACATTTGTTTTCACATTGACATTATCATATAGTTTGAGTAGATACTTTCTACTTGCTATACATTTTGGTATACATGATACAGTTTACACATGACATTGAACATGGTTTACACATAAACATTTTGACATTGGTTTTAAACAAGACATTTTGGTTGATTATTGATAAGTGACTTATATAACGAGGCTATGTGCAATGTGATAAAAGCATGGTGGATACGCCGCTGGTACTTCCGATATATAAGTGCTTTTATTGTATTATACATTGTTGCGTTATCTAAACCACTTGACAAAGACATGAAACATTTTATATAGGACAAGTCGTTGTTTTACAAATTACATATTTTATACAAATTCACTTTTACTTGGTTATTCATTTAACCATGCATTATTCTTTTATATCATATGATTTTCATATCGATTTTCACATGATTTTCATAAAAGAAAACATTTTACAAGGTTCATGACTACATTTTTGTTAAACCTTTCTTTTAACTACAAGTCATGAATCCTGCATAAACAAAACCTAAGTATCTCACAGGCATTTTTATGCTGACGTACCTATTTTCACGTGTGTTTCAGGTGCTAATGCATGATGATGTTTGTGCTACACTTAGGCGGACTTGGGCCTTAGTGACTTAAAAGACAGTTAATTATGTTATGTTTTCGTTGATTCCAAGACAATGTAAACTTTAATCTTAATAATACAAAACTTTAATTACCATGGTTGTTGAAACAATAATTCTGTCGCATCACTCCCCGACGTTTTCGCCGCGGTTTGTTGTTTTAACGTGGTCGGGGTGTGACAGAAGAGTTGGTATCAGAGCCAATGGTTATAGGGAATTAGGTTATTAGTAATGCTTTGACCTAGAGTATAACTTTCTAGGACCCTAACACAAATTCTCTTGTGTTTAGATCTTAAAACAATACACGTCACCTATCCTTAGGTGATTACCAGAACATGAACACAAATTTCCAAAATGATTTTGAAATCAATCATCTATCCTTAGATGATCTCTTTTCGTTTAATGCCTTCTAAATTTTCAAAATCTCGTCAAGGTTTGGGTCTAAATAATGTGAACACATGCAAACTGGAATGGTGAATGCCTGTACCCTGAGTTTTCTGTCTAAGGCTAGAGTGTTCGTACAAATCCGCAGTATCGGACCAGTCACTCTTACCTGGGAACTCTTGGGGTGAGTGTTCACTTATAGACGAGCATGTCTTCGGTGATACATTATTATGACCCATTTACTTTGATTTGTCACTGTGCGTCGACTGTTTGTTACCTAATGCCGAAATGGCCACTATCATTGCTTTTGTCGATTTGTATCATTTCATTTTCACCTAATAATCTCACTTGTTTCCTCTCATGTTTCCTCTTTTAGAATGCCTCCTCGACGCGAAAATTCGCTACCTAATGCCGAAATGGCAGCTATCATTGCGCAGCAAATGGCTGCTGTATGACGTGACCGTGTCGTCCCGATCAGTCAAAAACCCAATTAAACCTAGGTAGCTAGGGTAAGTCGGGTATCGAATCCACGAAGAGCATGTGGTCAGTGTCGCACGACCTGTTCCACTAGTTAGACTATTTACAAAAATGTACAAATTGATTATGAAGCTTGCTAATTTTTATTTGTTTATTTGATTTGAAAAGAAATCGGGTGAACCGATAAATGACTATTATTTAAAACTACTGTCAATTAACTAAGATTGCAAACTAAATTACTAAATGATTAAAACAAGAAATTAGAGACAAGTTCCACACCCGGTTCGATTATTGCAAGACCTAGGGTTCCTACATGTTTTAACTTGATTCAATTGCATATAGTGATTAACGGATTACTATCACGAAGCTTAGGTGCCAATTGCTATCGACGTCATAGACAACGGACCGTAATGCACTTCGTTACCTCGGACATGTAAATCCTAACCTACGATAAGGCATAAGTGCACATAATCATTTCGCAAAGTCAAATTTTATCATCACTCGACAATTTACGAATTCGAAACAAATGCAAGACAATTATCGAAGGTTTCAAATACTAAACAATTTGTCACAAAATCAAATCAAATACGAATGCATAAACCCTAGAATTCTTACAATAATCTACACCGGGGTGAAACCGAAAAGGCTAGCCGTTCATCGCGTTCAAAGTCATCAACAAAAAAATACTATTCTCTCTTGATTTTCGTGCACTAGACAAAAACCCCACAGCCAAGAGCTGCCTTCCTCTCGTGCGTTTTTTTCCGTTCTGTATTCCCCCCTCTTTCTTTTTTCCCTTCCTTGAAATTTCAAAAACCAATCACGAGGCCTCCTTGGCCCAATTCCAAGTCCAACTATATTAAAGATCTAAATAATTCACTCTTTGTTGACCCACTATCCTTCCACATATTCGTAACATTCTGATCAATTTTCTGCATACATTAAATGGAAAATCAATTCATTTAAACAATTATATCAATTTACTTAGAAATATAATTAAGTCACTTAATGTACCTTTAATTCATTTAGGGAAAAGGAAGTTACGACTAAAAGTTATTTTCTTATTTATTTTGAATTTTAAGAATCATTACATTTATTTCATATTAGTTTAATAAAATTGTTTTAGCTCATTATAAATGTAACCTACAAAATAACAAAACTGATCAAAGTGGTATCTTTTGTACAAATATCAATGCATTTTTATTACAATTAGAATGAAATAGAGTGTACTTAAAATGTACCGATCATCATCCCCACACTTATCGTTTGCTTGTCCTCAAGCAAATCTGTTTTTCACTTTCACGTGGGTCTAACGAGAAACACACGTCCCAATCCCGAGACTAAGGTTAAGGTCTAAAGTCATACCCGGTTCAAACTTTTTACAATTTACAAAATATCTAACGGTAAAGTGAATAATCACATATAAAATGGTTATCCAAGATTAACCCGCCCTTGAAACCAATAAATCATGCACATCCCTCACAATGTTCTCTCCACTCGGTTTAAATTTGGCTAATAGTTGATGCATTAGCGCTTTTGAAATAATCACTCAAACCGTTTAGAACACGTACCCGCATAGGCTTGCAACTCAATCATTCTCCACCACCGAACACGAATACTAAGCACAAGTTAAAAGGTCTTTGAAGGGTTGTAATGGGGCTAGGCGAATGGTAGGAAATAGGATGTTTTAAAGTGGCTAAGGTGATGAAAACTCGATTTTTATTACAAAGAAACTACTCTAAACAAAGCTAACTATAGACATCAACTACGAGGCAACGATTTTTTTTTTCGCCCTTTTATTCAACAACTAATAACTCATATTTTTGTATTTTCTCAACGATTTTCTATTTTTTTTTCGCAACATTTTCTGATTTCTTTTTTTTTTCTTCTTTTTTTTTTTGCAAACACAACTATACAAACAAATAATCTTACAATCGAATTTTCATCACACGGGTTTAAAAGAAAAGGTTTAACGGTTATGGGCTAAACGGGTTGTCAAACGAAAGGTTTAGGCTCAAAGTGGGCGACTAGGGGATTTGTTTGGGTAAGGATAAATAATTGGTTTTAAAGGAAAAGGTTCACCTAATGCCTTAATCATTCTCGTGCTTGTATTCGGTCTATGGTCTCAAACGTATCAAAAGTTGCAAGTTCTACAATACATGACTAATGGTCCACTCAAACAAAGAAACATGTATATGTAAATCTATGATGTGAAAGTGGCTCAAAACCTCACGTGTAAAGGGTATGGTATGTGACATGCATGATATGTTAGTTTCTTAGGCGGATTATTCCCAAATAACCACCCGCTAAATACCCTTCATGTTAATTGTTTGAACTTGACCATGACAATAGACCAAATGGGTTGTGTCATCCCTCGTTGATTTAGTTACTTGTGCTTTTTAGATCGCTTCAAACAAATACATTTTGAAAATTTTTTGAAAATTTCCCCCATCCCCACACTTAAGGTAAACATTGTCCTCAATGTGTAGTGTTTAAATGAACGGGTCAAAAATCGAAAACTTTTACTAACTCCCCCATCCCCACACTTGAGGCAAACATTGTCCTCAATGTGTGAGAACTAGAGTTTTTAAACGCACAAGGGATGTGACACGGCTAACCTCCCCAAAATTTCACCCCGGAAAATAAAATACAATTTACAATCCACTTATTTGCTAACTAAAAATCAAGGTAAAAAGGAAACGCATGCACCTGATTTTGTCGCTTGATGCCCATATCTTCTTCTTCTCTTCACAAAACGGTCGTCCCTCGAACATAATGTACCTACAAATTCTAACCCTTGTGTAGAAGCATGCTTCTCACAACAATTGAAATTTGTTAGCTACTTAGTTCTACCATTTTTATGAAAGTGTTACCAAGTTATGCGTTAATTTACCTTGATTTATGTGGAAAAATAATTTACAACAATAACAATCCTAACTCACTTTCGTAGGAATCACGGTTGCATTTAGCTTATGCAACAAGCCCTTTTAAACCCCCCAATAGCTTGGGAGGACGAGAGGTCTCGTGAGGGTTATATAGGGAACACACCCACAACGTTCATTTAACTACTAAAATAAAATAAAACAAATAATAATACAAACTCTACAACAATCATACCTGATTTACCTCTCATGGTGGTCGAAGTGCACATTTGCCTACCGAGTTTCCAACATACGCTCGGTAGTTGGCATGCTGAATCCACTCTCTTTTTCTTCTATTCGGCATGCATAATGTACAACTTCGGGGTCGTCTCTTAACAACATGGCCAATGTCTTGCAACGCCACCCTTCGAATCCTTATGCCCGAACCTGCATCCCCAACTTTGTTGGTTGGAGTGATGATTACGGGAGAAGGATCGATGTGAATGTGGGATTCTTTCGGATCTGATTCGTATCGCGGTGTCATGTCTTCTGCTCGGTTCAAACATTCATTTCCTTGCTCCGGAAGATCTATAACCTCTTCCACCACATCACCATCCACCATTGTACCATCAGCCAAAACCTCCCGCTCGCGTTTAATTTGGGCTATTTCCTCGGTTAGTTGACCAACCTGAATAACCAAAGCCTCAAATGATTTATCTCTCAGCTCGTCTTTCTTTTTCATTTCTAGCATCATATCCATGATCGTATCGAGCTTAGAGTGTAATGAATCTTGAGGCTCCTTGTATGTCGGTTGAGGGGGGTCATGATAATAGTCATCATACTCCTCCTGGTAACTTGAGAAATATGGCAAGTCAGGTTCATAGTTGTTGTAACCCCGCCCTTGCTCATAATTGTAACCCATCTCTGTGTAGTAGTAGTCTTGATAATTTGGGGGTGGTGGTGGTCTACTGTATGGAGAATGCGAGGATGGACCATTGAAATCTCCATAATCCGTCCTCCCATATCCGTACAATCCGCTAAGGTAATCTTCCCGATCCTTGTAGGCTTGAACTTTTTCGTAGAAAACAGAGCAATCCTCTAAATAATGCTCCCCGCTTCCGCAACACTCACACGGATCATCATCTACCCAATTCATATTGAAAGATGGTAGCTGCAAAACATGTACCAGCACAAACAAGCTCGACCACCCAAAGTAAAATCACAAAAACACAATAAAGAAAAACTAAACTATAATCAAACAAGTAATGAAATACTAAGCGCACTAGCTCCCCGGCAACGGCGCCATTTTGACGTGACCGTGTCGTCCTGATCAGTCAAAAACCCAATTAAACCTAGGTAGCTAGGGTAAGTCGGGTATCGAATCCACGAAGAGCATGTGGTCAGTATCGCACGACCTGTTCGACTAGTTAGACTATTTACAAAAATGTACAAATTGATTATGAAGCTTGCTAATTTTTATTTGTTTATTTGATTTGAAAAGAAATCGGGTGAACCGATAAATGACTATTATTTAAAACTACTATCAATTAACTAAGATTGCAAACTAAATTACTAAATGATTAAAACAAGAAATTAGAGACAAGTTCCACACCCGGTTCGATTATTGCAAGACGTAGGGTTCCTACATGTTTTAACTTGATTCAATTGCATATAGTGATTAACGGATTACTATCACGAAGCTTAGGTGCCAATTGCTATCGACGTCATAGACAACGGACCGTAATGCACTTCGTTACCTCGGACATGTAAATCCTAACCTACGATAAGGCATAAGTGCACATAACCATTTCGCAAAGTCAAATTTTATCATCACTCGACAATTTACGAATTCGAAACAAATGCAAGACAATTATCGAAGGTTTCAAATACTAAACAATTTGTCTCAAAATCAAATCAAATACGAATGCATAAACCCTAGAATTCTTACAATAATCTACACCGGGGTGAAACCGAAAAGGCTAGCCGTTCATCGCGTTCAAAGTCATCAACAAAAAAATACTATTCTCTCTTGATTTGCGTGCACTAGACAAAAACCCCACAGCCAAGAGCTGCCTTCCTCTCGTGCGTTTTTTTTCCGTTCTGTGTTCCCCCCTCTTTCTTTTTTCCCTTCCTTGAAATTTCAAAAACCAATCACGAGGCCTCCTTGGCCCAATTCCAAGTCCAACTATATTAAAGATTTAAATAATTCACTCTTTGTTGACCCACTATCCTTCCACATATTCGTAACATTCTGATCAATTTTCTGCATACATTAAATGGAAAATCAATTCACTTAAACAATTATATCAATTTACTTAGAAATATAATTAAGTCACTTAATGTACCTTTAATTCATTTAGTGAAAAGGAAGTTACGACTAAAAGTTATTTTCTTATTTATTTTGAATTTTAAGAATCATTACATTTATTTCATATTAGTTTAATAAAATTGTTTTAGCTCATTATAAATGTAACCTACAAAATAACAAAACTGATCAAAGTGGTATCTTTTGTACAAATATCAATGCATTTTTATTACAATTAGAATGAAATAGAGTGTACTTAAAATGTACCGATCACTGTACTCCCAGACATTATTGCTCAAGTAAACCAAGCCAACAATAACCAAAATGCTCCATGCAATTTCAAGAGTTTCAATTCGGCTAAACCACTCAAGTTTAGTGGTTCTGAATGAGCAACTGGGCTCCTACAGTGGTTTGAGAGCATCGAGAGTACGTTTCGTCATGTTCAGTGTCCGGATAATCGCAAAGTCGAGTTTGCTTCCTGCGTATTTCAAAAGAGGGCTCTTACTTGATGGAACGGGGTTATGAGAGACCGTGGTGCTGAGGTTGCTTTAGCGCAGACATGGTCAGAGCTTAGGGCTCTTATGATGAGGGAATTCTATCCTCGTCATGAACTAAGGGCTTTAGAAAGGGAGTTTGATGATTTGAAGCAGCATAGTGGTGAGCACCGGGCTTACACTGACAGGTATGAAGAGTTGAGTTTGCTATGCCCTACGATGGTTACCCCACTCGAGAAAGCTATCGAGAGGTATGTTGATGGCTTACCTGACTCCATGCAAGACATCGTCATTGGTAGCAATCCTACCACAGTCCGTCATGCAATCGAGTTAGCTGCGACTTTGACTGAGTCGCAGATAAAAAAGGGTAAGCTACACAGGAAGGGTGACAAGGATAAGAAACAGCCGTCTGACAAGGGTGAGAACAAGAAGGGTAAGAAAGTTGGGTCTGCAAAGAAGTCTAAGAAGCGCAAGGCTTCTCAGAATTTCGCTGTTATTGCACAAGGAAATCAGGCAGCTCCCAATCAGCCCGCACAACCACCAGCAAAGAAACAGTATGCTGGTAATGCACCGTTGTGCAACAGATGTAACAGTCACCATCAACCTCAAGTTCAGTGTCGTTTTTCTGGTAATTGTGGAAAATCTGGTCATCTCACCGATGTTTGTCGTTTTGCTCCAAACCAAGCCGCAAGTAACCCAGCTCAGCAGGCTGCTCAACCACCTGCTCAACAACAAGCACAAGCTGCATGACCTCACTTTCCTCCTGGCGCGTGCTACAATTGTGGGGATCTGACCCACTATCGAAACCAGTGTCCAAGGTTGGTTAATGCGAATCCAGCTCTGGCTCGTGGACGAGTCTTCAACATGAATGCTCAAGAGGCGCGAGCAGACAACGAGGTGGTAAATGGTACGTTTCTTGTTAACAATCAGCCCGCATCTATTCTTTTTTATTCGGGTGCTGATAAGAGTTTTGTGTCGTTATCTTTTGAACCATTGCTTTGCACGACTAGAACGAAACTAGGAAAGCCTTTGACAGTAGAAGATGCTAGTGGCGAACCCGTTGTTCTCGATTCTGTTCTTCGTAAGTGCCAGTTGAACCTTAACAACCATCTTTTTCGTATTGACCTCACACCGATGCAACTTGGAAGCTTCGACATTATAGTAGGAATGGATTGGTTAGCCAAATATCACGCAGAGGTAGTTTGTTTTAAGAAGATTGTTCGTATACCTCTTTCGTCAGGTAAGATCCTAGAGGTTCGTGGTGAGAAACCTGCTAGTAGCCTCAAACTCATGTCTTGTACTCAAGCTCAGAAGTATCTGCGAAAGAACTATGTGGCCTTCTTGGCACATGTTGTAGCAGATAAAGGCAAAGGTAAGTCTATTCAAGATATCCCTGTTGTTCGGGATTATCCTGAAGAATTACCTGGTTTACCCCCAGCACGCCAAGTTGAGTTCCGTATTGATCTTGTACCTGGTGCAAATCCTATCGCTAGATCTCCGTATCGTCTTGCACCGTCTGAGATGCAAGAGTTATCTAAGCAGCTTCAAGATCTTTCTGACAAAGGTTTTATCCATCCTAGCTTTTCACCTTGGGGTGCTCTCGTTCTTTTTATCAAGAAGAAGGATGGATCTTTCAGAATGTGTATCGATTACCGTGAGCTTAACAAGCTTACCATCAAGAATCGATATCCCCTACCTCGCATTGATGATCTCTTTGATCAGTTACAGGGTGCTACTTGCTTCTCAAAGATTGATCTTCGTTCTGGGTATCATCAACTTCGTGTGCTTGAAGAAGATATTCCCAAGACTGCATTCCGCACTAGATATAGGCATTATGAGTTCACAGTCATGCCATTCGGTTTGACTAATGCTCCTGCTGTTTTCATGGACTTGATGAATAGGGTTTGTAAGCCTTATTTAGATAAGTTCATCATCGTTTTTATCGACGATATCTTGATTTATTCTAAGACGCAAGCTGATCATGAGCAACATCTTCGTCTTACTCTGGAACTCCTGAAGAAAGAACAACTTTTTGCCAAATTCTCCAAGTGTGAATTTTGGCTTAGAGAGGTTCAATTTTTGGGTCACATCGTCAATGAACAAGGTATTCATGTAGATCCCTCCAAGATCAGTGCGATTAAGGATTGGGATACACCTACTACTCCTACTGAAGTTCGTTCATTTCTCGGTCTCGCGGGCTATTACCGCCGCTTCATTGAAAACTTCTCAAAGATTGCAGTTCCTCTAACTCAGAAGAATAAACCCTTTGATTGGGGAATCAAACAGGAAGAAGCGTTTCAGACCTTGAAACAAAAGCTTTGTGATGCGCCTATTCTATCTTTGCCTGAGGGCAATGATGATTTCGTCGTGTATTGTGATGCATCCAATTTGGGTCTTGGCTGTGTTCTCATGCAAAGGAACAAAGTCATAGCTTATGCATCGAGACAGTTGAAGGTTCATGAGAAGAACTACACGACTCATGATCTTGAGTTAGGTGCAGTTGTATTCTCTCTCAAAATCTGGAGACACTATTTGTACGGTACAAAATGTGTGGTTTTCACTGACCACAAAAGTCTTCAACACATCTTCAATCAGAAAGAACTCAACATGAGACAACGACGTTGGGTTGAACTTCTAAATGACTATGACTGCGAAATTCGCTACCACCCTGGTAAGGCGAATGTCGTGGCTGACGCATTAAGTCGTAAGGAACATGTCAAGCTTCACTATGTCAAAGTTCAATCTGATATCCAAACCCTCATTTCTCAGGCTCAACATATTTGTGTTACAAAAGGTTTAATGAGTAAGGAGTTACCATTCCATATTAAGCTTGATCTTGAACTGAAAGACTATGGGCTATTTTATTTCATGGACCGTTTGTGGGTCCCAAGTCAAGACAATCTTCGCACCTTACTTATGGATGAAGCTCATAAGTCGCGTTATTCTATTCATCCTGGTGCAGATAAAATGTGTAAGGATCTTTGTACTCAGTATTGGTGGCCTGGTATGAAGAAAGACATTGCTTTATACGTGTCCAAATGCCTTACTTGTCTTAAGGTTAAGGCTGAACATCAACATCCCTATGGTTTATTGGAGCAACCAGAGATCCCAGTTTGGAAATGGGAAAACATTGCTATGGATCTCATTACCAAACTTCCACGCACTAAGAGAGGTTATGACGCCATCTGGGTAATTGTTGATCGTCTTACAAAGTCAGCACATTTCTTGCCGATCCGTGAGGATCTATCTGCTGAAAAACTTGCTAAAATTTGTGGATGAAATTGTAGCTAGACATGGTGTTCCTTTGAACATTATATCTGACAGAGATGCTCGATTCTCATCTCGTTTTTGGAGAACCATGCAATCTGCTATGGGAACCCAACTTAATTTGAGCACAGCATACCATCCGCAATCAGATGGCCAATTTGAAAGAACAATCCAGACTTTGGAGGATATTCTTAGAGCTTGTGTGATTGATTTTGGTGGTAGTTGGGATTCGTATCTTCCATTGATTGAATTCTCCTACAACAATAGTTATCACTCCAGCATCAACATGGCTCCTTTTGAGGCTCTCTATGGTCGAAAATGTCGTTCACCAGTCTGCTGGAATTAGATCGGTGAGGCTCAGCTTACTGGACCTGACCTCATTCTAGAGACAACAGATAAGGTTAAGAAAGTTCACGATAACCTTCAGACAGCTAGAAGCCGTCAAAAGAGTTACGCGGACCGAAGACGCAAGCCCTTGGAATTTCAAGTCGGTGATCGTGTATTACTTAAGGTCTCACCTTGGAAAGGTGTGATCAGATTTGGAAAGACAGGAAAACTTGCACCTAGATATGTTGGACCATTCAAGATCATTGAAAGAATCGGTAAGGTAGCCTGCAGACTTGAGTTACCTCCTGAACTTGGAAATGTTTATCCAACCTTTCACGTGTCCAATCTCAAGAAGTGTTTAGCTGATGAGAACCACCACATACCGCTTGATGAAATTCGTGTTGATGACACGATGCATTTTGTTGAGAAACCTGTGGAAATCATGGAACGTGAAGTCAAATGGCTCAAACGCAAGCGCATTCCAATTGTCAAAGTTCGCTGGGAATCTAAACGTGGACCAGAATTTACTTGGGAACGTAAAGATCAAATGAAGGCGAAATATCCACATCTATTCTCACAAGTTTCCTCTAAATAAATTTCGGGACGAAATTTCCACAAGTAGGGGAGACTGTGACATCTATGCTTGTAATCATTGTAAACAGTTCAGTTATCAATGAAACAATGTTATTTTATCCCAATATTTGTTTGTTTATGTTTGATATTTTTCATGTTTTGACTTTTGTTCAATTTCAAACTCTATATCGCTTTCTGGAAAGTTATACGCAAACCGATGCGTAAACGTAATCATTTTAACGCGAAAAACACTCCGGAACATCAATATATGCTTAACATACCTTAAATAACCTTTACATAACTTAGAAATAAGTTTTGAAGGCTTTGGTGTGGCAAAATCAAGTTTATTCGCTTACATGGACTAATTTCGACAAACTGCGAAAGTATGCCGATTCGTACTGTAACGAACATTTCGGAACATGACCATAAGTTAAACATACCATAAATATCCTTTACATAGCTTAGAAATAGGCTTTGAGGGGTTCGGTGTGCTAAAATAAACTTTTTGGTCATTCAGGGACTAAAAGCGTCAAAAAGTGCATAAGTTTGCATTTTCGCGCATAACTTACGTTCTGAATACATCCGGACATCCAAAAATTTATGTAATCATTAAAATATTTTATTTTAGTGATTGGCATGATAAAATTCCATTCTTCGCGTGATTTGGATCGTTTTTCTCGTCCGTTCGTGTTTCGTCGTAATTAACCGAACAACGCAACCGTACGACCAAACGAACCGACATCCGAGATATTTTTGAGCATATTTTAAGTTCCCTATACTTTAACTTCATTTTAGAGCTTTGAAATGGGGTTAACGGGCCTTAAATGTGTCAAAAATGGGCTTAAACACATGCAGGGACCAAAACTGCAATTTCTGAAACTTGGTTGCTGATCAGACAGCTCAGGCGGGCCGCGTAAGCCTGCCCTGACCCTTATGCAGGGCGCGAGAACCCCCCAGTTCAACAGAAAGTTGTTTACAACTTGATCCAGCTGTTTCCATGACTTGCAAATGGTTTTGAGCATTCTATGGGCTCATTTAAGGGCTCCCATGGTATTACAAATCAGTGGGTGGAAGTGTAAGGCCAAGATCAAAGCTCGTTTATCGAGGAACGATCCTAATGGTCTTGGAAAAACTATAAATACCCCAAGCTTTTCATTTGCAACCCACACTTGATCTGATTTCATTCTCTAAGTTGGAGTTCCTACACTCCATATCTGAGAATTTTCAGATTAAATCTTCATTTCTTGGACCTCTTGTAAGTATTCTTTCGTTCTTTTTACGTTTTAAGCGTAAAAGTCAAACAGTGTTTGACTTTCTGCATTGACCAGTTTATGGTCAACACGAAGTTCGTTGAACTTCGCAACGTGAGCGTAATCATGATGGTTATAGTCCCTTGTGACTATACCTACTGATTACCACGTTGTTTAGGCATAGTGACGAGTCATAGTTTCGGTCAAAATACGTGTTTATGCGTATTTTGCAATCAAACTATTCTTGGGTATCAAAACCCTTTGTTTTGATATCAAACTTGTTTTCAAACTTCGTTAAACATGTTTTAACATGTTTAACTTGTCACTTTTAGTTTAGTGCTTATATAGGGTCGTAAAGATAAGCGGTCTAAACAACCTCTTAGACTTTCGAACCCGACCCGTTTGGTTGATCATTAGAATCCGACCAAACACATTTTGTGACCATAGTTGTATAGGGAATAACCTTCCGAGGTTATACCTTATGGTCACTTCGTTTAGTTAGTTGTATGATAGGTAGTTTATATGCCTTAGGAAAATGACCAAAATACCCTTTTTGCGCATAAATTCATTTTAAGCATATGTAACCTAAATTTTGACATCTGAACTGATTAGGCAGCATTATTAGACATGTTAAGGCATATATTACTTGTCATAGGACTAGTTAGGCAGTCTGAACGCGTTTTACGTGAACGACGCGTTAAAGTAGCATAAGCTACCTAAACAGGTCGCGATGGGTCGTAAGCACTTAGGATAGATTCCGTTTTATAATGAAGGCTTTGTTGAACCATATTACATGAGTTCCTATACTCATTTGGTTTACGAAACCTCATCCTATCCGATCCTCCGATTTAGGTCCGGTTTATTAACATAGTTACCTATATTAGGTGCCGATTGATTTCGTGATCTTCTAGCATTGCTTGGTTGTTATCCAAAGACTATTGAGCAATCTCAGGTGAGTACATAGTCCCCCCTTTTACTATTTTTCAAACATTTTGGGGTGAAACACATGTGCCTACTTGTTACTTTCGTGCATTTCATAACTCATACTTGCTATGTTCATTAGTACACGTATAGTACATGATTTTATCCATGTTTTTGCTATGTATGTTCATTTATTGCATACTTAGTATATTATTTTACATCACATGCTATGTATGTTCATTTATTGCATACTTGGTACATTGTTTCACATCACATGCTATGTATGTTCATTTATTGCATACTTAGTACATTGTTTCACATCACATGCTATGTATGTTCATTTATTGCATACTTAGTACATTGTTTTCACATAACATGCTTACATTTTGGTATGACATTTGGTTTGTTTAAATGGGACAAAAATACATTCATTAACATTAGCTACGCCGCTTGGTAGTAAGTAATGGTACCATAGGAATTGATAACTCCCGTTCCTGAAATCCTAGGTTTGTTTGGGTGGAAGGAATGACTAAATCCAATATACATAATTTAGATAAACCTTTAATTTGTTTAAGGGTTTGTCGCCACAGTCGCAAGGCTTGAATGTATGCATTTTCACAATACCGCATAGATGTTTGTATCAGCAAAGCATGCAGTTATTTTACAAAACATAACTTTGATTTATTTCAATACCTTGTTTTGTGCATTTTACCTATGGCTTTAGTTGACATATTTCACTTGCCATACATGACATTTAGTTACACATTACATGATTTACATTTGACAATAGACATTGTTTACACATAAACATTTTGACATTGGTTTACACTTTACACGATTTACATTTGACAATAGACATGGTTTACACATAAACATCTGGCAATTGGTTTAAACAAGACATTTTTTGGTGGTTTGTTTGGGTAAGTGATTTAAATAACGAGGCGTGTGTAATAGGATAAAAGCATGGTGGATACGCCGCTGGTACTTCCTATATATAAGTGCTTTTATAATATTACATATCGTAGCGTTATTTAAACCATTTCAATTTAGACATGTTACATTTTACATAAATAACATATCTTCGCAAGACATTGTTTTACAAATAGTTTATTTTATACAACTCATTTTACTTGGTTATTTAATTAACCATACACCTTTCTTTTATATAATCTGATTTCTTATCAAGTTTTCGTATGATTTATAAAAGAAAACACTTAACAAGATTCATGACTAATTTTTTTTAAACATTACTTTAAACTATAAGTCATGAATCCTATTTTAACAAAACATGTGTATCTCACAGGCATTTTTATGCTGACGTACCTATTTTCACATGTGTTTTCAGGAGTTGATGCATAGGTTTGATCAGGATACACTAGGGCAGACTCGGGCCTTAATGACATAAATGATGCAAGATTAGTTTAAATGATGTTATGTACTCTTGTTTCCATGGTTGTTTTAAGACAATGTAACCAATGTTTATAAATAAAATCAAACTTTAAATACCATGGTCATGAAACAATAATTATGTTGCTCGACTCCCCGACGTTTCAGCCGTGGTTTTGTTGTTTTACGCGGTCGGGGTGTGACAAAGGAAAACTTGCACCACGCTATGTTGGACCATTCAAGATCGTTGAAAGAATCGGAAAAGTGGCCTACAGATTAGAGCTACCTCCTGAACTTGGAAATGTTCAACCAACATTCCACGTGTCCAATCTCAAAAAGCGTTTAGCTGATGAGAACCTCCATATACCACTTGATGAAATTCGTGTTGATAACACGATGCACTTCGTTGAGAAACCTGTGGAAATCATGGACCGTGAAGTAAAAAAGCTCAAATGCAAGCGCATTCCGATTGTCAAAGTTCGCTGGGAATCTAAACGTTGCCCATAATTTACTTGGGAACGTGAAGATCAGATGAAAGCGAAATATCCACATCTATTCTCACAAGTTTCCTCTAAATAAATTTCAGGACGAAATTTCCTAAAGTAGGGGAGACTGTGACATCTGTGCTTGTACAAACTCTAAACAATTCAATATCAATAAAACAATGTATTTTGATCCCAATGTTTGTTATTTATGTTTGACATTTTGCACGTTTTGATTTTTGATCGATTTTAAACTCTATATTGCTTTCTGGGAAGTTATTCGCAAACTGATGCGTAAACGTAATCAGTTTAACGCGACAAACACTCCGGAACAGCAACATAAGCTAAACATACCTTAAATAACCTTTACATAACGTAGAAATAAGTTTTGAAGGGTTTGGTATGGCAAAAACAAGTTTATTCGCTTACAGGGACTTTTTGCGTCAAACTGCAAAAGTCTGCCGTTTCGTAAGGCAACGTACAGTCCGAAACTTGATCATAAGCTAAACATACCATAAATAACCTAAACATAGCCTAGAAATAAGCTTTGTGTGGTTCGCTGTGCGAAAATATGCTTATTTGATCTTACAGGGACTAAAAGTGTAAAAAACGGCGTAAGTTTGCATTTACGCGCATATCTTACGTTCTGACCACATCTGGGCATCCAAAATTTTTGTAGACACTAAAATATTTTTATTTTAGTGATCGGCATGCAAAAATACCATTCGTCGCTTAATTTGGATCGTTTTCGTGTTCGTTCGAGTTTCGTCGTAATTAAACGAATAACGTGAACGTACGACCAAACGAACCGACATCCGAGATATTACCAGGCATATTTTGTGTCCTCTACACTTTGACCACCTTGTAGAGCCTTGAAAATGGCTTAACGGGGGTTAAAAGTGCCAAAAATGAGCTAAATCAAGTGCGGAGACCAAAACTGTAAATTGTGAAACTGTTTGCTGAACTACATTGGGACGCAGGCCGCGTAAGGCTGACCACAATCCTTACGCGGGGCACGAGGGCATGCCAGCGACAGAAAACTCATTTTTAGCAATCTGTTGCAACTTCAGTGGCTATTCTTGCCATTTTTCTTGTGTGTTAGCCAAGTTAACACCTCTCCAAGGCATATTAGATGGCTCTTAACACTTGTATGGCTGTGATTTCTTCCTTGATGGCCAAACAAACACTTGTGATGATCTTGTTCATCATCCACAAGTATAAATAGCCAAGCTCTCATTCCATTTCACTCACCCTTGATCTGATTTTCTCTAAGTTGAGGTTTATAACTTCATACCTGAGAATTTTTAGATCAAGTTCTCCCTAGCTTGGACCCTTTGTAAGCTTCTTTCGTGCATTTATCGCTTTTCTAGCGTGAAAGTCAAACAGTGTTTGACTTTCACCTTTGACCAGGCAATGGTCAACACAAAGTTCGTTTGAACTTTGCAACGTGATTGTAATCACGATGGTTATAATCCTTAGTGATTATACCTACTGATTACCATGTTAACTAGGTGTAGTGACAAGTCAAAGTTTCGGTCAAAATGCGTTTTAGCGCGCATTTTGCAACGAAACTACTTTTAGGTATCAAAACACTTTGTTTTGATACCAAATCAGTTTTCTAAGTTAGTTAAACATGTTTTGACATGTTTAACTCGTCACTATTAGTTTAGTGCTTGTTTAGGGTCGTAAGATAAGCGGTCTAGACAACCGCTTAGACTTTCGAACCCGACCCGTTTGGTCGATCATTAGGATCCGACCAAGCTTAGTTTAGTGATCATAGTTGCATAGGGAATAACCTACTGAGGTTATACCTTATGATCACATAGGTTGGTTAGTTATTTGTTAAGTAGATTATATGCCTATAGAAAATGACCAAAATGCCCTTTTGAAGCATAAATCTGTATTTTGCATATGTGATCAACTTTTTGACATGTAATCTGATTTAGTAACATGTTTAGGCATAATTGGGCATGTAAGACTGGACATAGCACATAGTTAACCATCCGATCTTAATCTTTCGCAAACGACGCGTTATAGTGGCTTAAACTACCATAACGGGTCGAAACGGGTCAAAAGCACATAGGTAGACTTCCAAATCAGAATGTTAGCTCTATTAAATCATGCCATATGAGTTCAAATACTCATTTGATTTATAGAACATCATTCTATCCTATCTCCCGACTTAGGATCCGATTATTAACATAGTTACCCATATTAGGTGTCATGTTGATTCCGTGATCCTTGAAGCTTTATTTGGTCTTATTCTTAAGACTAATAAGCAATCCTAAGTGGTACATAGTTCCCCTCTTTTACCGCTTTCAAATACTTTGGGGTGATACACATGTGCATACTTGTTACTTTCGTGCTTTTCATTGTTTTTATGACATCAACATGCTAGTTTCATCTAGTACACATATAGTACATGATTTCAACTATGTTTTGCTATGTATGTTGACTTAGCATGCTAGCACATTGATTTCATAGATACCTTTGTTGCATATGTTTACTCAACATATGGACACATTGTTTTACATGACATTTCGGCTATGTATGTTTACTAAGCATGCTAGCACAATTGATTTCATGAACATTTCTACTATGTATGTTTACTTAGCATAGTTACTACATGGTTTTCATTTAGCATGCTTACATTGGTTATGACATTTGGTATGTTTAATCGAGACAATAATACATTCATTAACATTGATCACGCCGCTCGGTAGTATGTAATGGTACCATAGGACTTGACAAATCCCGTTTCCGACTTCCTAGGTTTGTTTGGAAGTTGGGAATGACAGAATCCGATATACATAATTTAGATAAACCTTTAATTTGTTTAAGGGTTTGTCGCCACAGTCGCAAGGCTTGAATGTATGCGATTAACCTTACTGCATAAATGTTTGTAATCATAAGGCATTGTTTTTCTGCAAAACATAACATTTGATTTAAACTTAGGTTTATTCAAAAACTTTGCTTTGTACATTTTCCTATGGGGTTGAGTAATTACTAGTTATTCACCATACATGACATTTGTTTTCACATTGACATTATCATATAGTTTGAGTAGATACTTTCTACTTGCTATACATTTTGGTATACATGATACAGTTTACACATGACATTGAACATGGTTTACACATAAACATTTTGACATTGGTTTTAAACAAGATATTTTGGTTGATTATTGATAAGTGACTTATATAACGAGGCTATGTGCAATGTGATAAAAGCATGGTAGATACGCCGCTAGTACTTCCTATATATAAGTGCTTTTATTGTATTATACATTGTTGCGTTATCTAAACCACTTGACAAAGACATGAAACATTTTATACATGACAAGACATTGTTTTACAAATTACATATTTTATACAAATTCACTTTTACTTGGTTATTCATTTAACCATGCATTATTCTTTTATATCATATGATTTTCATATCGATTTTCACATGATTTTCATAAAAGAAACATTTTACAAGGTTCATGACTACATTTTTGTTAAACCTTTCTTTTAACTACAAGTCATGAATCCTGCATAAACAAAACCTGTGTATTTCACAGGCATTTTTATGCTGACATACCTATTTTCACATGTGTTTCAGGTGCTAATGCATGATGATGTTTGTGCTACACTTAGGCGGACTTGGGCCTTAGTGACTTAAAAGACAATTAATTATGTTATATTTTCGTTGATTCCAAGACAATGTAAACTTTAATCTTAATAATACAAAACTTTAATTACCATGGTTGTTGAAACAATAATTATGTCGCATCACTCCCCGACGTTTCCGTCACTGTTTGTTGTTTTAACGTTGTCGGGGTGTAACACTTACTGTGAAGAAGCATAGTAAAACTTGTTTCGAATTGATCGACAATCGCAAGCCAAATATTGAATATCTAGAGTCGTTCTGGTCTCCCTGTACTGTTCTAGATCCCGATGGAAAGTTTGGTTTGAAGAATTTAGAAGGCATCTTCGTAGGCTACTCCAGTCCACTTAGACGAGTGTTCGTTCCAAGTATTGGGAGGATCATCGAAGCACAGCACGTTGAATGTCAAGGCTACACTATGCCTCCACAGAAGCCCACAGACTCATGGTGATTCAATTATGATTCTTTATGGGATTCATTCGATTCACTAGAAGAGCCAGAGTACTTTGATAAATTGGATATTTAACAGGATTATGAAGTATCCCAGGGCAGATTTCCAGCAAGGTCTTCTAAACGTCAACATACTTCCAATGATAAAGAAGCTGGTCCCAGTCATGCTGGTGAAAGTGATGATGTTCGGCAAACTCCGACTACTTCGAAACTAGAGCCTGCTCCAGAAAATCAGACAACGACAGTTTATGATGATAATTCAGAGTCTGATTCAGATAGCCCGACATTTGATCGTGGTAATTCAGAATCTGAGGGGGAGCAGATCCAATCTTCAGACCAGACAATCCACGTTGATGAATAAGTTGTGGACTAGAATGTCACAAATTTGGAAGGCGAGGTGAACGTTCCCGGTGAAGTTATGCTGAGGACTCTATCCTATCACCCCGAGGAGTTGATCATAGGAGAACTGCAATCAGGAGTTCGCACAAGAAGCCAAATTGACCATGGCCTTACATGTTTTTATACTAAAATTGCTCCATTACAAACTGAATTCTCACTCAGTTGCTTTATTTCGTAGATTGAACCCCGAACATATAAAGAAGCACTGACGGAAGAATCGTGGGTGAATGCGATGCAAGAGGAGCTAAGTCAATTTGAGAAGCTTGGAGTATGGAAACTTGTCGATCTTCCTGACGGACACAGAAAGATAAATACCAAGTGGGTGTTCAAATGCAAGAGAGACGATAGAGGAGTGATAGTTAGAAACAAAGCTCGACTCGTTGTTCAGGGTATTAGTCAGCAAGAAGGGATAGACTTCACTGAAGTTTACGCTCTGGTTGCTCGACTTGAGGCCATCAGAATATTTCTTGTTTTCGCTTCATGGAAAGGTTTTAAAGTTTACCAGTTAGATGTCAAGTCGGTGTTCCTTTACGGAAACGTGAAAGAGGAGGTCTACGTCGGTCAGCCACCGGGCTTTACAGATCCGATACACAAAGACAAGGTCTACCTCCTGGACAAAGTGATGTATGGTTTACATCTGTAGGTCCCCTTGTTCATACGGATCGTCACAGAATTGTCAAACCAATCTTGAGTGCGGAATCCTCTAGATCAGATTTGTACAGAAACGAGTAGAAAACAGATATCACAAATAAACAGGTCTTCTATTGATTATCCAAACGAAACGTTTTACAATCAACTCAAGACCTCACAACCTCACAGCCACTATCTGTGATTTTGCTCTTAAACCTGAATTTCGAAATTCTGTTCTCTCACTAGACTTTCTCTCTCTAGAATTCTCTTAATGTCCTTACAACTAAAACCCTAATCACAAAACATGTTTATATACCACATGTCTGTGAACTGGGCTTCCTACTGGGCTAGGCCATTTTCCAAGCCCATTACAACAAATAACTCACTAACCAATAAGCTAAGCCCAATATAAAATATCCAAAGACTAAATAATCAAACTATTAAGTTGTTGTCACAGAATATGCACCAACAGACTCCCCCTTGACAATAGCTTCATAGTGTAACTTTGTCTTCAAACATCTTGTGTTCTTTTGGTCTTTGGATAACGTCAGCTACACACTTTCTGAAATCAACAAACTCCCCCTTAGCTGATGCTTCCAATCTCCAAAACTTTCATTCGTTGTAGATGAGTTATCTAGCAATCTTTGGTTAAGCAAGTAAGCTCCAACTCTTTCATATCTCTTTCTCTCTGCAATGTAGTAGAAGGATCCTACCATGCATCTTCACACATCTTCACTTCACTCTCAATCTTCACTTTACTTGTATTCTGCACTTCATTTTGATAACTGCATCAATCTGTTTAGCAACACAAGCAAGTATCTCGAAAAACCTTTAGCCTTTTTCACATTTAAAGATAAACCAATATTTTATCTTATCATGCAAAAACAACAATCTGTCAGTTCAAAATGGAAGTCTTTTAAAAAGAAAATATTTTTGGATTTTGTGGTTTTCTGTTTTATATTTTTTATTTTTAAGAAAACAATAACATATTTACAAAACATCTTTTTGTGAGAATCATGTGTAAGAAGATCATATCAACAAAATCAAACTGTTTTCACACTATTAGATAATTCTTTATATATTTTTTCGTGAAAAGCAGTCCAAGACGATTACCAGTATGTTCGTCCACTTAAACAAAATGCATGAACATTTCAAGTACCATTACCGTATGATACATTAAGGTGATATTAATACTGATATACTAGTGTGTCCCACTTCAGGATGTACCCCCGCGATCAAGGTATGCACAAAGATTCATCGTAGTAGGTGAGTATACTGAATTCAACCGTTTTGTTTTTCAACGATAGATAATTGGTGATCAGGTTAGTACTTCCGTACAGCAAAGAGACCAAAATATCTAACGAGGGCTAAGACTAATACCAATTTTTGGTACGATTTATGCTTTTTGCACTTTTTTTTTGAAAGACTCTCTAGGAGAGCTTCTTCATTTATGGGTTTTGGCATTTTTAGTTCTTTTAAGATATCCTGGTTGTGCCTAGGTCAGCATGTATCTGGATGCAGCAGAAGGACAACCCTGATATCCCCGGATGAAATAACAGTATAAAGACCCAAAACTTCAGATTTTGGCAATCTATCAACGCAAGATTTAAGGTCATTAAACCATACGCCACTGATGTGTTCCCCACTCATACACAGTTAGTTAGGTTTATATCACATTGGTAATTTGATTATTTCATGCTTTTTTCCTACTGGTACATCATATGATGAAGCTGCTATCACACTTAAGCATTTTAATTTCAGTTTCAGTGTGACAGTCTAACTTGTTGATGTACTATCATTTCTTCTTTTTCACACAGTGATAACTCATTTTTGATTTTCTATTTTTGATTTATGTTTTTTATTTTTCAATGTTTTTGTATTTAAAAAAAAAATTAATTTATAACTTACTCCCCCTAAACACACGCACTAACTAAACTCGTTTTGGCTTAGGGTGATTTCTCCCCCTAAATTTTTGTTTTTATGGAGCAAGTTTCAAAAACACAAATTAAACACAAACAGACTCCCACTTCAATCTGACAATAAGTTTTTCACCAATAAATCCTCAATCAATCACTAAAGTAAACAGTTAGTTACCAATTTTAACCTACTATTCACCTCAGATGCTTTACAGGAATAACCACTGTTGAACACATCAACAGTCCTTCTTGGTCATCCTGCACATTCTCAACAACTCAGTTAGACTTAAGAACCCAAGCCCTGACAGTCTTGGGTTTTCAAGATTCATCAACTACAGGAACATCCATCCAATATCCATCACTCCTAACTGGAGTCTTGGATTTCTTACCTGTTGTTGAACAAGATTGACAATTTCCAGTAGGTCTTTAATTGCAAGAGTTCCAATAAACTCTCGGATTTTCTGACCTTTGAAAATTATTATCTTGAAACCTTCTTCTCCTATAATCATATCATGAGTTTTGAAAATATTTTGGATGTTGTTGAACATTTGAGTTACTAAAACCCCTATGTTCATTTCTTCTTTGAAAATTTCGATTACCGTTAGTATGGTATCGATTTTGATATCCAAAATTTCTATTTTGACTTTGAAACTGATTTGATTTACCGTTAAAATGACTAAATCGTGTAGACTTGCTTCGTGGTCTATCAAATCTTCCTGATGTTGAAGTGTTAGATTGAAATCTTGGTTGATTATATTGACAACGTGGTTTCACATTATTATTTAAACCAACGTTATTCCCATCCTTAACTTCATCAACTTTTTGCTTATTTTTCTTTAAAGGATAACAACTTGCCACATGCCCTTTAGTGTGACATTTAAAACAAGATTTTGTCTTATAAATTTTCTTTTTGTTAAATCTCTTTTTAAATGTTTTCTTCTTTTCGTCTTCAGTATCCTCATCCGATTTATGAGGTGTACTGTTAGACCCTACAGATTCTTTCAAAGATACTGGACTATTTGGCAAGTCCACAGCTATCGGATCCACTACCTCTTGTGCAGTGGGAACAAAATTAATTAGCTCATCCTCGTTTGGTAAAAAGGAGTAGTCTTGATTTTTAGATGATGAAGCTTTACTAAACCCCACCCCTGTTTTATCATTACTCCTTTTCAAACCTTTTTGAATATGAGTCCTAAATAACGAAGAATTTCCAAATTTGTCTAACTTTCCTTTAAGTTCAACAATTTGGTCTTATGCAATGGCCAATTCCCTGCACTTTTCAGAAAACTCATTAGTTTTATCCTTCACAGTTTCACGAGCCAAATCAATGATCTGTAACAGTTCATTGACTTTGCTTGTTAAAGTGTTGATTTCTTGTTCATTTGATTTGAGTTTATCTAAACAATTTGACTCTCTTTTAATCAAAAGAACATTTAACTCTTTTCGTTTTTCCAATTCAGCTAACAGAATTTTGTTTTGCTCCGATAATCTGTCAACTTTACCCTGTAGTTTAGTGCAATTATGACATGTATGACTTACAGGTTCTGATGTTACCTTCACCTCTGTTGTAAGTTCATTCACACCATTCTCCTTCTTCTCAACATTCTCCTTCTTCGATTCTTTCACAACATCTGCTTCTTTACCTAAAGCACGATCTCCTACACTCTGTCTTGATGAACTCTGATAACGTTTTTCTAAAGCTTCCCACAGAACTCTAGAAGTCCCATAGTGCTTGATGGTATGTTTAATTCCCTCAGGCAAGGACATCTTGATCACTTTTAAAGCTTTCTTCTCAGCATCAACCACCTGTTTCTCAGATTCATTCATCATCTCATAAGAAATCACCTTAACCCTTCCTTCAACACGGCGTGTAGGAGCAACATATCCATCAATCATACAATACCACATTCTGGTATCTTCACTCTTCACAACCGATTCAAACTCCTTCTTCCAGACAGAATATTATTTGACGTTTCTCAGCTTTGGCCAATTCTTAACAGTCTTACTGACCTTATCCATTTTAACCATCTTAAACCACGTTTTTACCGTAACCGTACTGATAAAACCGTACAATATTTTTCCGAAAACAGTTTTTACCAAATTATACCGTTAGAATCGTCTCGAAAAAACGAATCCAATGATATATAATGTCGAAAACCAAATTCGGGATTTTCCAGAGTCTTTTTTGGGTCACGCTAATTATGCTGGCAAATCAAGTTAATTATGCTGATAGAGTAATTATAGTTATGCTGGTAGAGTAATTATAATTATGCTGGTAGAGTAATTATAATTATGCTGGGGAGTCAAGTTAAATCCGCTGGCTGATCAGTTCACTATTACGACGACTAGCAAATTCGCCGATCACCGTAATAATGTCACTGAGGACTATTAAAACGGTTACCAAAGTCGCCTTTGGATTTTAATTTCGCCGGTCACCGATGTTAAATTCGCTAGATCAGATAATTCCTCTGGTTTGTCAGCGGAATTGTTAATTATGCTAGTAAATTTTGGAAACTCAATCTGATCGAATTTTCTGCAGATTTTCCAGATTCTTCTAACAGTTTCCTGCAGAATCAAGAAGCAAAACTTAGTAATATTTTCAAAAACTTTGAAGAACACGAAGAACAGCCTTCGAATCTTCAAGTCTTTCTAGCCAAAATTCTTCAAAAATCAACCAAACCTGCAACCAGAAACACTAATACAGCAAAATTAAATACGCAAATCGATCAAACAGGCCAAAAATCTTCGAAAATCCCAAGAACGAAACAAAAAATTTCAATTTTTTTTTTCAAAAACCCTAGTTTTCTGTAGCAGCCAACTCTGAACCGAGCTTCTTCAAGAGCCTAAAGCTCTAATACCAATTGTAGGTCCCCTTGTTCGTACGGATCGTCACAGAATTGTCAACCCAATCTAGAGTTTTGAATCCTCTAGATCAGATTTGCACAGAAACGAGTAGAAAACAGATATCACAAATAAACAGGTCTTATATTGATTATCCAAATGAAACGTTTTACAATCAACTCAAGATCTCACAGCCACTATCTGTGATTTTGCTCTTAAACCTGAATTTCGAAATTCTGTTCTCTCACTAGACTTTCTCTCTCTAGAATTCTCTTAATGTTCTTACAACTAAAACCCTAATCACAAAACATGTTTATATACCACATGTCTGTGAACTGGGCTTCCTACTGGGCTAGGCCATTTTCCAAGCCCATTACAACAAATAACTCACTAACCAATAAGCTAAGCCCAATACAAAATATCCAAAGACTAAATAATCAAACTATTAAGCTGTTGTCACAGAATATGCACCAACAACATCAGTCCCCGAGAGCCTGGTACGAGACGCTCTCTCAACACTTGCTTGCCAACAGCTTTATCCGAGGAAAGGTGGACGCCACACTCTTCACTAAGGAGGTCGCTGGTCATCTACTGTTCGTTCAGATATATGTTGATGACATTATTTTCGGGTCAACGAACGAAGAACTCTTCAAAGATTTCAAACAAGTAATGAAGCAGAAGTTCGAGATGTCGTCAATGGGTGAGATGAAGTTCTTCCAAGGGCTGCAAGTTAATCAGATACCTGAGGGAACTTTCATACATCAAACGAAGTACGTCTACGACGTTCTGGAGAAATTCGGAATGTCCGAGACTACACCAATGGCCACCCCATTAGCAACTAATCACAGTATCAACCCTGATCTCACCATAGAGAAGGTTGACAAGACGCTATACCTCTCAATGATTGGTTCGCTGATGTACCTGACAACATCCAGACCTGATATAATGTACCCGACATGCCTCGCGACCCGATATCAGTCATGTCCTAGAGCCTCGCACATGTCCATCGTCAAAAGGATTCTACGCTACCTGAAAGGAACCCCAAGCCTGGGGTTGTGGTATCCCAAAGATGGTGACTTCAAACTCGAAGGATATTCGGACTCAGATTTCGGATGCTGCAAGCTCAACGCAAAATCAACAACTGCAGGAGGCCAATTCTTCAGACCTCGCTTGGTCACGTGGCGGTGTAAGAAGCAAACCTCTGTTGCTCTTTCGACATGTGAAGCAGAGTACGTGTCTGCCAGCAGCTGCTGCTCGCAGATCCTGTGGATTCAGCAACAGATGCGTGATTACGGTTTGCAATTTCTTACCTCTCCTATATTTGTTGATAATGTGGCTGCAATCAACATAACGAAAAATCCAGTACATCACGCTAAAACTAAACATATAGAAATTCGAAATCCATTCATTCGCAATTATTTCAAGAAGAAGTTGATTCGAATAGACAAAATCCACACCGACGAACAAAAGGCAGATTTACATACCAAAGCTTTTGATAAATCACGTTTTCAATATCTATTAAAATTGAATGGTATGAAGCTTTAGTCGGCGGCGGAGGAAATACTTGGCGTTGATGAGAAAACCGAAGTAGAGGATGTTGAAAAGCAGACGGCTTTGGTTTGTCGACTTTTTAGTTGTTTTCGTATTTAGGGGAAGATAGATATATTTTTCAGAAAATCCAAAAACAATAAAAAATGCAAAAATACAAAAACATTGAGATATTTTCAAAATCCAAAAAAAAAATAGAAAACAAAAAAGAGTTTGTGTAAAAAGAGGAAATGATAGTACATCAGATAGACAGTTACGCTATGCTAAAGAAATGTAATGTTTAATAAGTGTTAAACCATCTCGCTGATGATATGCCGATAAGTTTTTACACACTTAGTAGACTTTTTCGGGATATAAACATAAATTCATTTCTTGCTTATTTCGTGGGGAACATCTCTTGGATATATAGGTAACCCCTGAAATCTTGTTTGAAAGATTTTCTATTTCTGACATACTAGGTCTATGTACTTGATGATATCTGGGGTATTATACCAGGACTTCTGATTTTGCGGAAGCAATAGCCTAGTCCTCGTATAATACTCTGCACAGCCTTATTCTTTAAAGCCTCCCCTCAGCATAAAAAAAATGATAAACATTGCAAAATGCTAATCATGTGTTGTTGAAGAAAAGAGCCCCAGGAGGGACACACCGAAAGACGAGCCATCATCTCTTTGTCTGAACGGAAGTTCTAACCTGAGCTCTCATGGTCTCGCACTACCCTTTACAGATATCATTATTGAACGTTCACCTATAAGACTGAATAAGTTAAGTTTTTTTTAAAACATTAAATCTATCCTGAATTAGTTGAAGTCTGTGTGAAAATTTAAAAGGATCAGTATATCGGCAATCTAAGTGAACTGTTTAATACTTAGTGTGAAATTAAGCTCAATGATATTTGTAACTTGTCGGCAGCTGATATGATCCTCTAACACACTCACCAAAAATATGTTTGTAAATAGTTTACTGTTTACTTTACAGCATTTCAGTTCAGTTTAGCATAAAAACCCAAAAGGATTTTAGTATGTTTTAGCTTAAAAAACTTTCTTAAATTTTATTTTCTGCTTTAGTTTTAGACAAACCAATGTGGAAAGCTGATCTTCAGAATCTAAGAAGTGAAGCTAAGCAGGAAGTTTCTGGGCTGAACAACTGGGTTGGGAGCTAACATTGAAAGATTGAGATTTTCAAACGTTTAAACAAGTTCATTAAGTCGACACATGTAAATTTTTCAGAAAAAAGTGTTGAAAAAGTTTGAGAAAAATGTCAGTTGTTTTGTTTCGGGTCAACCACGGTCATTAACTTGGACTTGGTAGGCAAATTGAGTACCTAGGGTCATTAATTTGAACCTAGGTACTTGAGTGGATACCTAAAACTGACCAAAACATATAAAATTTGGAAAATGAGAAAAAGTTAAAAATTGAAAATGTTTGAGTTTGGAACGGATGACAATCCGATGGGATGACAATCCGATCGGATGGCCATCCGAGTGGTGTCATGAGGCTATAAAAGAAAGTCAATGACTTCAGTCAAAGTCATTTGCTCGGATTACCCTTCGTCCCACATTCAAACTCTCTCAACTGTTCAAGTGATTTTCTCACATTCTTGCTTTCCAAGTTACATAGGATTGTTGGCACACTCTACCTTCACTATGGGAAAGGTAAGTCTACTAACTTTCACCGTTAAATTTCAAAGATTTTGATATTTTTAGGGTGTCGGCGACTGTTCATGATAAAACCTTAGATGTAGGCTTTGTTAGGGGTTTTTGTTAGAAACTGAACATAGGATATTGTTCATCGGCCTTAGATCTATGAGTTTACCGAGCCAATTTCATGAAAAACACACTAGATTTGAAGTTAGATGTTTGATAGGTGTCGGTGGGCCGAAGCACATAAAGTGAAATTAAACCCAAACCATTAAGTTTTGAGAAAATCTGAACATAGGGTTTTGTTAGTCGGCCAAATCTCTACGTGAAAATATGTTCAATTTTGTATAAAGTTCAAAAATTTGATCTTTGATTGTTTATACTTAAATTGTGCTTCATGGTTATTTGGTTCGAATGACCATCTGATCGGATGACCATCCGATTGGAGGGCCATCTGATCCATGTCATTTATATAGTTTGTATATTTTCTAAGTCTTTAAGAGATCAAGTGTTGTAAAATTTTGTCAACTACACATGCTCATGATGTTTTCACTCGAATGGCAATCCGATCGTATGACAATCCGATCGGAGGGCCATCCGATCCAAAACAAATTCTCATGTTGATTTTCATAAGGTGCTAAATTGTTAATCTCTTAGAACGAATGGCAATTCGATCGGATGACCATCCGATCTAAATGTACATATGATAATTGTTTGTGAACTTTATTGTTTTAGGCTCATCCGATCGGATGGCCATCCGATCATCAGTACTGAGTATAGTGTAAGAGTGTTCCAGTGTTAGAAAAATTTTCAAGTTTTCAAAATTTTCACTTTTTCTTATGATGTCTCAAAGTTGTGCAGATTTTAACGTTGACATTTTTGCAGGCAAGAGCATCTGATTGGCACGCAAATCACAACATCTACTGTATTTTAGAAGAAAACTATGCGAATATGGAACCATTCGAAGATATAGTGTCATTTTTAAAAGAGAGTAGAATAGCTAAGGCTTTGACGGATAAGACAAGATGTTATGAGTCACATGTAAGGATGCTTTGGAAGTCTGCAAGGTATGACAAAAAAGAAAAGATGATATTTTCGGGAGTGAAGAAGAAAGATGAGAAAGGAAAGGATATAGATGTTGAAGTTAAGTTCTCAGTGGCAGACGTAAGAAGGGTTTTGGATTTAAAGGATAGTGATGATGACCCAATCATTGTTTCAGAAAGGTTATGCAAGGGTTTGTGGTTTAGAATGGGTTACACAGGGCACATGAATGACAAATATCTTAAGTCTAGATTCTGTAGACCATACAAGTTCATGGTTCATTGTGTTATACAAGCTTTATCACACAGAAAGGGAGCTTATGATGAGACGTCAGACTACATTATGATTATTATAACATGTCTGGTGTTGAATAGGCCTTACAACATTTCACAAGTGTTGTTTAACCACATGATTGACAACATTAAAGGCGAGAAATATATTATGTATCCAAGATTCATTCAAATGCTGTTAGATGATCAAGTGCCTGATTTGCCAAAGGATCCAGCTGATGAACTAAAGCTGCAACACATGAGGGCTGAAACATTGAATAGATTGAACAAGTATAAAGGTTTAAAAGAAGACCAGGAGCCGAGAGTTAAGGGGATGATTTGTAAAATTAAGGATCCAACCTATGTCACTCCTGCAAATGATCACTGGAGACATGAGAATAGTGATTCAGAGGATGAAAGTGAAAGATTAAGTGAGATGCATGAGAAAAAGCTGAGGTTCTGGTTTAAGAAGGATGGAAAGAGAAAAAGGACTCCAAAGATATCACCCAAAGTGGTGACACCAAAGATTGTTATTAAGGAGCCAGCAAAGAAGAATTCTCCACCAAGACTTGTAGATGAACAAGTGATTCCTCTAGCAGATGTAATTCAAGAAGGTGTTGATCTTTTGAACGTGACACTTGAAGATTTCCTAAAGAAAAATGAGGAAGCTCAAGCTGCTAAAGCTGCAAAGGAAGCTGAAACTTCTGCAAAGAACATTGAAGCTAATAGTTTGAAAGAAAAATAAGTTAAAAGAATTGTGCAATCAGACTCCAGTGCAACTGTAAGTGATTCAAGTGATACAGAACCTGGATTTGATACGTCAAAATTGGGGGTTGGAAAGATAACGTTAAAAGTGAAGCCTCCAAAGAAGAAAAAGGATTCCGATGTAGAGGATTCTACTTACATTCCAACAGCTGAAGAGAAAAATAAATGTACGATGAAGCGTAAAGCTAAACCTACAGGTGTTATTCCGAGGAATGTTAGAGCAAGAAAGGGAGCAGCAACAATGCTTGACATTCAAAGTGGTAAAGCTCCAGAAATTCAACAAGCTCAGAGTATTCCAGAGGCTAAAGTTGAAAGCGTTAAAGTTCAAGAGACTGAAACAACAAAGGGTCCAGAAGTTCAAAGTGTTAATATTCCTGAAATTCAATCTGCTGAAGTTGAAAAGAAAGCTTATGAAAGTCCTATCTTTGAAAAGGTTGAAAAGAATGTTGAAGCTGAAAAGGATGATGATGAGGTAGAGTTTATGGGAGAAAGAGAATCTACACCACCACCTCCACCAGTGAATCCAACTATTCATATTCCAGATGATCCTATAGAACCAACATCTGAAAAGAAAGATACTTCTTCTGGTTCATATGAAGGATTTCAATGATTCATGGTGAATTTCCTAATGATCTTCCTGGAGCTGATTACGATTTACTCAATGAAGGGACGATCAACATATTGACAAAGAAAGTGAGCTTATTGGAGAAAGCAAAGAAGAAGGCAGAAGATGAACGTGATGAATTAAAGATAAAGCTTGAGAAGCTAAAGACAGAGAATGCAGAGTTAAAGAAAGCTGCAAACAATCATGCTGAGATAATAGATGATTTGAAGGATACTATTGGAGAACAAGCAAAGGTCATTGATACTCTCACTGCAGAGTTTGCAGAAGTGAATGAAAGATGTGAGTTGTTAAGTGATACTAACAAGACACTGCATCAAATGATCGGCGAGCTACATGATACATCTTCTAATGAAAGCAAGGTATTAAGGCAAGAAATAGAAGCTCTGAGGGCCGACAAAGTAGTAAAAGATGAACAACTGAATATGTTGTATACTGTGATAGAACATAAGCTTGGATTCAATGTCCAAGCTGTGTACAATGAAATTGAAGTTCAAAAGGTAGAGGAACGTAGAGCGGAAAGAGAAAAGATGTTGGCTGAAGAAGCAACACAAAGGAAGAAAGGGTTGGCAGTTGAAACTGAAGTGGTTGCAGGATCTTCCAGTCATCTTGAAGGTACTGATGTTGAAATGACAGAAGCAGAAGTGAATGCTGAAGAGGAAAACATGAATGAAGTTGATCCAGAACCAGGTTTTATCCTTATTGGAGAATCTTTTTCATTACCTTATAGTTTGAAAGAAGTTATTCGTTTAGTGAAAGCGGATCAACGAAGACGAAAGGCAAGAAGAGCTCATACTGAAAATGATTCTGATACAAAGTTACTTTGTTACAAAGAAGAGAAAGATGGTCAGGAAGAAGAGGAAGAAGAAGAGGATCCAGAACTAAAAGACATTCTTGATGCTGTTGATAATTATGATCGTTCATGGGATGATTTTAAAGACGACGACGATGATCAAGGGGCAACAGGGTTATTAGTGAAGCCTCCATCTCAACATACGCTTGATGATTTCTTAAATGATGAACTAAATGAGCAAGAGGAGGATCTACAGCATGAGTCTTCTTCTTCTGGCAAACAACATTCTGATCAGGTATTCCTAACTCAGTCCAAAGTTATTTACTTGCATTCTATGTTTGAGGGGAAGTTAGAGGTGCCTAGGACAAGACATGAGATGTTAGAAGAATTGGGGATAGATGACGGTAATATGAAGTTTGATATAGAAGATGAAATCCCATCATCTCCAGAAAAAGATTATGTTTTTAAGCTTGCAAATGAAGCAGACAACTTCAATGATGTTATAGTTGAAGAGGACTCTGATGTGTCTAATGAAGACACGCCTTTTCACTATTCTGGTGCTGATGACACTTTTCCTACATTTGCTGAGATGTTCAAATCACATAATGAAGATGAAGTGCGTAGGAAAGTGGTGGAAAAGATTAGTACGGAGGGTATTCCAGAGATAGTTCCACAGGAAGAATTGTTAGAAGGAAGGAAGAAGTGGTTCAGGGCTATGCCTAAAGAAAGAAAGTTCAAGAGACCTCTACAGTACTTCACAGATCATCCAGACAAATCGTTGGGTGATATTCTATCTTGGGGTTATCTTGAAGATCTGCAAGTGTATGCTATCAGAAGGGAACATGGGGTACAGTATTTTGAGTTCTTAGCAGACATCAAAACACTCCCATGGTGGGATGTGGAGGAGCTCGTACAAACAAAGAATATAAAACAGTTCTATTATGGTCCTGATGTGAAGATGCACGACCAGAAATTATGGAACTATATAAAGCTCCAAGCAAAGAAATGATTTCCTGATTGGAAGCCGCACTATCCAGAGCAGATTGTCAAATATGATCCGATCACTGGAGAAAAAGATGTAACACTGAAGATAAAGCCGCCAAGATGTCTAAAGAATATGCCACTGCGTGCAATGGAACAAGACTTTCACGAAGACTTTCAAGGTTGGATGTATAACCAAAGCACGGCAGAAGCGGTGATATCTTTGTTTGACAAGTCAAAAGGAGAAGCCAGGATGATCAATGTGTTAGACCCTATGTGGTTGGTTAATTGTTCGAAGAAGGATATTGATTGCTTATTCTTCAACAAGATAGTGTATGATGGTCCCGACAAAGCTCAAGCGCAACAATATCAGAAGATGGCGAATCTATGCTTTGCAAAGGATATAAACTCAGGAAGATATTGGGAGTCGAAATTCAGAGACCATGAATTAGAGGAGTTCCTAAAGAAAGAAAAGAGAAGCGAGAAGTTCAGAAAGATAGCTGAAAGAGCTGCAATTTTAGGAAGAAGGAAACTCTTCAGGCCTCCACCAACTGACCAAATGCTGATAGAATCAGAGGAGAACAAGATCTCAAGATGGGATAGGAAGAGAGATGGAGATCCTGAGTACAGGAAATATTGGAATGAAATTGGAAGGCCTCTCAGATGCAAGATGTTAGCTGAACAAGCAGAGGCTAGGAAAGAGAAAGCTAGAGCTAAAAGACGCAGCAGGAGGGTGGAATAAAGACTATGCAGGAAGGAAGACAACAGCTACATCCAATGGGGAGTCTGTTAGTGCATTATGTCTGTAGGTTCCGTCTGTATCGAGTCTATGTAATTAGTCCTGTAATGTGTCATTGTACATTTATGTATGTATGTTATTTTGTAACTAGACAAAACGGGAGACGGAACCTAAGTATGTAAAGTGATCCGGACGGATGGCCATCCGGACGGATGACCATCTGACCGGATGACATCCACCTCTCCCTGACTGCCTATAAATAGATGTGTAGGGGTCTTAGTTTAGAACATTTTGCCATTTTGTCTAGCGAAGCTCTGTCCAGTTGTCATCAGGATCTTTGTACTTTCATATTTCTCAATGATATTGGACATGTTTACAGTGGATATCGTTGCTGATGATTCTCTAACGATGCCGAGGGATTCCGCACCTCTGTATTGATCGATTCGCACCACGTTCTTCATCGTTTAGAACCGTTCCTGCATTGCACTCACACATGTATTAGCTTGTAATAAATGAATATGTTATTTTGTAAAACGAAAAACCTCATAACAATCTCAAACAATAAGCATCTCATAGTATGTAAAGGTGCACGGTATCATGGTGTGCGGTTTTGTAATGCAAAATCTAGGCTCAATCAAACGGAGCCGATCTTGTGTGTTGGCATCATCTTGTTCCACTTATAGGTAATGGGGAACGGATGGCCGAATAGCTCCATATGAAATATGTAATGCCATGTAAGTAATTAACAACAATAATAAACAATCACATAACACAACAAATAGTAATTGGCACGTAAAGTTTGGAAATGTGAATTGTCAAGCGGGACACATGATACACCCCAAAACATGGTATAAAAGGGGGTTAGTCGATTCACTCAAAAGTTTGTGTTGAAGGTTCCTTGAAGATAAATGCATGGGAAAAAATAGGGAATTCCGAAGGAATGAAAGCAATTACCCTAGATATTAAAATACAACATAAACGATCTAGTCATTATTTATAAGTTAATAAAATTCCTAGTTTTGAATTGCTTCCACAAATTATGTAAGACCCTTATCTTTATATAATAATTTATATAGTATGTGATGCATTTAACATACCATTAAATCGAAAGGCATCAACAAAACGATGATTTGTATAAAGTTCAAATCTTCAAAAGACGTTCACTAAAGTTTCAAATCCATATTGTTAAGAACACTACATACTTAACTTTCAAACCATTTTTACTAAAGTGTGATAACACAACACCAAAGTGTTCGTAACAAAAGTAATCGTTTTCATTTGCGGAAGCTTCTTTGCGCGCGTATTCGGTTCTCTAACATAGCTTGATCTTCATCCATAAGTTCCTACAGTTACCTATGACCAAAATCATCCAAAACATTAGTTATATGAGTTTATAAGATGATTAAACAAGTCCTAAATGTCAAAACATATCCAAAACAACTTTTTCCAGCATTGGGAGTATGTCGCGGGCCGCGACCGGGAAAGACAAATCTCTCGCGGGCCGCGAGACCACTCGCGTGTCGTGAAAGAAACATGTGTTGCTGTCACATGGCGCGACAATGTTGTTTTTCCAACGAGTTCAGGTTACAGACCTGTATATTTCCAGCTAGAATACTTTTTACAAAACTGGACATAACTTGTCCGTTATTGACCCGAATTAGGTCCCGTTTCTTCCTACGTGATCGTAATTCGATCCTCTATAACAATTTCCAAGTTAATTTGACCCGTTTGGGTTTTATGACCAATAACTTGGTTTTTACCCTCCAAACCTCTATAAGATTTATACTTGTAACATATCAAAATGACGAGGTGATATACATACACTTTATGTGCTCTCATTTATATGTGTATGTTTATCCGACCCGTTCGACCTTTATTACTTAAACGCATTTAACACGAATCATTTAGTTTGAATTCGCCATCTTTTAGTCGTACTCAAACCTGAGTTTATGACTCATATTCATCGATAACCTTTTCTTGGCTAACGACTATAATGCATAATTATTCAAGAATCCGGGAATGAATTTGAAATCTTTTATCGTGCGACCTTCTCGGTTCGCATCGAGACAACAATTTGACCCGTTTAACTTTCCTAGCGACATCCATCGCCTTATTTCACCAAAGTTTATTTCTTTGGTTGTTTTGACCCGTTTGGTTTCATTGGCGAATTCTATCGCTTTCACACAACCAAACATGTATAATTTGGATCACTTTGACCTGTTTACACCTTATAGTGGAATCCACCACTTCTACATTTTTACTTATCGCTATACCCTAGTTATTTCGACCAGTTAATACTTACGGAATCTATAACAACTCTCCAAAATATTTCCAACACCCCTAATATATTTAAAGTATCACTACACGTCTTAAAATACATCCCGTATACGATATTTGGCCCTAAATACCTTTATATAATTAAAAATAAAATAAAAATCAATTTTATTAGTCTTTCACGGGCCGCGAAGACTTGTTCTTCATCCTACGCGGGCCGTGAGCGAAAGGACAAGAGGCACGCCCCGGAAGCCGCCACGTGTCAACACGTGGCAAAGCTAGAACGGTGATCGGACCAAGCTAGGCCCTACGAACCCTATGTCGCGGGCCGCGTAAGACCACCCCTAGGTCTACACGGGGCGCGAGAGACTGGCGGATCACAACTATAAATAGAGGCCATCAGCCTTCATTTCCGATCGTTCACAACTTTCTTTCTCTCTCAATTTTCTATATAGTATATACTATACCCGGGCATTATACCCCCTAAATAACGAAGTTCTGTCTCGTTGTAAGTATCATAACCCCCCCGGTTACGTATTAGATACGCTGCCCGCTTGATCTAGGGTTCCGTAACGGTTGTCATGGTTCTGCCCGACGTAGTCGTTAGAATGCCGTCTCGGGGAGGGTATTACTAATGTAAATATTGGGTTATTATACTAACGCGTGTGCATTTGTGTAATTAATAGATAATCACCAGGAAATCCTTAAGGAAAACCCTAAGACAGCAATGTGAGTAATCTCCTTTTGCAAATTGTTTTTACAAAACCTCATATGATTTACATTATATTAAACAGTGATTAAGTATTTGTATTCTACAATTATCGTCGGTATGTTGGGGTTTTGTATACAAAATTTGTTACTACATTGTGAGTAGTAACATGACCACAAGTTGGGTTGACAGTACCGTGGGTGGTAATTATTACTATATTGTTCATGGCTAATAACTGCCAATTTGGAGTGATCCTGACCGTGTTAATTGTTTCAGTTACTTTTGAGAATTGATCTCAGCCGTTCAAATCCAATGACAGTTTCCTTTTTCAATGCAGTTTTTTTGGGATGCGACAGTTTGTCAGTTTCCGTATTTTTCTCGCCACTACTTTCAGACAATTTGGCAGTTGAGCGGTTCTCTCCCACGTCCCTGAATCTACGCAGCAGTTGAGCGTCTTCTCCTCCAATACCACATCCCTGAATCTACGCAGCAGTTGAACGTCTTATCCTCCAATATAAGATGCAAACATCTCATCTTAGTTTAATTGCGTTTTTCTCTTCTTCCTTCTCCTACACGCTCCTCAACCGCTCCCTTAAATTTATCCCAATAAAACTCCCTTTCCTTTTCATACTTCTGAAGAATCATGCTTCGATCAACTCTTGGCAGGGTAAATTTCGGAGGGCTCGTGGTGGAAATTGATGATTTCTACCATTGAAGCAACCGGGAATACCTATTCAAATTGCAAATTAGGGTTTCAAATTGGGGTTGATGATGTTCTGCAACAGTGACGGAATCTTCACACCGCCTTGAAATCAGATCTCATTGTCACAAGTATGAAAAGGAAAGGGAGTTTATTGGAAATTTAAAATTCGATCATCCTGCTCAGAAATTGAATATATAGATGGAGATGCAATCAAACATAAAAGTCTTCACCGGCGGTGGATTCAGGCCGGAGGGTTTTTGAAGGATGCTAATAAAGGTGAAATTTCGCATATATTCAAAATAGTACTTTTATTACTATGTCGTATCCTTCACTTTAATATGTTCAATTTTTGTGGGTTGAACTTTCGGTGTTGTTGTAATGATACTGATGATGATGGTACAAATCTCTTTAATATCTGTTGCAGTTTCATATGATACTGATGATGATGGTACAAATCTCTTTAATATCTGTTGCAGTTTCATATGATACTGATGATGATGGTACGAATCTCTTTAATATCTGTTGCAGTTTCATGGTACTATTCTTAATTTTCCGTTTTCTAGAAGTTTATCCTAATCACTATTTGGTGCCTTAATTTGAAAGAAGTTTTGGTTTATTTTAGATATGCACAGCGGCAACTTAATCCGCCATTGGAGGACGCACATTAATGGTTCTAATCAAAGATAGAAAAGGTAACATTTTAGTTCCGTAATGACTTTTAAGTTTTTGAGATTTGCCTGCTTGCTACAGATTACAGTATATTTCATTGGTATATTTGTTTCTTAACTTTGTATTATGTGTGAATTGTGATGGAGAAATGTGAACAAATAGATACAAAAACATGTCAATTTGGTTAGAAAATTTAGAGCTTGATGTTGGTCGTGCCACCGCCGGAGATTGGTAACGTTCACGGCACATCTAGAACTCCTGCCGAACCAGACGGTAATGCTTGATTCCTGTTAAACAATACTTGCAGTAACTCCTCTTAATTGTGTGATCTATTATGTCCATGGCTGCAGATAAATAATACGAACCAAACAAAAGATTTTGTACAAGTGGATTCGTTATCGATTTAAGAAGCATCTGCCTCATCTTAATTGTCGTATGACAAACCTTAACACTATCATTATCATATTTGGCGATTCATCCACATTTGACCCGAATGTTGTTGTTCACGATCTAAAACCGTTGGGATCAATTGTAACCAATGGCGGAGCATGGTGGCGGTGGCGGTGGAGGATGTTGTCCGGCGATGGATCTGTTCCATTCAGAATCGATGCACTTAGTACAAATCACCATTCCTATCGAGTCTGCTCACTTGACTGCTTCTTATCTTGGAGATATTGGCCTCATTCAGTTCAAAGATGTAGGTACAATTTATATATTTCTACATGATTATAATTGTGATTATTTGTCATGAATAAGAGAAATAGTTGTAATTATGTTGAATGGTGAGAATTGTGTTGATTATTCCATTATTTGCTCATATGTAAATTGTTGTGGTTCTTTGTTGTATCTCCACAGGGATGTGATTGCTTAGATATATCAAGTACTTTGATGCACATTTTACAAACTTCATTGGAGGTGTTGAAACAATTGAAAATTGTGTATGTATGCATGAAGAGGACCACGGAATCCTCTGGAAGCATCAAGATTGGAGAACCGGCTTAGCTGAAGTCCGAAGATCTCGACGACTCACAGTTTCTTTTATATGCACTGTTGCAAACGATGAATATGGTTTCTATTGGCACTTTTACCAGGTGAGTTTATTTTATTCAAAATTCAGAAAATAAAGTTTGCACGTTTTATAGTTCTATAATGAAACTCAAGTAGTACCTATGGTCATTACATATTTGATATCAATCAATGCGTTCTTGCAAATTGCAATAGTGGGTAGCATTTGCTTTAATATGCATTCTGGTTGCAGGATGGAAAGATTGAAGCTGAAGTTAAACTCACTGGAATTCTGATCTTAGGGGCGTTGCAGCCAGGAGAAGTTAGAAAATACGGCACCAGTATTGCACCACGACTCTATGCGCCGGTTCATCAACATTTTTTTGTTGCTCGTATGGACATGGCGATTGATTGTAAGCCTGGAGAAACATGCAATCAGGTATGCATCATCATGATATTGTCTCTGTCGTTATGTTAAAATATATTGGTCAAATTTCATAACATGATTACAGTCTTTACTCTTTACATCATTGTGTGTGTATCACATAATCTGTCTCTTGTGCTTTTTTTTTATAGGTTGTTGAAGTTGATGTTAAAGTTTATTATATATATAGATAGATATGACCTCAAGTTTCAAACTCCTGTTGACAAATGGTGAACAGTTCAACAAATTAACAGACTTTACAACATCAATCAACAGCTGCAGGACAATTACGATCTTTTTAGGCAGATCAAGAACAATATTACTGCCATCTAAAACGAGTATGTCAGATATTGATATTCATAGAATTTTTTATTTTTTCTGTACATATTTGAGGTCGCAACGCGGATGTGTCTGGGGTTGAGTAACGGGTCAAACAGGTTTGGGTCAAATGGGTAATTTTTAGTAGTTGAGATGGGTCGGGTTGACCCGATACACTTCTTTACAAATTTTTAAAATTTATTTCTAGAAAACTAGGGTCTTAATATGATTAGAAAAAAGTTATATGTAAATTCTGAATAAAGGAAGTTAGAAAGTGGTATTTATTAAAATACATTTTGAATTACTTCCGACCTGTTTGACCCATTTCCTTTTCTAACAATTTTTTTAAAATTTTTTTTTTTTCTCATTCAATCTGTTAATGAATTACTTCCGACCCGTTTGACCCATTTCCTTTTCTAACAATTTTTTTTGAAACGACTGTTGGGTTAAAACAGTATTTTGACTGTTGGGTTAAAACAGTATTTTGAAACCACTTTTGAAACGACTGTTCGGTTAAATAGTGTTTTGAAACCACTGTTAGGTTAAACAGTGTTTGAAACCACTGTTGGGTTAAACAGTGTTTCGAAACGACTGTTAGGTTAGACAGTGGTTTCAAAACACTGTTGGGTTAAAACAGTTTTTGTGGAGAAAACAGTGGTTCTTTTTTTCCAAACAGTAGTTTGACTTTGGTCAAACAACGTTTTAACTTTGGTCAAACAGACTTTTGAACCACTAAGAATCATATTTTTGCAAACAGTTGTTTGACTTTGGTCAAACAGTGGTTTGACTTGTTGTTTGGCTGGTTATGCTGGCTTGATTTTATGTATTTTGTTTTACATTATTGTAGGTTATGCAATGTCACAAAAAACTATCATTGTTGGTGATTATTCCTCTCCGTTCTGATATTCGAACTATCCTGATGCTTGGTATGTTGGTGCTGCCTTGGTATTTGCGGTGGATAGGAATAAACCTTCTGGGAATATCAAAATCTACGTTTGTGGATATATATTGTATGCTTTTTATATGCTTATTGTTTCTTTCGTAATTTCTTCTCTCTGTTGATCTCATACCTTCTTCTGGATATAACACTCAGGTCAATGTAGCTGCTGTGAAATATTTAATCCAATAAGACTTCACTTTTTTAACACAATCCGTTCTGAGTCTTCTGACCCAGCTTGTCCATTCTGCAAGGTATGATGTTTTATGTGAATGTTAATAGGTGATTAGCATATGAAACAATATAAGTTGTGTAAAAGGCGGTAAATACCGGTAACGAACCGGTACCAAAAACGTCAAAAGTTGGTACCGAATCAGTACCGAAAATGTACCCGGTTAGTTAAATTCGGTACCGGTACCCGGTACCATTTGCTCCTCTCTGTTTTTATCGAGTCGTGAAAGTGATTCGGGTTTCATGTGAACTAGAGAAACTGCTAATTCTCCTAAAAATTTCCACAAGCAAGATTATATACCTGCTGTGAAATATTAAATCCAATAAAGCTTCACTTTTTTAAAACAATTAATAGGTGATTAGCATAAGAAACAATATAAGTTAATGAATTTAGCTGGCATAATGGACAGGTTCGACCGTGTGGGAATGGGTTTGGGTTAGGATGGGTCATTTTAAAAAGCGGTCAGTTTGGTTCGGGGTAAAATACGGTTAATAACGGTAACGAACCGGTACCGAAAATGTCAAAAGTCGGTACCGAATTGGTACCGAAAATGTGCCCGGTTCGGTAAATTTGGTACCGGTACCCGGTACCAGTTGCTCATCGTTATTGAGTCGTGAAAGTATTCGGCTTTCATGTGAACTAGATAAACTGCTAATATAGATTGTAGCCTATTTTGAACTCATGTTTTGACCTGTTTCCTTTAATCATACTTTTTAAAACAATTAATAGGTGATTAGCATAAGAAACAATATAGGTTAATGAATATACCTGGCATAATGGAAGGGTTCGACCGTGTGGGAATGGGTTCGGGTTACAATAGGTCATTTTAAAAAGCGGTCAGTTTGGTTCGGGGTAAAATACGGTTAATAACTGTAACGAACCGGTACCGAAAATGTCAAAAGTCGGTACCGAATTGGTACCGAAAATGTGCCCGGTTCGGTAAATTTGGTACCGGTACCCGGTACCAGTTGCTCATCGTTATTGAGTCGTGAAAGTATTCGGCTTTCATGTGAACTAGATAAACTGCTAATATAGATTGTAGCCTATTTTGAACTCATGTTTTGACCTGTTTCCTTTAATCATACTTTTTAAAACAATTAATAGGTGATTAGCATAAGAAACAATATAGGTTAATGAATATACCTGGCATAATGGAAGGGTTCGACCGTGTGGGAATGGGTTCGGGTTACAATAGGTCATTTTAAAAAGCGGTCAGTTTGGTTCGGGGTAAAATACGGTTAATAACTGTAACGAACCGGTACCGAATTGGTACCGAAAATGTACCAGGTTTGGTAAACTCGGTACCGGTACCCGGTACCATTTACTCATCGTTATTGAGTCGTGAAAGTGATTCGGGTTTCATGTGAACTAGATAAAATGCTAATATAGAGTGTAGCATGTTTCCGGTTCATGTTTTGGCTTGCTTCCTTAAATCATAGAAGTACCAAATATTCCCTGTTCCATACAAACATCAGTACCCTATTCAAATAGTTAATAACAAAAATTACCCTTTTCCAAGCTCACTGATTAAAAAATTCATAACATCTTTTGATATTCACTAAATTAGGTGACAAATTTAAACTGTTCCAATTTAGTAGAAATGTAGCATATATGTTCTTCAAACTCAACTAATTAAGTAATCTTAACTTGCTCTTTGAATTCATGGTTATCACAAATTCACAGTTGATGATATCTAGGCGCTGCAATAATAATAAGATCAATGAATTTTTTTCACAAATGAGGGTTAAACTTGTCTGATCTTTCTTCCGTAGATAGGACACTTTTTGTCAAAATACCTTAAAAATTAGGTTAGAATTTATTTTTTATCTGCTGCATTTTTGAATATTTTTTTTGACAAGGTATAGGAGAAGCTCAGTTTCATGCTGTGTTATCAAGTGGATTATCACCTGTAGGCCCCACATACGAGGCAGCATCTGTTGTTGAGAAAAACAATTCAATTTGGATCTCCGCAAGAAGAAAAGGGTGTGGACAGAATATTGATGCTGAAACTATTCGGAATCAAGTTTATGATCAAGTATGTTACTCTTTTATCATTAGTTAGTACATGTTGACTTTTTCGTTGACTGCCTCTGTCCTTACGTTGACTGCTTCATTCTATAACCCATCCTATAATGCCACCATAGAACCAGCAAGCCAACTGATCCAAAAAGAGAACAAAGACGTTAACCATTTTGGTTACCCAAAGTTCGTGTTTGGTGACTACATGTCGGTATATATTGAACAGAAGTTCCTCCCAAAAGAACCAAGGTTTGAAGCTGTGAAAGCGGCGAATTATAGTAACAGTGTCGTACCATCTTTTATGTTTAGCGTTTAATATTTACGAGTGATTAAGGATTTGTTTTGAAATTTGTTATATCAACAGTGATTTAAATAAGATTTGTTTTAGTGTATTTCCTTTCTTTTGTACCTTAGTGGCGAGCTTTGATGATTTGAATAGCCAAACCAATGGGAAGTTATTCAAGCCAAATAAGCATTAATACTAAGACACATTATATGCATATTATGTATGGTTGAATATTACTTCTCTTCACAGCACCAAGTCGGCAATTCAAGTAGTCTGTTCTAATCTATCAAATATTGTTGTGATTTTATCTAATTTGACCTAATTTTCACATTTGATATAGCAGAGTTCGGATATGTCATCTTTGTTCGATCACCTTGAACAAAAAACCTCTTCTCAAATCCAGAATCATTCAATCTCCCCTCTTAATTTGTGAAAGACAGTCGCTATGTAACTGTTTGCTCTACGGGTAAGTATTTCACTCATATAATTAAAGTAATCACAAATAATATTATCTAAGACTCATATTACCGCACAGGCTTTGGCTAGCACACTCGATGAAGAGGAACTATCAGATCTCAAAGATCAGTTTTATGCAATTGACGTGGATAAAAATGGCGCTATTAGTCTTGAGGAAATGAAAGAGGTATGTTTGACCACTCCAAAAGTCAAATAAAACATAATGATTGCAATTGCTTTCTTAACGATTTAGTTCACATCTTACACTAGATATGCTGATTCGTGACACAAAACTGAAGCAGATAATTGAAGAATTTGTTAAGTCACAACAAAGGAAGCGACATGGTGAAGAGATGAGTATGCAATGCTAATGGAGGGATACAATAAAATGCAGCAAGAAAAAGACATTCTAACGAAGGTATACAATAATCTCATACACTGATTCACTTATTTTGACTTTTTGGAATCTTGAAATCAATTTTCACTTTGATATTGATTTATTATATGTTTTAACAGAAACTAAAAGCATGGAAACCCTACATCAAGAGCTTATCAAAATCTGGAACTAAAAGCAAAAGGACAAAAGGTAATGTATTCCAACCAACCGTGTTATTCATTAGTAATTTTGGGGGTTTATACCTCATAGTGGGTATGGAGGTTGATAGTGGCTATGTGGTTGTGGCAGGCGCTTGCTAAAGATCTTCCTTGGAAGTTGAAAGAATCACGTGTTTTAGAGATACTAAAAGCAGTAAGCCCATTGTAACAAAACCGATTATCTAAGGCACGATAAAGTTACTATTTTGACCCTTTCTTATAACCTATATTTTTGTGATGCAGATGGATAGTAACAAAGACGGGTTTGTTGACTTCATGTAATTTGTTTCAGCCACTCTTCATGTTCATCAGTTGGAAGATCAAGACTCGGTAAATTGGCTACATTTATCACAGTCGGCTTTTGAGAAATTTGATGTTGACGGGGATGGATATATAACTCCAAAGGAGCTTAGAATGGTAAGCCAATGCTTTTCGCTTTTCGTTTACACGTAGGGGTGTAATATACATTTTTGTTTTTTTCGTAAATTTTAATATATTAATTTTCTGAAAAAAAATAAAAAACTAACAAAATTCGGGTTGAAGGGGTCGTGTTCGGGTTCATATGTATGACACGATTTTCGGGTTCGTCTAAAATTTTCGGGCTTGGGTCGGGTTGAACCCGTCAACCCGCAAACACGACCCGTTTAGCATCCCTATTTACACGTATGAGCACCGATACAACTTCTAAAAGGCAAATGCAAAACTTTGAGTTTAACTTTTGAGGTAAAAAAGACTAGTCTTTTCATAAAACTAATTTACTTTTTTTTGCTTAAAAAATTTACAACATACAGGCTTGAAGGGTTCTATAGAACCACTTATGGAAGAAGCTGATATAGACAAAGATGGTAATATTAGTTTGTCCGAGTTTCGTAGGCTGTTAAGAACCGCAAGCATGGATTCGGGGATAATCACATAATGGACGTTCACAAAAGTGCGTTAGTCTCCCAAACAGTCGACATTTTAGTCTCCATGGAGGTCGAGTTTGGGGGTTTCCAGTTTCTTTAGTTACAGAAGAAAACTGTTGAGAAGATACAGTAAAGATTCTTTTAATTTGCAGGTATTGTATGTAAAATGTTGGTCTGTGTAAATTTTTTCATGCTTGCATGTTTTTCATTTTGTATTTAAAACCCTCATGTTGGCCAATATGGAGCATAATATCTGTTTTCGCATGTTTAATATCGTGACTTAATGATATGAAAAGAAAACAATGAATTCAATGTTGGTGCTTACAAGGTGTGTCTGTTGTTGCTTGATGGTAATGAACAAGACCTTGAATATGCTTTCAGTTTTAGTGTAGTATTATTAATTTTTTGTTCATCTTTTGCAAAATAAAGATACATGGAACACTAGCCGTTCTGATTGGTGTATATCTCATCAGATGACATTGGGTACTCTCAACTATTAATATATAAATGCTGAGTTTAGTATTAAAATCAACCACTTTGTACATCTGAACCTCTTAGACTAAGCGGTATGGGGGCCGGCTGAGGCCCGGCGCCGGTCCCCCACACCGCCCCCCACAGGCCCGGCTCGTCCTTTCCGTCACCCAGCAGCCGAACTCGACGGGGCTCTTCTCCTCTCTCCTAACACACACACATCTATACATACATACATACATACATATATATATATAAAGGGGTTCATCCCCCACCCCCCTAGGTCCATCCCCTCCAAGTCGAGCCTACGTGGCGCTGATGTGGCGGCCCATCCCCTTGGGGATGGGGCTCTCCATACCGCTTAGTCTTAGTGTGAACACCAAGGACTTGAACCTCTAAAGTACACCAAATATCATGCTTCTTTCAGTTGACTTTTGAGTATATGTATTTAACATACAAGTAAATGGGATTTGGGAACAAAAAATGAGAACATGCATTAAAGAATTAATAGTTCATTATATGTGTAAACTGTAAACTTACCCCTAAATTTATGTAACCTTGAGATTGAATTTAATCGATAATCAGTGTGATTGAGCGGTGTACAGGGGAACAATGAGATTCTTGTGTTTAATCTGTGAGTATACAGCCTAAGATGGTTTAGTTATGTACTGATCACAATGTATTGCTCATTTTACTTTTAGGTTTTTTACATACAGCTTTTAATTTCGGACATGAGGCGGATATCCAGAGGGAAGCCGACGTTGATCCAACTTCGGTTCCACATGGAGCCCTTATCACCTTTGTACAGAGAGGAATTCAATATCTTGAAATGGAAGCAAATTTAAAAATTGTCAGCACACAGTTCTGATGTATTTTATTTATTTTCTATGTATCATGGTATGATCATGTTTTTTTTTTTTTTTTGAGATTTCCAGGATGATTCAGATATAGCGGATGATTTTGTATTCATAAAACCTGTTGACCTCCTTAATATGAATGTTGAGAAACTAAAACAAACTATAGCGAGATAGTGGTAAGGGTAAGGAAAAGATAGATGACCCGTTAACTATAAACTTAACAAAAGTGTGGCATTTGGAGATAAGTTTCTTGAATTTCTTCGTTGTGATTGAATGCATTATAAGGATACGCTTTCAGTTTAGAATTTCGGATAGAGTATATTACTATATTTATAAATTCAGGATCTGACATGGATGATTTCATTTTATATGCATAGAATGGTTATAGTGTAAATTATTATAGTTATCTATATTGTTCTCTACGCTGTGGCCGTTCTTAGCCTCACGTGTGCAGTTTGACACGTATGTGCGTCAATTCATGCTTCTTTCAGTTCACTTTACACAAACAATTAGTCGGTTTGCAATATAGATGCCATAAACCATGCCTTAGATTTCTATTACCACTTCATGTCATTTTTGCGGATCGTACCCATAAAAAAAACACAAAGTTTGGCATAAATATCGGTTAGCTTCGGTAAGGTACCCAAAAGAGGGTTGTAAAATTAGGTGGAAAGAGAAGGAAGTGGACAATCATTGGTTATTGTTCTTCCTCTAATCCTCTTGGCATGTAGTTCAATTTTGAATTGTGAAGTCAACCTTGTCTTTCAATGCATTTTAGAGGGGGTAATCTTGACCCAAAGTCTTCCAAGTGGGTCACTTCAGGTTGCTTTTTAAATTATATGGGTTGGTTTGGGTAACATATTTTCACTCAATGGGTCAATTAAAATTCCATCTCATATATTTTCGGGTCAAAGCGGGTCGACAACTTCAAAGAAATGGATCAATGAGGGTTGGTGTCTTAAAGAAACGGGACAAGTTTCGGATCGGAACGGGTTCGGTTCGGATTGGGCGGCCGGGACGGGTTTCAGATCGGAACGTAGTTGGTTCGGATCGGATTTCGGGTCGGCACGGGTTTCCGCACGGGACGGGTTTCGGGCTGACATGAGTTTTCGCACGGGACGACTTTCGAGTCGGGACGGATTTTAGCACGAGACGGGTTTCAGTTCGGTTTTTTTTGTTTTGTTTGGGTCTGTTATTTTCGGTTTCGGTTGAGTTTTTTTGTTTCGTTTTGGTCGCTTTTTTCGGTTTGGTTTCGATTTTTTCAGTTTTTTGTTTGTTTTTGGCCGGTTTCGATTCGGTTTTTTGTTTCGTTTTGATCGGTTTTTCGGGATCGGTTTCGATCTTTTCAGTTTTTTGTTTCATTTCGGTTCAGTTTTCGGTTTTTTGTTTCGTTTTTGTTGCTTTTTTCGTTTGATTTTTTCAGTTTTTTTTTTTTTGTTTCGTTTCGGTTCAGTTTCGGGTTTTTTGTTTCATTTTGGTCGCTTTTTCCTTTGATTTTTTCAGTTTTTTGTTTCGTTTTGGTCGGTTTCGGTTTCGGTTCGGTTTTAGTTTTTTTTTGTTTCGTTTTGGTCAGTTCCATTTTTGTCGTTGTTGTTGATTCTGGATTCTGTTACCAGACAATGCATCCATTTGATTATCTTAATTTGATTTCTGTATACACATTACGAAAACAAATTCTACTTCTTTGAAACAATTTTTTTTGGATATTTCTATTTATGGTTGTTCAATGTTCATTATTAGTAGTGATTTTGGTTGCTTTGTCTCTGTGCACTAATGTTGAGTTGTTGACATATTGTGATATGGTTTGGTTTGTTTTTCGGTTTCGGTTTTTTGTTTCTTTCTGATCGTTTTTTCGGTTTCATTTTTGTCGGATTCGATCTTTTCAGTTTTTTGTTTCGTTTTCGTTTCGGTTTGGTTTTGGATTTTTTGTTTCGAATTGGTTGCTTTTTTTCGGTTCGGTTTCGATTTTTTCATGTTTTTTTCTTTGTTTTGTTTTGGTTAGTTCGGTTCGGTTCGGTTCGGTTTCAGTTTTTTTTGTTTCATTTTGGTCGGTTTTAATTTCGGTTTTTTTGTTTAGTTTTTTCGGTTTCGTTTTTTGGTTCGGCATCGACTTTTTCATTTTTTAATCGTTTTGGCCGGTTTTGTTTCTGTACCGACTTGAACAAAAGGTATATTTATTATGAAATCATGTTTTTAGAAATGGGAAAAAAATAACCCCACCCGGTTTGACCCAAAACCCATTCCGAACGAGACCCGATCTGACCCGAACCCGTTTGGACCCGAATCCGTTCCAACCCGGACCCGTTCTGACCCGACCCAAAACAACCCTTTTTTAATTTGACCCATTTCGACCCTAACCCGTTCCGACCCTAACCCGTTCTAACCCATGACCCGTTTTGACCCGACCTGTTTGCTAGTCCTAATCCATTTGGTCTTGGGAAGACTTTTTTATGATCAGAAAACATAATAAAGATATGCCCATTTGGGTTTACTCAGCAAACTTTATGCAGTTTATGGAAATTTGAAAGCATCTACCTAACATTGTAAGGTGCTCTATCCTTCGGGATTTTGGACTTTAGTGTTTACTGTTTGGCAGGGAGGTTACAATCTTGAAAACTGACAATGTGTAGCTTAATAAGTCAATCAAGTTGCATAAACTGCATCTATAATCTAACTTCTCATTTCTTCAAGCTCTATCAATATTTTTAGTAGATTCCTAAGGCAAGTCCAAGAAGAAAGAAAAAGCATTTCGGAAAAGTAAAGATAAAGTTTGGTAACAACTAAAAGATACATAAACACTTGTATAAGTAAATGCACCCAAAGAAAGAATAATAAAAAAATACAACGGCATCAATGCTTCCAACCTAGATTAAACATTTTCTTCTATTTTATATCCAATGAAATAAAGGAAGGCTTAAACTCTTCCACAATTTCAGCATTGTAGAGTCTTTCATTTCTCGTCTTCCAAACCGACCATATAACGAAGGAAATTATCGTATAGGGGTACTTTCTTTTTTATCCAACGAATGACACCGAGTCTGGTTCGATGAATGGCTCCTTTACCGAAGTTGATGTAAGCCTTGGAACGTTACATCGGGAGCAAAATGAATCACATACACCATGGGTAGCCGAACATGAAGTTAATTCATTTCGTAAACAATTTACATTTTGTAATATATGGTCAACTAATACATTTTTTTTTTGCATATCTTACATTCTTAATAAACAAGTTTTAATACGTTAGTCTAATTAATACATTTTTTTTAACAACCCCATTTTTTATATATAAATATCTTCTAACTTTATATTTACAAGAACACACATCCTTTTCGTGAAATCAGGGATTGAGGGGCATCCAATGGTACTACCTTTGCCCCGACCAATGAAGTTGTACTATGTCATATTCATTATAAACTATCTTTACACTACAATACACTAGCGACGCCCTACCCTTGCACTACAAATACGGGCGCACCTTTTAAGGGGCCCGGGGGTGCTCCCGCCTCCACCATTGTTTCGGTTAGTAGTGTAATTTTTCTGATTTTTCATCCGAAATATTTAAAATTATATATGTCCACCCTTGCCAATTATTTACAAATTTAACATGGTTATGATAAAGAAAAAAAGTATCCAACAATTTTAACAAGGTTATGATAAAGAAAAAAAAAAAAAAAAAGAGAGAAGAATTATAATAAGTTACTTAACAAATGAAATAAAAAACTATTATGAGTTGACTGGATTAAAAAATAAACAAAAATAATAATAGGTTGACTAAAAAAGAAGTAAAAACAAAAGAAAAGTAAAAAAAAAATAGTTTAAATATAGAAATACAGGAAAAACACCCATTTTAATAAATAGTTTTAAAATCACTCATTACTTATTACTTATATAATAGCTACATTCCATACATATATATATATATATATATATATATATATATATATATATTTTTAAAGTTACTATTTTAACTTCTATTATTAATATATAAATATATAATATAAAATGTATAATATATAATATATAATTAATTTAATATATTATGATATTGTGGGTGGCATACGTTCATGGATTTGTAGGTGAGTGATACTATGATATTATAGAAGCACAACACAAAAAAAAATGGATAGTTCCTACTAAGGGACTAAAGTTTTTAATCTTTTTTATACATATTTTATCGATTAAATAAATGGTTAAAACTATATTTTTGTTAAGATTTATTTTTTGTAAGTAAATATAAAAAAAGAATATATCATTTTCAGTAGCATTAGTAGTAGGGTTTGATAGTGAGCATGTTTGATTTTGTATAAACATTGTACTTTTAAGAGACATTGTGTTTTTCTAGAATATGTGATCTATATGAGAAAATATATTTTTTATAACATACAATGTATTAGCGGTTTATTAATCAGGGAAAACAGTCTTTTGTAGCTTTCGACCATGTTCTCCAACAAAACTGATAAAATCAAGTGTCGTGTTAATGGTAAATATAACTCCTCTCATGACAAATAAATAACCTCCCCCACCCCCACTACAATTTTCTTCAACTTCTCTCTTGATAAATACATAACCTCCCCTACCCTCTCCATCTCCAAGTTTCTTCAAATTATCTCATGATAAATAAATAACCCCCCACATGCCCCACCTCCACTATCTGCAATTTACTTCAAAAGATAGTTTGAGTGGTTGTTGAGTACATATGTATTTAGGTGAATATATACGCTAACTACACTATGTTCTTTATTTACAAGGAATTGTGTTTTTACAAAGGCATTTGTTTTTTTTGTATAACATTGTGTTATTGTCACTGTGTTTTTGAATAACATAGTGTTTTTTTTTTTTGTAACATTGGGTTTACCTTTTATGGCAAACAATACAAGATCTGCAATTTACATCTCGAATTTGAAGGTTACTCTTTCACGAGATAGTTGTCACCGCTCGTCATCGGAGTTCTCTTATCAGGTAATTATCCAGATAGAAACCTAATCTTTCACTGAGTCGCGGTATATGTTATAATAGCCCCCTTTCGTATGAGTATTTCACTTGATTACATCAATAGATTCTAAATTTGTTTTTAACTGCCCTTTTCTCCAATCTTTTTCTTAGTTTCCAGTAATTGCTGAATTTTGACAGCCGCAAGCTTCCACAATGTTACTTCCCAAATCCATCCAGGTTCCTTAGGAACAACAAGAGGGCAATCCATCCTGCAATGGCCATCGGTTTGGTTTGCCTGGAGCTCTTTAAAGCTATCGATGGGGTCACAAAGGTTAAGACTATCGATTTTCCACACATCACACCCGTATAGTATTTCGATTTTAAATCAGACAATTAGGCCATATCACAATATATTAGTTTCTTAATTGCACTCAATTGCTTATGTTTCATGTATTTCCTTTGTTGTGTGTTAATTGTTTGAGATTTTGTATTATGTTCGAGTTTGTTTTAGAACTAAAATTCCGATTTGCTTAATCTCAGTAACATTTGGTGTATTATAATGGATATTCTCTACTTTATATACTTTATTTCTTAAATTACAGAGACGAAAGCGGATTTTGTTGTTGTGAGATCTGGTGGTGCGAAGATGGACAGTGGTTCGAATCACCCAACATTGAAATTTGGATGACTGAATTTGTCACGAGAAACAACTGTGAAGAAAAGATGACACCCATGGAGATTATAACAGTCGATGGAAAGAGGTATGTTATTTATGTGCCATGCTTTCATCTTACAAGAAAACGAGTGTTCATTCATCCATCAAGGTAAATAAATATATATAATTATTTTCATTGATTGTGGTAAAAAGTGTATATAATTATGTTGAATTTATAATAAAAGTGAAAAGAGCAGGTTACATGTGGAGTATGAGCAAAGAATAGTAGCTGGTGATCTTGATGATGGTGATAACTCTCAGGTTGTAATTCGAAACATGTTTGATTGCTTGTATAGAATGTATAGAGGACGATGATAAATCATGTATGTTCTGTGTCATGTAACTGGAATCTTGAGTGCCTAATATTATAATTACGGTCATTGCTATTCTGTGCAAGGGATTTAATTAAGCTGGGATTCAAAGAGTTCTCCTTTCGAGCAAGTTACTGAAATCAACATGTGGGAAAGGCTTGGCAAGGCTACTATGTTGAACATAAGTCAGATATTGTTTTTTTCATAACATAATAGTGACCACATGTTCTCAGTTCGGCATGTATAAGAAAATTTCTGATTATTTTGTATCTCTTGTGCAGATTTAGGTGGATCCATGGGCGTATAACATCTCGTAAAAAGAGACTTGGTCTCATTTGTTTTCGCTAGAGGCTGATAAAGTCTGCACCATTAGCAACTGTGTGGATCAAACGGAACACGGAATGGTATGGAAATGGAGGTGGCGAAGAAATCCTTAATCGGTTGACAAAATTAGGGAATGGCAGCCGTGTAGGAATCTTATCGAGGCGATGTCTTTATCAAAATCCAAAGATAGGTGGGAATGGCTTGGGGATAATTCTGGTAGTTTCTCGCTTTGATTCGTAAAAAAAATATTGGTTAATAATCAAGATTACAGCTTGAACTATGTTGTGGAGCGGTAAAAATGGGTGCAATTGACGTGTAATGTTTTCACGTTGAGGGCGATCATTAATAGGCTTCCAACAAAGACGGATTTGAGAAGGAGAAACATAAATGTGGCGGATGAATTATGTGTTCTGCGCAGCAAAGAAGTCGATACTGTGGAGCACATTTTCTCAGCCTGCTGGACGGCTACTTTGGTGATGCAGTTTGTCAGCCGCAGCCGCCAATGATTTAATGGATATACACGAAGGGCAACAACTGAGTAAGGATAAGGCTAGGGTGGTTGAAGGTATCATGGTGATCGTGGCTTGGTGTATATGGAAGGCTAGAAACGACAAGGCTTTTGCAAGAAAAGAAGGCAAAGTGGAAGATATTATCGCATCGATCGAGTTTTGTGGTCTAAATATAGGTCAAAATGTATAGAGTTGGATTGGATAGAATGGTGTCGTCTCCCGATGTATATGCTTTGATGTATAGTTCAGGTTGGGTATGTGGGTTTGTAATGTGTGGGTGTGCCCCTTGCTGTATTGTGCAGGTATGTGGGTTTGTAATGTGTGGGCTTTCTTCTACTCGTCTATCTCATCTCTTTTTTCATATTAATTATTAAGTTTTAATTTTAATACATACCCCTTTGTATAAAACACAATTTATTTTAAACTATCATCATTTTCTCTATCTTAGTTTCTTTCAAGACATTTTTGGAGTGTATATGCTTTAAAAGTAGACTCCGTGCAACTTTTGAGATGCATTGGACAAGATGTTACATGTCATGCATTGTACCTTTTTAATATTCAAACATGCTAATTACATAAAAAAGCTAATTAACTTTGGTCAAAACTTAAAACTTGTAAAATTGTTACTTAAATAACAAAATATAATCATGGTTTACATCAGATGTTAGCACTTTAAGTGTATTTTTTTTGTTTTCATATGTCGTGCATTGGACCTTTATAATATTCAAACACGCTAATTACATAAAAAGCTAATTAACTTCGATCAAAACTCGAAACTTGTGAAATTGTTACTTGAATAACAATATATGACGTTTCAGTAGGTTTCTAACATAGTGCTACCAAAAGGTATACCATAGTAGAGGTGCATAAATCAATTTTTTTTTCAAATAACTGGTTCCGGGTGTAATCAGGTATTGAGAAAAATAGGTAGGGTACGGGTATTGAGGAGAAAAACCATACCCTATGTACCCGGGTTGGGTATGATCAGGTTCGGGTATAACCGGGTATTGGAATCGGGTATTAATACCCAATTTAAAAAAAAAAAGTAAGTTTTATTTGTTATTTTACACAATAATAAATTCGTTTAAAAATTAAATTAGGATTGAAATTTGTAAAAATAATTAAAATAAATTACAATAACATAAATTCACTCAAGTACAAATGATTTGATTTATAATATGAATTTTTAGAAAACCTAAATACAGAAGTTGTGAAGTAAACATAAAAATATATTTTAAAAATTCGGATATTCTATCGAGTATTAAAAAACAGGTATAAGGTATGAGCGGTTCCAGCTATTTTCGAGTATAAATCAGGTAATCTCAAAATGTGCACCGTATTCATACCCTACTGGTAGGGTCGGGGTCAATTACGGGTATAAAATAACATTGTGTTTTTGTATAAAGATGGTGTAATATTTGGATTTTCTATACATAGCCTTATTGATTTTGATTATTGTGTTTTTCAACTGGGTGGGTCCTCTATACATTATGTTATAGTTTCTGGTCATTGTGTTTAGTCTGTTATCCATTGTGTTTTAGTATGTTTGTCCATTTTGTTTTAAGTTCTGCTGCCCATTGTGTTTCATCTATTGTTCATTGTGTTTTAGTCGGTTGTTCATAGTGTTTTTAGTCTGTTTATCATTGTGTTCTATATCTAATGTCAGTTGTGTTTTTAGTCTGATATGCATTGTGTTTTTAGTTTGATATGCATTGTGTTTTATCATTGTGTTCTATATCTAATGTTAGTTGTGTTTTTAGTCTGATATGCATTGTGTTTTTTAGTTTGATATGCATTGTGTTTTACGTTATGTTTATTGTGTTTTGTCCATTTTGTTTTAAGTTCTGCTGCCCATTGTGTTTCATCTATTGTTCATTGTGTTTTAGTTGGTTGTTCATAGTGTTTTTAGTCTATTTATCATTGTGTTCTATATCTAATGTCAGTTGTGTTTTTAGTTTGATATGCATTGTGTTTTACGTTATGTCCATTGTCTTTTACCTAACTGGGTTTTCATTTTTTTTTCAAAAGTGTAACAATAGGGTACTCGTATTAAAGATAAAAAACGCTCGATTTTTTGGTATATTTTTTATAAACAAATGATGTATAAAAAAAGTTACGGGTGTTTAAAAATATGGGAGAAATAGCATATGACTTGCATGTGAATGTTTCCAAGCATTTGATAACAATGTGCATGTTTTTTTTGGACGAAATTACTCTTCCCACTTGATGTAGTTTCTTAGTTCAATACTCGATGTAGTTGTTACTCTTTTAATGTCATAAATTTTAATCATATTAATCTTTCTTGTCGCATTTTACTTTTACTTATTTTAGCAAGCATAAGTATTATTATATAGTATAGATATAGAATCTGAGGATTGCAGATCGATGTTGATATTGATGTTAAATTGTGTGAATTTGATTTAGTTTATGTTGATGTTAAATTGTGCCTGAATATAGAATTGCAAACATGAAAAAAAAAACACTATGTATACCATAAACATCTAACATTGATAGATCTCATCTATCTTCGTTTAATGGTGTTAGCAATTGCTACGTTAATCAATTTACAAATAATAACTTAGGTATTTTAAATTGTGCGAACTAGATGTAAGATTTTAAGTTAGTATGTATGACAATTCGATGTATGAGAATACAAGAACAGTTGTAGTTACTAATCGCAATCGAATAAAAAGTCTACCATTATCTTAAATATAGACACAGTTATTGATTTTTTAATAGTTGGATAAGAAGTCATTGTGATATTAAAATACGTAGTGAGTTTGGACGGTGATAATCATATATACTCGGACCACGGACGTATAGTGTGTTCGAATGTTATCCCATGAGCTATAAGCTGCAGTATTATAAATCATTGTGTTAGAAAAGTCATAAGTCAATATTTATGTAATTTAGTTACACATAATATACATATAATTTAACATTGTGTTTTTGAAGACATTGTGTTTTTAATAAGTCTAATCTTGACGGTTATTTATGTATTTTAGTAACACATAATTAAATACATACAATTTAACATTATGTTTTTTAATATGTAACAGTTATTTCTTAATTGAAGCAATTTTCTCCTAAAGACAGCTCAGGTTGACACTTTGACCTGGTCAGCCTAATAAATAGGAGATAACATTCCATGATCTAACAAAATAACTATAAAATTAAATAAAAAACTGCAAATTAGTTAGTTTCCCCCATGATTTTCTACCCACATTCTCCACCTAAGACACTTCCGACAAAAAAGGAAGCAATTTGAAAAAAAAACAAATGCGGTTCCGTGGGTAGTGGAAGTTTCTTTATATTCCTATATAAAGGTGTGCGATCGATCTTGGCCGTGCAAAACTGATAACATCAACGGTTGTATTAATGGTTAATAAAACTTTTCTTTCTTGACAAATAAATAACGTCCCTCAACCCTCACTAACTCCTAATTTTTTCAGAAGATAGTCAACTTGAGCGGTTATTATTTACATGGGGTATTTAGGTAAATATAGGTTAGGAGTTGGCTACAAAGTCCAAATTTCCTAAAAAGTGTAAAAAGTAATAAAACACCGTAATGTCAACTATAAAACACAAAAAAAAAAACCCACAAATAACATAATGAAGATTACTAACTTTGGTAGATCTCATCTATCTTCATTAAATGGTGTTAGCAATTGCTACGTTAATGAATTTACAAATAATTACTTCAATATTTTAAATTGTGCGAATTAGATGTAAGATTTTAAGTTAGTATGTATGACAATTCAATGTATGACAATACAAGAACAGTTGTAGTTATTAATCGTAATCGAATAAAAAGTCACCATTATCTTAAATATAGACACAGTTATTGATGTTCTTAATAGTTGGATAAGAAGTCATTGTGATATTAAAATATGTAGTGAGTTTGGATGGACGAGTTTAACCCGACCCGAACATGAAAATTTTAGACGAACCCTGATGGCGATGCCTTCGACTTCCATTCGTGACCTTTGTTTTGTCAGTAATATAGAGTGCGGTGATAGAGACGTGGAGTTCATGGCGATGCTCAATGATATACATCGAGAGGTTCAGCACTCGATGGAGTTGAAGCTAAAATTTCTTAATTCTTGCTGTTAGATTTTTAAATTTCTGACTATTATTGTTAGATTTGAAAGTTTCTTAGTTCAATACCCGATGTAGTTGTTACTCTTTTAATGTCATAAATTTTAATCATATTAATCTTTCTTGTCGCATTTTACTTTTACTTATTTTAGCAAGCATAAGTATTATTATATAGTATAGATGTAGAATCTGAGGACTGCAGATCGATGTTGATGTTAAATTGTGTCTGAATTTGATTTAGTTTATGTTGATGTTAAACTGTGGCTGAATATAGAATTGCAAACATGAAAAAAAAACACTATGTATACCATAAACATCTAACATTGATAGATCTCATCTATCTTCATTTACTGGTGTTAGCAATTGCTACGTTAATCAATTTACAAATAATGACTTAAATATTTTATATTGTGCGAATTAGATGTAAGATTTTAAGTTAGTATGAATGAAAATTCGATGTATGACAATACAAGAACAGTTGTAGTTACTAATCGCAATCGAATAAAAAGTCTACCATTATCTTAAATATAGACACTGTTATGGATGTTCTTAATAGTTGAATAAGAAGTCATTGTGATATTAAAATACGTAATGAGTTTGAATGGTGTTAATCATATATACCCGGACCGTGGACGGGTAAACTACTAGTTAAAGTAGATGGAAACAAATGTAATTGCGTGACCGCCCTCAATACTATACAACGGTTTTACTTATCCTGATTAAACTGGGATTCACTCACCAGTATTTCCCACTGACAAAATGTTTTTAAACGCGTTTCAGGTAACAAAATGTGAAAGCCAAATAGAAGCCAGCTGGATAGCACTGAAGGCTTGGAAAAGTGGCTATAAAAGTTACCTAAATAAAAAGATGTTTTTATTCAAATAAAATAGGGTTTATCCCTATGAAAATGTGTGTACTAGAAACTTGGAATTTTCCCATGTGTTTAATATTATAAAAGCATGGTATTTACTCTGATAAAATATTTCCTAACTACGGTCCTGATGTAATTTCCGCTGCCAAAATGATAAACACCGATACCACTGAAAATGGCTGCAGCCGCCCGTTCCCGGGTAGTTAGGGGATGGGGGTTGCGACAGAAGGTGGTATCAGAGCTAAGCCACTGATTCAGCCACATAAGTGTTCTGCTGACACCAATATATTATTCAAAATGTTAGGAAATTAATTACGGAAATACGTGAATATCTGTATATTATTGTTGTGTGTTAATTGACTATTTGTTAGTTTACAGTATGAGCGACCAAGGACCTTCCAACGCCTACCGTCAGTTGTCCAGCTCACCTAGGAGCCAAGGCACCTCTTCACAGCCTACCCTCTCAGGGTATTCAGCTGACAATGAAGATGGGATAATCGTGTTTAAGGCTCAGTCTGAAGAGCCATTCCCTCCTAAGAAGAGAGGATGGTTCAGTAGAGGAGCGCATGAACGTAGGAAAAGAATGAAAAAGTTGCAACAACAGCGTGCTTTAGCAGCCGTTAAGAGAGAAACAGATGCTCACACTCAGGATATGCTCAATAGGAGTCTAGCAAATTTTCATATTCTAGCAACTACAGCTGCAGACCCTAATTTAGAGCAACTCATAACACCCCAACCATTGCCACTGTTTCCAACACAACCAATGGAAATTGAAAACAACCCAGAAAACCAATTCCCAGCACCAGCCTTTGACCCAGCAGAGATACCTAGAATACCAGCACCCAATCCCTTAGACCCAGACTACGACCCGTGGTTTGACGACCATAGGGATTACCAACAACGTTACCCAATACCAGAAGACGAACCCATGCCAAACCTAGCAGCCTACCCAGACTTGGACCCTCTAGATCCCTACTATGACAATGACCAATTCATCAGGGAAATTCTAGAGAATCCTTATCCTTACCAAGAATCCATGCCCCAGTTCCCAAACCCAGTACCAGCCCCTGCACCCCCAATGAGTGCAGAGAATGTGCAAGAACTCCGAACCTTTGGTGAGGAGATTTTAGAAGGTAGCGAGAAAATGAGACAAATAGGAGAACAACTCGTCTGGAAGTATGACGAGCGTAATATGGAGTTCTGGATGAACCCATACCAGTAATAGTAATAATAATAATAATAATATATAATAGGTGTGTATGTTTGAAAAAAAATATTTTTAGACAATAGCTACGGATGCCTAATAGTATTGTAATTTCAATTTCAGTCGTATTGTAATATATATGGATGCATAGTATAAAATAGAGTAAGTCGCAATGTTCGACGATTTTGATCAACATGCGTGTTGTGTGATTGGTTGTATTAAATATTATCTTGTGATATTAATACGTGGTAAATGTCTAAAATTCAGATGGACAACGAAGTGAACCAGGAAAACCAGAATAATGATAACCTGAATAACAATAACAATGGAAACCAAGTGGATAGCAGTGCCATCCAACACATAGTGGCACAAGGGATTATAGATGCAATGCCATATATTATCCAAACGGTTAGGGAAGCAGATAATAAAAGTAATAATAGCAGTAAACGACCTACTAAACCAAAAAACAGCGTAAACAATGGACCCATACTTCAAGTGCCCATTCCAAAAAGAAGAAGAACCATGTCTTATGGTTGTTCTTATAAAGAATTCTGGTCTTGTAAACCAATCAAATTCTCGGGCAATGAAGGGGCCGTTGCAGCTCTACGCAGGATAGAAAAGACTGAGGCAGTCTTAAAAATAAGCAAGTGCGTGGAAGAGGATAAGATAATGTTTGCTTCCAATCTATTTAAGAACTCCGCACTAGAGTGGTGGAACACTATCCTCCAATCCAGAGGAAGTGACAGGGTTTACAATATGGAATGGGAAGAATTTAAAAACATGGTAGAAAGGAAATTATGTCCTCCCAACGAAAAGGAACAAATAGCAAATAAGTTCTTAAACCTTAGAATGACTGGAGTGGATAGTAAGGGATACACTACATTATTCTTCGAATATGCTAGAATAGTGCCAACCCTTGCATCACCAGAACCAGTATTAATCTCCCGTTACATATGGGGATTAATCAGTGAGATTAGGCATGTAGTCAAGGCAGCTAGGCCTCAAACTATAGAAGAAGCTGTAGAACTAGCAAACACCTTGACTGATGAATTAGTACGTACACGAGAAGAGGACCAGAGGAGAAACCTAGCTCAAAGGCTTACCCAGGAATTTCGCTACGGTAATTCCAACCGTGGGAAAAATGTAGGTTCTACCTCTACACCTTATTGTAAGGCTTGCAAGAAGAAGCATTCAAGAAGATGCTCCACTTACTGCAATTTCTACAAGATACCAGGACACAAGGAAGAAGATTGTAGGAAGAACCCTAATAACGGAATGTGCTTCAACTGTGGAGAAAGGGGTCACATCAAGCCGAACTGTCCGAAACTAGTTCCAGCCATGAACAACAAGAATACTAAAAATGCTAGGGCATTTGTTCTGACTGCAGAAGAAGCCAAGATGATTTCGGATGTGATCGCCGGTACGTTTTTAGTTAATGATATTTTTGCTAAAGTATTATTTGACTCTGATGCAAACCAAAGTTTTATTAATACTTCATTTAGCAAACTTCTCAATCAACCATTAACTAAACTCCCACAAGAATGTTTAGTAGAGACAGCAAATGGAGAAACCATTAAGATTTCTGAAATCTTGCAGGGAGCAAGAATAGAATTTTTAAATCAAAAGTTTATTGCAAACATTTATCCAATGAATCTGGCAGGATTTGATGTTGTATTAGGAATGGATTGGTTAGTAACCAATAAAGCCAATATTTTATGTGATCAAAAGTCGATCCAAGTAAATTCACCAAAGGGTGAAAAGATCACAATTAAAGGAGATAAGCCCTCTAGATCCACGAAATTCATCTATGTGATGAAAACAGCAAGTTATATAAGAAAAGGATCATTAGTGTATTTGATTTTTATAATCACTAACACAAAAGGAAAAGAACTGAAAAATATTCCAGTAGTATCTCAATTTTCAGATGTGTTTCCAGAAGAATTACCAGGACTACCGCCAGACAGAGAAGTTGAATTCAGAATCCAACTACTACCAGGGACAGCACCAATTTCCAAAGCACCTTACCATTTGGCACCCGCAGAAATGCAGGAACTGAAGAAACAGTTAGACGAGTTATTGGAAAAAGGATTTATACAGCCAAGTTTATCACCATGGGGAGCACCAATCTTATTCGTTAAGAAGAAAGATGGATCAATGCGTATGTGCATTGACTACCGCGAATTGAACAAGGTCACGATCAAAAATCGATATCCATTACCAAGAATCGATAATCTGTTCGATCAATTGCAAGGAGCTCGATTTTTCTCAAAGATCGATTTACGGTCAGGATATGATCAATTAAAGGTACAGGAAGAGGACATTTCTAAGACCGCTTTTAGAACAAGGTATGGCCATTATGAATTTACTGTCATGCCATTTGGTTTAACCAATGCCCCAGCCGCATTTATGGACATGATGAACCGAATATGTAAGCCATATTTGGATAAATTCATAATTGTCTTTATAGATGATATTCTCATTTACTCTAAGAATAAAGAGGAACATGCTAAGCATTTGCACGCACTTCTACGTTTATTAAGGAAAGAAAAGCTTTACGCAAAGTTTTCAAAATGCGAATTTTGGTTAGAACAAGTACAGTTTCTCGGACATTTAGTTAATCATGAAGGAATTCATGTGGACCCCACCAAGATCGAGGCGATTACCAAATGGAAAACCCCCGAGTCACCAACCGAGGTTAAAAGTTTCTTAGGATTGGCCGGTTATTATAGAAGATTTATCCGAGATTTTTCTAGAATAGCCATTCCTTTAACTAAGTTAACCTGTAAATCTGTTAAGTTTGAATGGGGACCAAAACAAGAAGAAGCCTTTAGAATTCTTAAGCAAAGACTAACCAATACACCCATACTAGCGTTACTAGAAGGAACTGAAGATTTTGTAGTCTATTGTGATGCTTCTAAATTAGGTTATGGATGTGTGTTGATGCAACGTCAAAAGGTTATAGCTTATGCATCTAGACAACTTAAGAATCATGAAGAGAATTATTCAACCCATGATTTGGAATTAGGAGCCATAATTTTTGCCCTTAAGATTTGGAGGCATTACCTTTATGGTAGTAAGTTTACCATTTTTACCAATCATAAGAGTTTAAGGTATGTTTTCGAACAAAAGGAGTTGAATATGAGACAAAGACGATGGATGGAGATACTTACTGATTATGATTGTAATATCCAGTATCATGCAGGTAAGGCAAATGTAGTAGCCGATGCTTTAAGTCGAAAGTATCACGAAAAGCCAAAAAGAGTACGTTCTCTTAAATTAAATCTACAGGTAGATTTAAATGAACAGATTAGCAAAGCACAAGAATCAGTAATCAAGGATGATACTGAGAAATTGAAAGGAATGATTAAGGAATTAGATCAAGGAACTGATGGAATTTGGAGATTCCATAAGAAAAGGATGTGGATACCTAAATTAGGAAACCTACGTCACCGTATATTAGAAGAAGCCCATAAATCTAAGTATACGATGCATCCTGGAAGTGATAAGATGTATCAGGATTTAAGGAAGAATTTTTGGTGGATAGGAATGAAGAAAGATATAGCAACTTATGTTTCTAAGTGTTTAACCTGTTCACAAGTTAAAGCTGAACACCAGAAACCCTCAGGCTTGTTGCAGCAATTAGAAATGCCAGTTTGGAAATGGGAATTGATAACAATGGATTTTGTTACCAAATTACCCAAAACAAGAAAAGGTAATGATACAATCTGGGTGATTGTAGACAGACTAACTAAGTCAGCTCATTTCTTACCAATGAAGGAGACTTTTAGTATGGAACAATTAGCTAAGTTATATGTAAATGAAATAGTTTCATTACATGGAATTCCTTTATCAATTGTTTCTGATAGAGATAGCCATTTTACCTCTCATTTTTGGATAAGTTTCCAAAAAGCAATGGGGACTAAGCTCAATCTAAGCACTGCTTACCATCCTCAAATGGACGGACAAAGCGAAAGGACAATTCAGACAATGGAGGATATGCTTAGGGCTTGTGTAATTGATTTCGGAGGTAATTGGGACGATCACTTACCATTAATATAATTTTCTTATAATAACAGCTATCACACAAGTATCAATGCTGCACCATTCGAAGCACTTTATGGACGAAAGTGCCGAACCCCAGTTTGTTGGGCAGAAATTGGAGAAAAGCAACTGTCTGGACCAGAAATAGTACAAGAAACAACCGACAAGATCATTCAAGTCAAGGAACGACTGAAAGCAGCACGTGATCGACAAAAGAGTTATGCTGATAACAGACGAAAACCATTGGAATTCCAGGTAGGTGACAAGGTGTTATTGAAAGTTTCTCCTTGAAAGGCGTGGTAAGATTCATCAAAAGGGGAAAGCTAAGCCCCAGGTATGTTGGACCTTTTGAGATTACTAGAAGAATAGGACCTGTAGCTTATCAGCTACAACTGCCAGAGGAAATGGCAGGAATACATGATCTATTTCATGTATGTAATCTCAAGAAATGCCTAGCCAATGAATCACTGGTAGTACCTCTTAAGGATATAGAGGTAAATGAAGACAAGAAAGTCAAGAATCTCAAACACAAAAGATTGAAGACAGGAAAGTCAAGAATCTCAAACACAAAAGATTAGTTCTGGTCAAAGTGAAATGGGATTCCAAGAGAGGACCAGAATACACTTGGGAGCTTGAATCAGAGATGCAAAGAAAATACCTGCACCTGTTCCAGTAGACCTCTAGGACGAGTTCTAAAACAAGGTGGGGATGATATAACAACTCTCCAAAATATTTCCAACACCCCTAATATATTTAAAGTATCCCTACACGTCTTAAAATATATCCCGTATACGATATTTGGCCCTAAATACCTTTATATAATTAAAAATAAAATAAAAATCAATTTTATTAGTCTCTCACGGGCCGCGAAGACTTGTTCTTCATCCTACGCGGGCCGCGAGCGAGAGGACAAGAGGCACGCCCCGGAAGCCGCCACGTGTCAACACATGGCGAAGCTAGAACGGTGATCGGACCAAGCTAGGCCCTACGGACCCTATGTCGCGGGCCGCGTAAGACCACCCCTAGGTCTACGCGGGGCGCGAGAGACTGGTGGATCACAACTATATTAAACAGTGATTGAATATTTGTATTCTACAGTTATCATCGGTATGTTGGGGTTTTGTATACAAAATTTGTTACTACATTGTGAGTAGTAACATGACCACAAGTCGAGTTGACAGTACCGTGGGTGGTAATTAAAGTAGATGGAAACAAATGTAATTGCGCGACCGTCCTCAATACTGTACAACGGTTTTACTTATGTTGATTAAAATGGGATTCACTCACCATTATTTCCCACTGACAAAATGTTTTTAAACGCGTTTCAGGTTACAAAATGTGAAAGCCAAATAGAAGCCAGCTGGACAGCATTGAAGGCTTGGAAAAGTGGCTATAAAAGTTACCTAAATAAAGAGATGTTTTTATTCAAATAAAATAGGGTTTATCCATATGAAAATGTGTGTACTAGAAACTTGGAATTTTCCCATGTGTTTAATATTATAAAAGTGTGGTATTTACTCTGATAAAATATTTCCTAACTACGGTCCTGATGTAATTTCCGCTGCCAAAATGATAAATACCGATACCACTGAAAATGGCCGCGGCCGCCCGTTCCTGGGTAGTTAGTGGACGGGGATTGCGACAGAATCCTCCGTTTCGGTAATAACCAAACTTCATAACGATTTAATCATTATTCAAGTAACTACACATAATATACTAATGAAATTTTACGAAGCATATAGCCACGTACCTTTAAAGCTTTCCTTTCAACCGATTATCCGATCCTTCTTGATTACTAGACGGGCCACCCAAATTGCCTATAAAAGTTAATTCGGACATATCGTTTAGAATTCATATTTCAAGTTTTCAACACTCAATGCTTCTAACTAGTCAAATAAGTGATTTCACTACATTTCTCAGTTATTTCAAGTTCATTCAAGCATTTTATCAAACATCTTAGGTGCGAAATTGATATTCTAACACTAACAAGTTCATGATGAATAATTTTAACCATATTAATTCATCATATTCAAGATTTGATGTCTCATATCAAACAAGAACACCTAAAATTAAACACTAACCCCTTAAACAACATCAATTTACCACCTTCATCAAAGGATTCATCCTTTTTAATCAAAACCCATATACTACACATATGAAAATTCATCAATTCAAGTGATTATGATTCAAAATCATCAAATTCTTATCTAGGGATTGTTCCTAGACATGTATTTACCTTAATTTAACCATAACATACATCAATTCTTCAAAATTTTCATTTATGAGATTTCAAGACATCACCAAAGATTAAAATTAAGTATACCTTGTGATCCCCTAAGTGTAGTGATCACGAATTTAGCTTGAAATCGATTCCTTCTTTGATTTTTGGATAGTATTCGAGGGAATTAGGGTTTGAGATGGGGAACTCTGTTCCCTGTGGTTTTGATCGAATACAAGACACACACCAGTGTGTGTGTGTTTTGTAGTTATCATGTTTTAAAATAAGTTTCAAAAATGACTAGTTAGTCCCTCTAGTTTGTAATTTATATAAAATGGTTATAATCCTATGATTCCCCATCTTTTTATGACAAGAATTTTAACTAGGTTAATTATTCCTAGTTTTAAATCTCACTATTTTAGTTTCGATATTAATGATTATACATGTTTACATGCATATATAATTTAATAATATTTTTAGGGGTGTTACAAAATTACATCTTTAATTATTTAGAATTTATAAATTGGACTTATTAACATTTTATCTATAATACTATATAAAGCAAATATGATGTACAAGATTGTAATTTGCCCACACGTATAAATTTTAAAGCATCATGTACAAGAGAGTAGAACCCATATTAGAGGGGTACATTAGGAATCTGTTCATAATTTTTAAGACCCTTAGGGGCAATCTAGGGTTTTCACCCCTGCCCCAACTTATCAACCTTGTTGAATATCAATAGCCATTGTTCAATGCGCAAATTTCAGTTTTGTTGTTGTCTCTCCACCTTCCACTCATTGCCGTTGTTGAATATCTCTTATCCTCTGCAAGGCGATTTATGGGATCATTGTTAATGGATAAGAACAGGGTTTAGACATTGCACACAATCAAAGAAGATGTAATCGGGAGCACCGAATCCACGACTGTAAGTTTTAAATCATTCGATTTGTTGATTCCAAACAAACGAATTAACTTCTAATGTACAACAGATTTCATGGTATCGTTTGCTAATTCACTCCACTTTGGATTTCGATTACTCTTCCTATTCAACTGTTTTGAATTAATTGACGATTGTGTGACTTTAGTTTAGGTTTATTTGTCGATTTTGTAGTTTGGGATTTTAATTACCGTCTATGATGTTGAATTTCGAATTACTTTGATTTAGGGTTGAAGGTCGGTTACCATTTATGATATTTTTTTATATTGTTTAGCTTATGGTTGACTCTCAGACAATTTCATAGAGTAGTTGTTAGTATCGCTAGGCTTGTAATTTTCCTAAAACGCTTTCTAATTCACAAGGGATTTGACGGTAGTTGATAATCGATTTTGATGAACAGAATCATCACTTCTGATGCCAGGTTTCGGAGTTAGGGTTTTAAATGATTCAATTTCAAGGTTTTAGCTTCCCCCCCCCCCACACACACTTAAATTATACATTGTCCTCAAGGTGTCCAAAAATAAGTATTTAGGTTGATTCAAATGTGTTAAAGCGTGTTAAAAACAAGTTTTTGTGTTACTGGGCACCTAGCCATGGGCCCGTGTGGTCCGGGCACGGCCCCGTGGTCAGAGTGCCAGTAACAAAATATACAGAAAGCTGACCACGGGCTGTGCACCACTGGGTGTGTCCACTGGGCACGGCCCGTGGTCAGTTACCTGACCAAAAGTGTTTATACAGAGCTCCGGGCACGGGGCGTGTTGGGTTGGGCACGACCCCGTGCTGCACATGCTGAAAAGTTAGAAAAGTTATCGGGAGGCACTGTTTACGTGCATGGGGTGCGGTTTTAATGCCCTTTCGTAGTTTTCATCTTTTCGAGTGTGATTTATTCCTGAAAAGTAAGATTAGACTAGAAAACCTAAAAGTTAAACTAAATTAACACTTAGGATAGTTCCGCGGAATGCCTCCGTGGTGCGCCATGTTTATAAGGGTCCTTGGCTAGACCCAAAGCTCGTCATATGTTACCCGAGCGGGATGTCTCGCATCCCGTGTTGCACCGTTGGAGAGCGTCATCCAAGCTTGAGTCTATGACATCCATGTAGTTGACCAAGTCGTCCTCTACTCTTTTTCCAACCCCGAATTTCATCTCCTTATCTCCAACCCTCAATGTTAACTTCCCGTCACTCATATCTACCATGGCACGAGCGGTGGCGAGGAATGGTCTTCCTAGAATGAGGGGAACTTCGTTGTCTTCTTCCATGTCGAGTATGACAAAGTCGGCCGGAAAGATAAATTCTCCGACGTTTACCAATACATTCTCGGTGACACCTTGTGGGTATTTGACAGACCTATCGGCGAGTTTTATGCTCATTTTTGTGGGGTTCGGTTTTCCTAGTCCGAGTCGGTAAACATTGACGTGGGCATAAGATTGATGCTAGCCCCAAGGTCGACTAGTGCATTTCGTATGGGTGATCCCCCGTTGGAGCAAGGGATGGTAAAGCTTCCGGGGTCGATTTTCTTTTGTGGGATTTTGTTGAGGAGTACAGCTGAGCATTCTTCACTTAGGTTGACCAATTGCAAAGTTTCAATCTTTCTTTTGTGGGTGAGGAAGTCTCTCATGAATTTTGAGTATTTTGGCATTTGAGTGAGGACTTCTACAAATGGGAGATTGATATGCAATTGCTTTAGTAAGCTTATGAATTTTGTGAATTGCTCATCGGTCTTTTGGCGAAGTAATCGACCGGGGTAGGGTACCGAGGGGTTTTTGGTAGGTTTGGAATTTTGTGGGATAGTTGTTTCTTGGTTGGCTGAGGGTGAGTTTGTGGTTTGGTTGGGTGGATTATTGTTGGTTGGGGGTAGTGGTGTTTCCTTATGACCTACTTTCCGGTTTCTTAAAGTTTTGAGGTGTACTTCCGCCTTTGGATTGGTTTCGGTATTGCTAGGTAATGCGCCTTATGGTCTCTCGGAGAAACTTTGGGCTAGTTGGATTAATTGTTTTTCAATGTTTTGAAGACTAGCTCATTGGTTTCTAATGTCGGATTCCGTTTGTAGGAACCGATCTGAGTACCTTTTGTCGGTCTCTGAGATGAGGCGTGTGATGAGGTCTTCAATCCTCTCCCGGCCCCCTTGCTGTTGAGTGAAATTTTGTGACTCGTTTCTTGGTTGTTGTTGAAAGTTTGGTCGTTGATTTTGATTTTATTGGTTACTACTATTCCCGGGATCCCTCCAACCAATGTTAGGGTGGTTACGCCAACCTTGGTTGTAGGTACCCGTTAGGGGACCTGATGGTCTAGGTCGATTATCAATGTAGTTTACTGTAACACCCCGAAAACAGGTTTGGTAATTAAACTCCGTTAATACTAAAGACGGGAAAAATACCGTTAGTGGCAAAAATTACCCGGTAAATATTAGGATTTAAATAATTAATCCTAATATTACATAAAAAGTGAATAAAAGCTTTTGAGGAAAAACAAAGTATAAAGAAGGCCCGAGCTAACGGGACTTAAAATAAAACGGGTTTTTAGCTCCCGGAACCCACCAAGTAACTAGGAGTATTAACCTAGTTTGTTAATGTCTTGACAAAATAGGTCTAATGTGGTTAAGCTACCCTTTAAATAACTTGTGTAAAGTGAAGGGACTAGACATGGACAATTGAATTAAAGTTTCAATTAAACAAATTAATAAACAAAACACACACATACGTGTGTGTGTGTCAGCGACTTCAACCAGAGCCAAGAAGGGCTCTCTTGCTCAAAACCCTAATCCCTCAAGAATCTCTCAAATTGAAGCCCAAATCAAGAGCCAAATCATTGCATGAACACAAATTCGTGATCACCTAGTCATGGGGATTACAAGGTATGTTAAAAATTATGATTTGGTGATACTTTGAGATTATGATGAATAATCATAATCGAAATTCTGGAATGAATATTGATTCTATGATTGTTATTATGATTATATCTTGGTTTAGAAACAAACCCTAGTGGGAATCTTGATGAATTGTTGTCAAACTAGGGATTTGATAATTACCCTATTATGAGCTAAGTGGGTTTTGGTTGAATTGATGAAATTGATGTCTAATGGTGTTTATAAACATCATACTAACTCATATGAATGAACTACTTGAACAAATTAGAGATTTTGTTAAGAGTTCATAAGTAACTAGAAGTGGGTTTTGTTAGATATGATGAAATCATGAAGAACTTGAAGTAATATCACTTGTATGTGATTAACAAGTAAACTAGGAAGTGGGTTTTTATGTAATAGTAAAGATGATGATAAGTTTATGTTTAAAATCATCATAATGGATAATAGAAACAAGGCACTCAAACAAATTAAGTGATTTGGGAACTTGTTCATACATGATTGAAATGGGTTTGAATGTTATGATGAAATTTGGTAGCCATGTTCATGTAACTAAGTGTATAAGATCATGTTAGCTACCAATTGATAGATAGAACTTGAATGTGCATTTATATGCTAAGGGGCGTTTGACTTTTAGTAGTCAAACCGACCATTAATAAGATCGAATGGTAATTGTGATAGAAAATATGTAAGATGGAATAGTCATAATTAATGATGACTAATACAACCGTCTTACGAATTATGATGATAGTTTGACGCTTGACAAGCTAGGTGGAGGCTTGGAAAGGAAGCGGGTCAAACGAAGCAAGAATGGCGGAAAAGCATAATTCGGATGCAAGGTAAGTATAGCTTACACTAGTCTTAAATTGTGGAATGTTTTCTTGTCATATAAATTATGAATGAGATATCTAAACAATTGAAATATGATGTTCCGTCGCGTAGTCGAACGGAACAAGAAAATCAAAGATGATAGAAACCATAATAATGGTTAAAAAGAAGTAAATCGATAATTTGGTCATATTATGTCGAAAGTAATACACGGTTTATAATTAAAATGACCGTACGGTGTTAAACGGGAAGAGTCATGTAGAGGAGATGATAATAAATATCATCTCGCAAAGATAAATGGTCAATTCGGTCAAACGGGTCAAAAGGTGTAGACAACACCTTTTGACTATATAGACTAATGATTCTTTTGTCGAGTCATATGCTTACAGGAATAGATATCCAATGGATATTCGCATCGCTCTTAATTAGCAAATATAAAGCAAGGTATTAAAATTGGGTCTAATGGTTGATCCGAGCCAGGTACGCATATTTATGATGTATGTAAAAGTGCTAATTTGGTCGAATAATTGGTGATAGCCCTTCATTGTAAAAGAAGGACCAAAATCGACCAAAACGCCCTTGTAGGCTAAATTGAACTAACAACTCTTAGAGGTTGTTTGGAAAGGAGTCTTATGATTAAACAAAAGTTTAGAACGAGTACGGGTAGTGAAAGATGTAATTCTTGGGCCAAAAGACTCCATATGAGTCTTTGCCGTAAAATGATATTTCAAGGGGTATAAATCCGGAACACATAGATATCTACTTTAAACCCAACACACATTTAGTTGTGATGGAAGAGTACTAGATAAGAAATATAGGTTACAACGCTAGATTAGAATGAAAGTGAAATTGAGTTTAAAAGTGCTTAAAATATCCTTAACGGGTCAAAATAAGCATACGAGTGAAAATGGGTTTAAATTGTGCAATAAACCTATGATTAGAACCTATAATGGTAGGTAATATTAAATTAAAGAGATGTATGTGATATAGGAATCAAACAAATACGATTGTTTGATAAAATGCGTAAACGGGTCAAATGTTGGTAAAAGAGTAATAAGCCGAAGACTTAAAAGTCTTGAATTTTATCAAGCCGGATGCCGGGTTTTAACTCCATATGATGGAGAATCAAATTACAAATATGTAGGAAGAAACGGTAGGTCAAACGGATAAGCGGTTTGAAAGATACGAAAGATTTCGTGTCAATTACGACCAAATAAAGAATCTGGGTGCAGAGTCCACCGTAATTTACGGTCCCACCGTAAATTACGGTGGAGTTGAATTGATTACGGTGCAACTGGTCTGTTGTACGGTAGAAGAATAGAAGCCCAGGGGCCACCGTAATTTACGGTCCCACCGTAAATTACGGTGGAGTTATTTTTTTTATTTTTTTGTTTTTCTTGAAAATCAATTGTTTTCCGGACATCGTTCGGACATGATTTAAACCCCGTATGACTAAAGCATTTCATGTTTATGAAATGTAGGTACACCTTGGATGCCGGAAGACGATCAAGCTCAACGAAGAACCGAACACGATATAGATACACGCTTCCGCACTTTGCCATGTAGTAAATCTTAAACAACGAATTCAACCACGTGATGTAGAATAACTCATGATTTGTATAAGTTTTAATAAACCCGTATTTTATAGCATGTGTAGTCTTAACTACACATCTAATCGTTGGTAATTACATGCAAAATCGTTAATTAGTAACTAGGGTGTTACATTTACCACTTCCATTTGGTTTTCCATTTCTTTCATACAACTTTAATTTTCGTGTGGCTCACCACACCCTTCATAAACCATAACCGAGGCCGTTTTTGTCATTTCTAATTTTTTTGATTTTTGAGAATAGGGCCTCGATTTGGGCTTGTAAGGAGGTGTTCTCATCTACTTTATGAGCGCCCGGGGCAATAGACTTTGAGCCTTGGGGGTGTGCCATTGAAATTTTTTTTGAGCAATTTCCTCAATTTGATTATAGATTTCATTTGGGCGTCTATTACCTAGAAGTCCCCCGGAGCTTGAGTCGAATGGTTGTCTCGTGTGTGGCAATAATCCATTATAGAAAGTGGATACTTGTTGCCACACTGCGAGACCATGATGAGGGCATTTCCTCAACAGCTCCTTGAATCTTTTCCAAGTTTCATATAAGGATTCCCCATCGTCTTGTGAATATGTATTTATTTCAGTAACTAATTTAGCGGTTTTAGAGGGCGGGAAATACTTATATAGAAATTTTTGGGCAGGTTCATCCCAAGTGTTTACCGATCCACTGGGGAGGGTGTTGAGCCAAGCCTTGGCTCGGTCTTTTAGTGAAAATGGGAACATTCGGAGGCGGATGGCATTGTTTGATGCTCCGTTGATCCGGAAAGTGTCACATATTTCCAAAAAGTTGGTAATATGTAAATGGAGATCTTCATCGGGTAGGCCATGGAATGCAGTGGAATTTTGGAGCATTTGGATCAAATGCAGCCGGAGTTCGAAGTTATTGGCATCGACATTTGATGCATTGATGGAGACTACGAGGTTACCGACCGTGGGCCGTAGGTAATCCATTAGGGTACGTTGATCCGCCATCGGGATTCGATCCCCCGAAGCCTTCTCTTGATTCTTGGCTTTTAGTCTTTTTCTTAGAAAGCATTCGGGTTCGTCAAGAGGTTGTTTTATGTCTTTATCGAAACTGGAGCTCATGCACTGCGTAGAGATTTCAGGCCCTGCAATTGAGTTCTAAGTCCTGCGATCAAAACGAAAAGAAATGTTGGTCAGATCTTTTACCACAGCCCCGTGGTCAATGGCCACGGCCCGTGGTTGTGTTACAGTTGCTGTTTTCTGGATCCTAGTTACTGGGGAGATCAGCACGGCCCTGTGGTGCACCTCCACGGCCCGTGGTCACTCTTCTGTAACTCAGAAAACAAAAACTTCCAGTAAGGATGATGGACACGGCCCCGTGTCTGACCGGGCATGGCCCGTGCTGAGTTCTGCAGATTTTGATAAAAATTGAAAAAAAATCCTAAAAAGAAGAAAAAATGCTAAAAATAATTAGGCCGTTGATTTTAAACTTTCTTAAAATCCTTGTGTCCCCGGCAACGGCGCCAAAAAAAACTTGGTGCGTGTCGAGCGTGATATGATTTTATTAATATTTTAAGTTCGTTTTACGCATTAGTCAAGTTTTAAATTTATAAAACACGATATTATACTAACACTAAACACACACTAGGGCAAGTGCACCCATCGCGAGCGTAGTATAGTATTGGTAAGATACCGAGGTCGTCCAAGGACACAAGAGCTTTTAATACCGGTTTATTGTCAACGTCTAATCGATCTAAATTTTTTATAAAAGTTTTTAAAACATGAAAGTAAATCTAAAAATTAAAAGATAAATAAGATGAAAAACAAATAGACAAGATAGAATCACTTGGATCAAACTCCTCTTTAATGTACCCTTTGATGATTTTCACACTTTCGGACTTTTTAAGAGATTATCTTAGTTATTGTAGTAGGCCCCTCTTTTGAAGGTGACGTTATACTCAACCCAGTGGTTTGAGTTAGCAGGGATACAATCCCAAAGGGTCGGAATACTGAAAGATAATTAAATAAGTTATTAATGCGAAAAGTGGTGGGCCCCTCTTTTGAAGGTGACGTTACCATCGGCTAAGTGGTTTGAGTAAGCAAGGATACAATCCCAAGAAGCCGATTTAATGTTTTAATAGTAGTTTACATATGATGGGTTCAAGCTATTCGCACCCCCGCCATCCAATACCTTTGGGGCATTGAAGGAGGTTCTAGTAAGCTTGAACCAATTCCTCGCAGGATCTATACAATGAACGAGACAAGAACTTTACCAAACCACCCTTCTAACCCCCTTCCAAGTAGTTAACGTGATTTATATAGACCGTAAAGACACGAATGAGCAAATCAATGACATCATGAAGAAATGGTAAAGAAAATTCACTTTTAACATAAGAAACTAGTTATTAAAGTCATTAATACATACCCAATTAAAAAGTGTCAAAAGATTAAAAATCAAAAGTAATACATTAAAGACTTGCCTTCACCAAGTGATGTAAGAGATTAGCCAAGCATGGCCTTTGATTGACAAGAACTCTTACTATCAATCTTGGATCCCGAGACTACTACACACTCTAAAGATGAAAGATGGATGATGGTGGTGGGTGTTGGTGTTGTAGTGGTGGTGGTGGAGTGGTGGCAAAGTGAGAGAGAAGTGGTTTGCTAAGGGATGCCTTTGAAGTGAACCAAGCACCCCTATTTATAGTCAGAACAGTACCCCGACCACGGCCTTGTGTCCATTGGGCACGGCCCATGGCCAGCGCCTTCTCTTCCTTCATTAATTGCAGCTGTCATCAGAGGGCCCCACACGACCCCGTGGCTTCTGGACACGACCCCGTGGTCAACTCTTCACTGTACTATCAAGATTCTGCAAATCTGAGAGTTGACCATGCCCCATGGTGAGTTGGGCACGGCCCCATGATGGGCGTAGAAGCTTCTGCTGGTCTTGTCTTTATGTGTAAGGTCTAACCATGGCCCATGCCTGGCTGGGCATGGCCCCATGGTCAGCTTCTGTTTTCTTGTTTTTGTCTTGGGAGATGCTATCGAGGGGTCAGGCATGTCACATTGTTCCTTCTTCTTGTATTTATGTTGGTTTTTGGCTGCTTATTTGTTTCTTTTGTTCTTTTAAGCTCCTTTGGTCCGGTAAATTCAAAAAGAATAAAGAAACCCGCTTTTTCCAACATTAGTACTATAAAGGGTTGGTTTAATGCCTCTATTAATGTAATTTATATGTTGTATTTTGTACACATCACAGTACTTACAAAATTTGATAGGCACTAGTTGCCAATACAGAAACTTAACAAGAGAAGCAACTAAGAAAGCGGTGAACGGTAAGGAACAGATTTAAATGTGGAATTGACGAAAACGCAGTAACGTTGAGGATTTAGAACTACAAACTTGCTTAAACGATGTTCTGATATGGGTCTGTTAAGAATTTGGGTGATGATGAAGGTTCCTTTGGGGAGAATGTTCTAGAAATTGAAGGAAAAGGACTTTGTTATGATTTGGTAGGTTTTATTACATGGGTTAAAAAGCATACACACTCACCTCCCTTTGATCATCATAACCAATAACCTTCACCTTTTCCCGTCACTCCACTCCATCCCACACTCTCCCGTAGTTTCTGTACCCATCTTCCTGCGACATGGTGTCTAAATCCTTGAATCCCAACGCTTCTCCTTACATTACTCATCATTTCCTGAATTCGAGTTCATTAAGAAGTAATGACTGCTGACTAATTGTAAGACTGTGTACGACCCGTATACAACCATTATAATTTTTTATTCGATCGTATACTCAACATACGAGCACTGTTTTATGTCTTGTATACAGGCCGTATAACGTTATACGACCCGTATACAATTAACCAACTTTTTTTTAAATTAGTATATGTGGAATTGACGAAAACGCAGTAACGTTGTGGAGTTAGAACTACGAACTTCGTTTGACTTAGCTAATATTACACCAATATGGTGATACTAGAACACTGTACACTGCATGTAAACACATTAGTCTTGTATTTATCAACGATGTTCTGATATCGAAAACTGTCGGCGAAGGCCCTTTGTTTACCGTGGAATGTATTCTTAAACTTGATAGCAGCTTTTGCATTTGTAACTATGAATCTCTTCCTTCCAAAACCACCACCATGTCGCGTATGGTCTCCTTGAGTCTAGATTCTTGCTTAAACGATGTTCTGATATCGAGTTATACGTTCCTTTTAAAAGTTTTTCTGGGTCATTAAGAATTTGGGTGATGATGAAGGTTCGTTTGGGGAGCATGTTCTGGAAATTGAAGGAAAAGGACTTTGTTATGGTTTGGCGTCTAAACCCTTGAATCCCAATGTTTCTCCTTACATTACTCATCATTTCATGAATTCGAGTTCACTAAGAAGTAATGACTACTGACTAATTGCCGCCTTGGTAGTTGTTACCATATCCATTATCCTCTTGGTAGTTTTTACCATATCCATTATCCCCTTGGTAGTTGTTACCATATCCATTATCCCCTTGGTAGTTGTTACCATATCCATTATTTCATTACGTTAACCTTGATCTTATTTCGTGTTCTGATAATTTGTAATGATGAACGGTTGAAACTGTACAATAATAATGATTCAACTTCTACTATTGTTGATTGTTGATCGTTTACCGTGGAATGCATCCTTAAACTTGGAAAGATGACCGAATAGAGATCTATATACGAAATGAGATTCTTCGAGAACTAGCAAAATGAGAGAATACGGAACGAGATTCTTCGAGAACTATATCTATCCATTATCCCATAGATTTCATTAGGGTATAGTTATAATTCCCCTAATATCAGGCCCATCGTTTACCATGGAATGCATCCTTAAGCTTGATAGCAGCAATATGGTGATATTAGAACACTGTACACTACATGTAAACACAAGGGCTTTGTGATGATAAGTTACAAATTGAGAACCACATATTCGAGTGTTGCAGTTTGGAAAGATGACCAATAGAGATCTGAATAACCGATATAACCCATTTGTAACCCAGCTAAAATCTCGTAACTATGAATGTCTTCCCTCCAAAAGCACCACCTTGTCGCGTATGGTCTCCTTGAGTCTAGATTCTTACTTAAACGATGTTCTGATATCGAGAATGTTCGTTTGGGGAAAATGTTTTGGAAATTGAAGAAAAAGGTAGAGTTGAAACTGTACAATACTAATGATTCAACTGCTGCTATTGATGAAATGAGATTTGTTTCAAAGTAAAAAGAAAGTTGAAACCCATTTTCCTTGATAGTTAAAAGTCTTCCATGCTTGCTTTATGCTTATCAACTGGTCGTTTGTCTGAGTTTTCTTTCTCTTTAATGAAATGAGATTTATTTCAAAGTAAAAAGAAAACCGAAACCCATTTTCCTTGATAGTTAAAAGTCCTCCATGCTTGTTTTATGTTTATCAACTGGTCGTTTGTCTGAGTTTTCTTTTGTCTTTGATGAAATGAGATTTATTTCAAACTAAAAAGAAAACTGAAACTCGTTTTCCTTGATAGTTAAAAGTCTTTCATGCTTGCTTTATGTTTATCAACTGGTCGTTTGTCTTAGTTTTCTTTCTCTTTGATGATATGGGATTTGTTTCAAAGTAAAAAGAAAACTGAAACCAGTTTTCCTTGATAGCTGAAGCCGTTCGATTTGGTGGTTCTGAATAGCATATAGACTGCCAGATCGAAACCCTAATGTGTGAATATTAACTCAAAAAAGGAAATCCTATCTGTACGGGCCGTATACCATTATATGGCCCGTATAAAACTATCGTATACGTTTTCTACGACCAAAGTTTGTTTTAACATGGTGTATACGGGTCGTATAAGGTTATACGACCCGTATAGAATAATATAAACTAACAAAGATTGCGCTCACATGCTTTGTCAGTTTATCTTATTCGATAAGGGATGTATAACCTTATACGACCCGTATACACTATGTTAAAATAAGATTTTACTATGTGTTATTATTAACTCCCTATTTTACTCTCCAGCAACAGTAATGGTTGTTTGTTTGTGAGTGTTTTAGGTTTTTACTCTCCAGTTTTATAAACATTGTTGGAGTTTTTTTCTCATAATGGTGTTGGTGGGTAAACTATTTACCAAAATGGTGTTGGTGGAAAAATATTTACCAAAATAGTGTTTTTGCTGAATTCTTTTGTTTCTCATTCCTAATCTCATTGGATAATTCTAATAATTTGAATAACTATTAATTTAATCATGATAATGTGTCTCTCACATAACTTATTTGTTTTTTAAATCTTAAAAAAACTTTTTTTTATCAAACCTACTTTTATATATATATATATATATATATATATATATATATATATATATATATATAAAAGACCTTCGTGTGATCTCTAGAACTTTATCTATACACAGTTATACCCTCATAATTATTTAATTAATTAAAAAACTAAATATTATATAAGAAGTCTAGTTGATATGACTTGTATAAAAAACACTTTAAAAATTCAATTCTAGAATATTATTCATGCTTTTTTTTTCTTCTATACAACCCAATAATTTTGTTGCATTATTTTTTTATCAAGTTACCACATTATAGGTATCCACATCCATATTAGTGGAATAGTTAACACACTGACTTGAGAAAAAATATTAATTAACTATTTCATTGTATAAAAATAAAAATAAAGAAAATCATTTTTATTTACCTTAAACTGTAGCTTTTATTTATCTTATTTTAATTTAATAGAGGATATAAATATTGTGTAACTCAGACATTAAAACTTGATTTAAAAAAAAAGTTAACAACAAAATTGAGTGACTAAAAAATCTGAACTTGATTTATAAAAAAAAATAGGCTTTTTTTTAAGATTCTTAAAAATATTAAGTTAGGTGAGAGACATAATACCATGGTTAAATTAATAGTTATTCATAGAATTTGAATTATCCAATGAAGTTAGGAGTGATAAACAAATAAATCTTCAAAAACACTATTTTGGTAAATACTTTTACAACAACACCATTTTGGTAAATATTTTATCCACCAACACTATAATGGGAAAAAACCCAACATTATTGTTGTTTACATTATTGTTTTATAAAATTTTTAAGAGCATTCACAATCCGTCCCTCAAATTCTGTGAGAGAGCTTTTTATTTATGAGAAGTGATTGTGGGTGATTAGAAGTGATTCTGAGTAGAGCAGAGATATAATATTACTGTTTATCTGTAAATTTGAGAGGACATTGTTCATCTTTATAATTTTTAATATATTTTGAAATTGGTGAACAATAGGTCGTGGGTTTATAGCCTAATGGCATCTTGGAGGTGAGATACGACTTTAAGACCAATATCCATCCTAGTGAAGTGAAGATGGATATGATAGGGTGGTTTCGCTGGTGGCATGATGATACTCGAGTGGTGCGTTCAGTGGTTCAAATTTACCGTTTAAAAAAAGTGAAGGAGAGAGAAAAGATAATGATAAAAATATAAATAGTATTATTTAATTGAAATGAAAAAGAAAATACAGTTGTTTTTAGTGAAATTATAGGATAAAAATGATGAAAATGATATGAATGTTTTTTTTTTTTTGAAAGGTAAATATTATTCACGCCACACCCACGAAAGACCGGAGTGGGCCCAAAAGAAGCCGAACAATTACATCAAATTGAAAGAACACCAATTGGCCCAACTAATGGCCTTATTCTTTGATCTATTTCTATACCAAAGGAATCCTAGACTTCTAATATCTAAAAAAATGTCGTGAGCCGTCTTAAGAGCATTGTTAAATCTTTTGTTATTTCGGGCCCTCCAAATACACCACGCCCCAACTATGAGAATCCCATGGAATGCCTCTTTAGCTAACTCCCCTAGGCCCGAAAAATCACTAAGGCCAAGGAGGTCTCTAACCGAAAAAGCGAAAATGGGGCTAACCCGGCACCAACGAGACACCATACTCCAAACATTGCTTGCCACACTGCAACCGCATAACAAATGATCAGCCGATTCATCGATATCCTCGCATAAAACACACTTGCTGTCCCCGCTAAAACAATTCCTTCGACTCAAAGCATCCACCGTAGCAATACGCCCCATCTCCGCTCTCCAAATAAAAATGTTACACTTCCTAGGGACCCACTTCGACCACTTGAAGACGAAGTTATTGCTGTAATCGACATCACTTCGAAGAAAATTTTTTACCGCCTTCACCGAGAATTCAACCTTATCACCCCCGATCCACTCCCAACGATCCGAAGCATTCAAAAGACAAAAATATTGAATCAGCGACAATAAAGCTTCAAACTCCGCTAACTCCGCCGTCGTGCTCGGCCAACTCCGCCACTCCCATCTATTAGCAAAAGAGCTGGACATACGATCGAATCTTTCTTGGACCAAACATCTCTTGTTTTTCTCGAGCCTAAAGAAAGCTGGGAACACCTCCATCAGTGGCCAGTTACACGCCCACGGGTCAATCCAGAATTGAATCCCACAGCCGTTCCCTACAATACCTTTGAAGTTTTGAAAAAAGGCAACGTCTCCCACCTTGGTCGATTCAGCCAATTTAACAATACTTTTCCACACCCCATCAACTGATTATTCACAGGAATAAAGTTCCAACTCCTCTTAGATCCAAGAATAGAATTAATAACTTTTTTCCACAGATTTAATTCCTCTGATTTGTATCGCCAAATCCATTTACACAAGAGAGATATGTTCACCTCTTTTAAAGTCGATAAACCGATGCCGCCCATTTTAATCGGGGCTGTGACCCTTTCCCACGTGACCCAATGCAGTTTTTTAAAAGACTTATTTCCTCCCCACAAGAAACGTCTTATGATACATTCAATTCCATGAAGAACCGCAGCCGAAGCCTTGAAGATAGAGATGTGGTAATTGGGAATACTTTCGAGCATGGATTTTATGAGAGTAACGCGGCCACCAATAGATAACGTAGTTGCTTTCCATAATGACAGACGAGATTCAACCACCTCCATAACCGACTTCCAATTTGCCACTCTTGACATACTAGCTCCCACCATGACCCCGAGATGAATGAAAGGGATTGCTCCTTTTTTACAATTTAAAACATTCGCCATAATTTCCACTTGACTCTAACTCACTCCGATCCCCATAAGGCTGGACTTACCCATATTGATTTGAAGACCCGAAACAAGATTAAAGCAATGCAGCAAAAGCGCCATATTTTTAATATTCGAACTCTACCATTCCCCTAGAAGCACACAATCATCGGCGTATAAAAGATGCGTAAGAGTGGGACCATTGTTCGGGAGCATAATACCTCTAAAGGCACCCACCCTACTCGCTTTTCTCACCATACTAGAAAAGCCTTCCATAACAATGAGGAACAAAAAAGGAGAAATTGGATCTCCTTGACGCATACCTTTGAAACAAGGGAACTCGAACGTAGGGGAGCCATTGACTAGAACGGAAGACCTAGCCGAAGATAAAATTCGGGTCACCTCCAGATTCACTATGGTTCAGGTATGCTTCGGTTTGAGTTGTAAGAAAACATGTTTTGGTTTGGGTTTCGTGGAAGTCTCGGCTCAGTTTCAGGTTCGGGTCGCGCATCGGGTTCTCGGTTCGGTCAACAGAAGTCAAACAGGGTCAGACTCAGTTTTGAGTCAGCTGGTTCGAGTCTCGGGTCAGTTTCGGATGTCGGTCAGCCGCGGCCGAAGTGGGTCAAGTCAATCAGATTTGAGGTTCGGTGCAGTTAGGATTGACTCGGTCAACCCGAGTCAACTCAGTCAACACAGTCAAAGCGAGTCAACTCAGTTGACTCAGTCAACGTTTCGACGCGAAGACTTGGTAAAGAATTTAGGACGCGAACATTAATTTCGTTAATTATTCCTTATTTTATTTCGTGAACGAGCTCGAACCGATTCAGATTAGTGTTTAATTTACAATTTGTCGTTTTTACGAAAGATACACATATTAATATTGATTATATTGTTGAATCTTGATAAAATAACGACAAGTTGTGTTGTCGGGGGGTGTCCAAAAACAGAGGAAACTCTGCCCATTTTTTGAGAAAATCCGTAAAAACAACACGCGTTTTATTATATAACGAAAACCAATCGGATTCAAACGACTTTTATAATACTAGATACAAATGCATGTTATTTCGACGACACTTTATAACTTACAAAAGACGACGATGACGCAAACTATTTTACAAAATAAATATAATTTATTATATTTATATTTCAAACGTTAAACTCGAATCATTTTATAAAAATAAATATAGTTATATATTTATTTTCGAACATAACAACTCGACGATTCTTTTATAAAATAAGTATAACTTTTATATATTTATTTCAAACGCCGAAATGGCATAAACGTATAATTTGGCAAATATATATAAGACGTAATATATATAACACAAGTTTATTATATATTACTTTCATACAAATGTTCCTACAAACACAAGCGATTTCTCGGGACGACAAGCGATCTTATCGATATGTTTATATATTTTATATAAATATTTACTTATTTTTAAACCTCTCGAGAAGCTAAGTCTTTTCAAGACTTATTAAGTATTACCGACGAATGCACGAACTAAGCAAGTATAATTTCTTCGCTTCTTTTAAGTTAACAACTTACCGTTGAATCGTTCGATTAACGATTCGGTAGAGCTCGGAGACACGTAGCTTAGTTACCGCTTTTATTTAGAAACTTATAAGATATTCCGTGTTAGGAATATTGTAGAATGCACGCTAGTGAATCGCATCTTGGAAACGACATCACGAAGTCGTAATTAGCTAGCTTTGCACAGGAATATCCAGGTGAGTTCATAACCCCACCTTTTCACTGTTTTACATTTTATAAATGTTTTCGGGGTGGAAAGACATGCAAGTTTTGCAAAAATAAACAATTTATCGATAAACGAAAACTCATATTTCTAAACCATGTTACGAATGGATTACAAAGAACTCAAATGGTTTACGAATGATTTGTACTAAAGATACCAGTTTTACAAAACAAATGGGTATTTTCGAAATGTGAATGATTTTCATGAGTAAGGACGGGATCGTCCTGGTTATAATACGGGGCTGGGTTGGTCTGCGTACGTAAAACGAGACAACCTAGTGAGTTCATGTCCCCACTTTTAAACTTTTACATACTTTTTAAACTTGGGGAAAATACATGTGTTATGGTATGATGGATACAAAAACAAGGAATGATACTTTAAATCGTGTCACGAATAGGGTACCAGAAGCACCATTAATCGTGTACATACTAAGACCGCAGAACAAAAGGTTAGATCTAATGGGTTTTCGGGCAGCCACACTCTTGGTGATAACTAGTACCAAGTAGTGCTTTTGTGTCTCAGTCGTGAATCGACAACTAGAAAAATGCCTATGGTTTGGATGCTTCCTATGTCGTGTCACATGTTAATGGCCTTGCAACCCATTAACAATCTCGATACATACAGAAATACTTGATTTATACAAATTACATACCATGTTTTATACAAATTCAAAGCATAGGATTATGCGGGCATGAAGTCAAAGTCAGGGTGGGCATTGACGGTTATACAAACTTTACAAATACAAGAGTTTACAAATACATGGTTTTACAAACATAAAGCGTTTCAAATACAAAGTGACAAGAAAATGATTTTAAATTCGTTTTTTCAACAATATTTCAAAACCGGTTATTCAAAAAGATTTATTTCAAATATTTTACAAACAAACTATGAACTCGATCAACTTTATGTTGATTTTTCGCATGTTTCTTTCTCAGGATACTTTTCAAATCATGGCGCGGTTGGAATAGGAGAACCATTGGAGATTCGAGTACTTAGTGGGCGTTCAATTTCTAGAAGTCTTAGCTTTATTTGCTTCCGCTGTGCAATGAAGATACCAGTCCAGTCACGCCAATGCTCTGATATTTCGGGGTGTGACACAAACAGCCGCCACACCTTACCTCAAGAACACATCACTGTTCACTTGCAGATCTTAACGAAAATCCTTAAAAACATGATATTTGATGATGAAAAATTGTTGATTTATGTGTGAAACATAAAACCCAACACTTGTATATGTTCTGTTTCATCTAGACCCGCGAATTTCAGTCCAGATCTGGGTTTTTCTTCATTTTCACCTTTTTTACATCTTGAACAAAAATCACAATAAACACATATCTAGAGCACATGTGATTTAGCAAACTGTTAGATTTACTAAATCGGGTACCATGGCTCTGAGACCAATTGTAGGTCCGTTTATCTCAGAGGATCTATTACGAAACCTAATCCTGTTTATCACAAACATGGTCACGAGTGCGGAATCCACGTGACGGTGCAAACCAAACAATGTAATGCGAGGAACACAACAGATAACCAAAGATTCACTTTAGATTAAAAGGACGAGAACAACATCAAACATATACACATAATTCTTGAACGATAAACTCTTAGTAGTCTCTCTATGCTCTCATGCCTTAACTGTTAAACACACCAAGCTATATATACTGTCCTTAGACGAACCTTGATTGACGAAGATTCATGTGTGATGAAGATAGAACCTTCGTCACCCACAACTAATGACGAAGATTGAAGGTTCGCCAAGTATGGGTTCGACTAAGATTGATTCTTCGTCAAACATTAAACATGGACAGAATATATGCTAAGTTAACAGAAGACATAAAGTAAGACTAACTATAGTTAAACACAATGCACACAAGCATGTGTTTAACATACATTACAAATACAGAGAGAAACATCATACCAAGTAGGATAGGAGGATATCCGACTAGGTAGACTTGACGGAACTTACAGATTCGATAACAAAAGACTAAATAACATACAACGTAAACAAGACAAAGTTACAGACACATAAATGCACCAACAAACTCCCACTTGTCTGTTACTTGGTCTTCGATCTTTGAATCTTCAATCTTCAGTTTTGTACCGACCAGGTGCTTCCGTCGTGCTAAGTGCTGCTACATCGTTTTGGTTTCCAGTTCTACCAACACCGAGTTTTCGAATTTCTTTGTGATGAAAACTCAAGGAGTGAGTGGGACATTCTTTCAAATGGTGGATCTTTACTGACTGGTGCATTTCATAATGTAGTTGACCTCCTTTAGTGTAGCTTTTCGATTTTCCTTGAAATTCCAAGGCTTGTTAATTACATATCTGCCACTGGGGTTATATTCATTCATATGCACCAGTCTTTTGATCTTTAGCAATTGATCATTCTGGTCAATCACTTCCTTATGTGCACCACACCATCTTCCAGGAGGTTGTCAAGTGTTCTCGCCAATGTTTTCTTAGCTGGTGTTTTGCGTATCTTTACGTCCAGAGCCATTCTGTACAAGAAAACCATCAATATTAAAACCAGCTGATATAGGACTTTCATAATACATATATGTATACATATTCATGTGTATTGTGACCCAAGAATATGTATATAGATACACACTTTTAAAGGAGATAATTCAAAGTGTCAAGATGACGAAGAGTTATCCCTGTGACGAAGACTGAATCTTCGTCGCCTAGGCTTGACGAAGATTCCCAGGTCTAAGAAAGACAATTATAGTCAATGAAGACTGTTTCTTTGTTGACCATAGGGAGTTCGTCGCACAAGTTTGTGACGAAGATTGAATCTTCGTCAACTAGAGTTCGTCAAACAGATTGTTCGCCGAACTGTGTTTACAGTTAATCCCATATCAACAAAACACATTCAAATGACCAATATGAGAAACCCAAAACACAGAAACCCAAAACACAGAGTTTTTAAACAACATTATAGGAAGAACATAACAACAACAACCATACCCAGATTTCAACATAAACAACAAAGACTTAAGAACCCCTGTTTTAATCGATTATATATCTCAAAAGAGATACATCAAAACCAAATACCCTGTTCAACACTTAAAACAAAAACCTAGTTTTAATCAACCAACAAGAACACTAGAGCCCCTGTTTTAATCACAACCCAAATGAAAACATGTATTATAACAACATTTTGATCAACAAACCAAAGCGAACACCAAACAAAATTTAAACATAAACAAAAACCAAACCCCTGTTTTAATACCCGAATAAAAAACCCAGAATCATATAGCTCCTATACATAATCATCAGAAATATTCAACTTTTAAACAAGATTCATTGCTAAAATATGAAACAAAACTGATAAATGTGAGGAATGATCAAGATCAATGAGATTTTAGGGTTTCACAAACATCTAACAAGAACAGAGGGTTAAACACAGTCTCGATCATGTTTTAGGTACGTGATCTTACCTTGGATCGTTAAAACAACAAGTGGATCAACAAGTTTGAGTTGGTGAGGGGATTCAATGAAGATGGTGGTTGAGAAGTGTTGGGAGAAGTGATTTTTGAGATATGTGATACCAATAATGCAGAGGGGGAATCTTTTTATAACTGGACCCCCCTGAAGAAGTTAGGTTTGCGATGAAGATTGATTGGGCTCGACGAAGATTGGTGTTGGGCCAAAGTGAATTAGCCCATCTCTGATCTCGACGAAGATTGAAGTTGGTTTGGGCTCGACGAAGATTGGTTTGGGCCAAAATGAATTAGCCCACTTTTGATCTTTGACGAAGATTAAAACTTCGTCGACCATGGAAGTTCGTCGAAGACCTTAATGAATCTTCGTTAACCAGTCAACACAAAAACACACATGTTTGAATTTGAATAGATTTTGTCTTGCGTGAACTCATTTTGTTTTGTGTTAGATTTACCAAATGCAAAAGGACATTTTTATGAAGTAGTGAAATCACCAACACGTCGGTTTCAGGCTTTTTGGCATAAAACTTCGAGTTTTAACTTCGGCCAATCAAATATGAACTTTACAAATTACACTAAAACAGAATTTAAAATGCGGTAAACTAACGAGAAGCAATAATAAGCATAAAGACACTGTACAGAAGAAAACTTTCTGCGAGTTTCAAGGTAAGAGAATCATTACCAGCTTACGGTCTTTGTCAAAACGGTTTATGATTTATGTTTAAAGCTTTTAGATAAGTATCCTACCACAATTATCGGTATTGTTATCCACATAAGCTCAACTTATCAGATGTAATCATAATTAGGAGATATGATTTATGGTAGAATTATACTTACTTGTCGGTGTGCATCCACTCACGACACATTCCCATATCAAGGTATGCACGAGAGTTCATCTTACCGGTGAGTATACCGCTTATCATCCATTTGACCGTATAAAAGATGTGAGAAACTCACTTATTTTGATTGAAAACAAGACCTATGTGATAGAATCACTTATTGATGAGGAACTTGATTTTCAGATGCATGAGGGCACAGGAGCAAGTCCGTGAACAGGTTAGTACCAACATACAGACAAAGAGACGAACCCGCAAAGAATCTGTGATATATTATCACTTATTTTGTTTGGACATGTGATTGTTGATCACTTATTGAGGTCGTATGCAATATGTACACATATGTATAGTATCATGGAAGATCTAGACTTCGTCTCCGTTATTTTTCGGTAAAAGATACAACCATGATACCCAGATGATAAGACAGCATAAAGACCGCATATCTCAGAACCTCGGCAATCTCTCAAACGAAATTTCGGTACTAAGACCATATGCCAATGAATGGTTCCCACCTGACTTGAAGTCTGTTAGGTTTATATCATCCTGCACATTTTAGTCTGATTGTGAGCCTACCGATACATCGTTAGTAGAGCTACTTATCATTTTTCAATTTTTTTTGTTTTTTGACCATATTGACAGACCACACCAGTGTATATCATCACTTTCCCTTCTTTTATCCAAGAAACTCATTTTTGATTTTCTATTTTTTTTATTTTTTTTAAACTTAAAAAACAGAAAGTAAAGACATATTTTTGGATTTTTGAATTTTTCACATGTTTTAGTATTTTCTGAAATTTCTCCCCCTAAAATGCGAAAAGATAAATAATCTGAGAATCTTTTTGTATTTTTGAGTTTTTAAAAGAAAATATTTACGAAAACCGATCTGCCGAAAGAAGTTTTACTCTTGTTTCACCTTAATGCCATTAACCAACAAAAGATAGTCAAAACGAGATTTGTCAAAAGCTTTTGTAAAAAGGTCTGCTCGTTGTTCATCGGTGTGGACCTTAACAACATCGATAAGTCTTTTGTCAAAACAATAACGTATGAAGTGATACTTAATTTCGATGTTGGTCTTGAGTGTTGCATAGGATTTCTAGTAATCTGTAAAGCAACATTATTATCAACAAAAATAAAAGTAGATAGGAATTCAAAACCGTAGTCACGTATTTGTTGTTGAATCCACATAACTTGAGAGCAACAGCTTGAGGCAGCAATGTATTCAGCCTCACAAGTTGATGTAGCTACACAAGTTTGCTTCTTGCATTGCCATGTGACCAGGCGATTTCCTAAGAACTGACAACCAGCAGTTGTTGATTTGCCATCGATTTTACATCCACCAAAATCAGAATCACTGAATGTAACCAAGTCAAAGCTATCATCCCTAGGGTACCAGAGACCGGTGTCCGGGCAACCCTTCAAATAGCGAAAGATCCTTTTAACAGCAGCCAGATGAGATGCCTTCGGGTTGGCTTGATATCTTGCGAGCAGGCACGTTGGATACATTATATCAGGCCTCGAGGCAGTGAGATACATTAAAGATCCGATCATAGCGCGATAATAAGAAGAGTTGACACTTTCACCCTTCAAGTCCGGAGTAATCCCGTGATTAGTCGGAAGTGGGGTACCAATGGGCGTCGCTTCTGACATCTGGAATCGGCTCAAGATGTCACCGACATACTTAGTCTGATGGATGAATATCCCAGACTTAGTTTGTTGAACTTGTAGACCCAAAAAGAAATTCATCTCCCCCATTGCGCTCATTTCGAATTTTTCTTGCATAACACGCTCGAATTACCTGCACAAATCATCGTTAGTTGAACCAAAAATGATATCATCAACGTATACCTGTACCAGCAGAAGATCTCTATCTGTTTCCTTGATGAAAAGAGTACAGTCGATAAGACCTCGTCGAAAACCATTTTCCAGCAGATAAGTAGATAAGGTTGCGTACTAAGCCCTCGGTGCTTGATGTAAACCATAGAGAGCTTTGTTAAGCAACCAAACCCAACCGGGAAGGATATGATCTTCAAAACTAGGAGGTTGTTCGACATACACTTCTTCTTCAACGATACCATGAAGGAATGCTCTTTTGATGTCCATCTGATAGACTTTGAATCCTTTGAAAGAAGCATAAGCTAGAAAGATTCGAATAGCCTCCAGACGTGCAACAAGTGCATAAACCTCATTGTAGTCAATTCCTTTAATTTTTCGAAAGCCTTTAATGAATAATCTCGCCTTGTTGCGAATGACCACTCCATGATCATCCTTTTTGCATTTGTATACCCAACGAGTATCGATTTTCTTGTAATCTTTGGGTTTTTCAACAAGTCTCCAGACACCCAGTTTCTGGAATTGCTGAAGTTCTTCTTGCATCGCTTCCACCCAAGAATTTTCCTTTAGAGCTTCTTTTCAAGATTTTGGTTCTTCCTGTGAAACATAACATGCGAAGGACCAATCATTTTGTTGTCCCGATTCTCTGATAGCTGAATACAAACCAAGATTCTGGTTGTTTCTCAGCTGATTACGCGTCTGCACTCCAGTTTGGACATCTCCTATAATGTTCTGCTGTGGGTGAGTATCATGAATTCTCATTTCAGGATTATCAGAGACACGAGCGTTGATACCCAAATTGTTGAGATTGAGATTGACAACCAAATCCACGCCTGGCATAGACGTAGATGTAGATGCATTTCCTTCAGCAGTGTCCACATTCTGAACATGAGAAGTTGCTTCAGAAGTACCCTGAACAGGAACAGCTGGAGCCGAAGAGCCTTCAGCTGTGTCATTTACATCATCTTCCGACGACACATCGTAATCAGCGGCACCTTCAACTTCCTCATTTTGAGCAATATTGTTAACCGAAGTAGAAGCTTGAGGGCTAACAACAATTGGTCAAACCAAAGACGAGTCAACTACATTATCACTTTCTAATAACATTTGAGCAGCTGCAGATGCTTCATCAAAGGTTGACAGATTAAAGGAGTCGAATAGTCCACCATAATCGAACATCCAAGGATCACCCAGAGCTCTCACAGAATTAGTATACCTTTGAACCCTAACTTCACCCCATAACTAAATCTTTTTGGTTGTCAAATTCCACACGCAAAAATTCGGAGTAGCATATCCAAGGAGAATCCCTCGATAGCCTTTGCGCCAAATTTACCATCTGGATCAATCATAGTACATGGGCCTCCAAAAGGTTCTAAGTAAGAAACTTCCGGTTTTCGTTTGTGTAGTAGTTCGAAACATGTCTTGTCATTTCTTTTAACTGTAAGAACTCTGTTTAATGTATAGCATGCAGTAGCCACAGCCTCCCCCCAGAACTGAATAGGAAGCTCCGACTCTACCAACATCGTTCTCGCAGTCTCTATTATCGTCCGATTCTTCCTCTCTGCGACACCATTCTGTTGTGGAGTGTAACGAGAACTCTACTCATGAAGAATTCCCTTTGACGTGCAGAACTCATCCATAACATGATTCTTAAACTCGGTGCCATTGTCACTGCAGATCCTCTTCACTTTCAAAGTATACAGATTTTCAAGAAGAGTAAGAAGATTCTTGAGAATTACAGGAGTTTCACTCTTGTGCGCCATAACCACTACCCAAGAAAATCTGGAGTAGTCATCAGTAACTACCAGACAATAAGCATCTCCAAAGGTCGTCTTGTGTTTCATAGGTCCAAAAAGGTCCATATGAAGACGTTCCAAAGGTACGCTAACAGTGTTGACTTTCTTAATCAGGTGGGATTTCTTCGTTTGCTTCCCTTTCTAGCACGAAACACAGACATCTTGTAGATGGAATTTTTTGACAGGCACACCATTCACCAGATTGTTCTTCACCAAATGGCTCATTTTTCTCAGGTGAATGTGCCCCATTCGTCTGTGCCAAGATATTGACTCCTTTTCTGTGGCTTTTGAGACAAAACAAGTGACTTATGCAGAAGTCGTAATCGCCTGGCTCATATCAAGAATATAAAGATCATTAATCCTTGGAGCCTTCAAGAGAATCCATTCTTTTGGAATTTTAAACCCAGGCTTCAGCACATAACAACCGGCATCATCAAAATGCACGGTGAACTTCTTATCGTAGATTTGCGAAACACTCAGAAGATTGTGATCAATTTGTCGAACATAATTGATTTTATCGAAACACACAACACCATTGGAGATCATTCCTTCTCTAGTGATGTATCCGCCCTTGTATCCAGCAAACGCGACATAACCTCCTCTAATGTTTTTCACATCATACAGAAGTCGTAAGTCGCCAGTCATGTGCCTAGATGCTCCACTATCAACAATCCAATGACTATTAATAGTTCCTCCTGGAACACCCTGCACAATGCATTTAAGGATCAGTTGGAGTTGGGGACCCAAGCCTTAGTGGTCTTGGGTCTTCCCTGAGAATCAAGAAATGTAATTTCAATTTCTTGATGGTTCTGAAATTGTAAGCCTCCCTCTGAAACCTCACCTGTCTTAGGTTTCCAAGTTTTCCGTTTACCAGATTATGTCATATTAACAGTTTTTGAAATTTCTGGTTTTATTAGTTGAGATAAACTTGGTTCCTGTTTAACAGATTTTACATCTGGTTTCAAAGCCCTTTCGATCACCATTATATTTTTGCGTCGTTGTTTCGTTTCCTGTTCCGTAATAGTTTGTTTATCTTGTTTTGGGGAAACTGAACAACGTTGAGGGTGATCCTTTTCAGGAGGGGCTCTCTTAACAAATTTTGCTTTGGGCGAGTTTGTACAATTTTTGATGATATGTCCAAACTCCCCATATTTGAAACAGGATCTCCTTTCAACAAACTTAGGAGATCCATCTTGACGACTCGATGTCGAACTTGTAGAATCAGAGGTACTTGTGCCTTCATCACACCCGTTTGTGTGTTGGGTGTAATTATTTTGATCATTACGTTTTAAAATTCTAACCTTTTGAACAAAATCGGTGTTTGATTTATTTTCAAAAGTTTCCACCTTGTCAGTACCCTTAGATGCTACGAATTTGACATCATTGTCCTTGTTTTTGAAATGAGCTCCCTTTAGTTCTACCTTTGGTTGTGAGACCTTAGGTTTTGAAGCTCGCTGTTCCTTCTGTTTACCTTTAAAAGGGATAGGTTGTTGCTTTGTCGGGAATCGTTGTTTTCCAAATTGTTTCATAACTTCAGCTTTTGGAATAGGATCACACTTAGTTACAGAAACTCTCGGGATCGCTTTTCCCAAAAACTTACTGGTAGTATCTTCAAACACTTTATCAATAAGAGATTGATTGACGTTTTTAATTGGAAAATCTTTGTTTGAATATATTTTACTATCCCCGACCAAAGTATACAACATGTTATCACTTTTAACAGTAGACACTGTCTCAGTGATAGGATCCATCTCTTGCTTGACAGTAGAGTGCACAGCAGGAGTAGGAGGATCACACAGAATGTGATTCTCAATAGGAATGTCTACTCCTTTCTTATCATCAACAAATGTATCCTGATCACTCACATCCGATTCATCATCAGACGATTCATAGTCCTCAACAGTTGGAGCACTTTGTTCCATTGATGTTGCATTTTCCTTTGTTTCAGATGAGCCCTCTAAGGAACTGTCCGATTTGAACCCTAATCCTGTAGTTACTTCCTTATAATCAAGAGGTACACTTGGTTCAAACCGAGGCATTTCCTCCTCATGGGGCATCTTGGTATAGTTGTGTCTCAAATGAGGTGGACACGACTTATACCCAATGCCTTTCACGTTTCCTTTCAGTTGTTGAACTTCAATGATGTGATCAAGCACATATCGGGAGTTAGAATAACTATCCAATTTGAGCTTGATCGCTTCATACTCACATTTAGCCATTGCTAGCTCTTTCTTTGTTTCCTCAATAATATTAATGTAGTTATTAATACCAATTTGTTTGTTAAGAACAATTTTAGACACTTCGGAAACACTTTTCTTTAAAGTTTCAATGACTGATTTGAAATCCTTTTCATTGCGAGCCAAGGCCATGTTTGCCTCTTTGCATTTTGATAGTTCAATAACTAAACTCTGGTTATGGCCATGAACCATTTCAGATTCAATTTTCAATTTAGAGCATTCATTTTTAAGATCTGCACAATTACTACATATGCTAGGAGTAGGAGTATCAGAATTTAGCTGACTCGAAGAGGCTACAACATTAACCATAAAGGCAGTCTGATAAGAGAAAGATCCGTCTTCAGATAAGAACTTTTCCATCTCTTTGGATGCAACATCAGCCTTCTTGATCAGAACAGATTTCTGACACTTTAACTCCTCAGCTTTCATAAACAAACTATCAATATCAGAATCACTTCCCTCATTTACATCCGATTCTGAGCAATAATCTCCAATGTTCGAGCTTTCCTCATCTGAACTGCCAGTATAACTCGAGCTATCATCGCTTTCTGAGAATTCTTCCTTATGCACATGCTTGATATGATTGATGATCTTAGCATAGCATGTGGTTCCTCTTTGATCACCACCTCCAAACTGTACGGACCAATCACAACTCTCATCAGCTTGAACAACTAATGCACGGTTGGTGTTAGAAGGACCCGATTGGTTTGCGTTGGCGGTGTTAGTCAGGTTGTTGACAGCTACTATCCTTCTTTCCTGGTTGGCTTGATTCTGGTTGGAAGTACTTGTTTGATTCCTGAAGGGATTTTGATTTGTTTGTCTGCTCGGACGAGTGCACTCACGCTTGAAGTGACCGTTTTCTCCGCAGTTAAAGCACGTGACAGCATCTTTGTCGAACCCGTACTTTGTATCCCTTTTTCTTTCCAAACTAGTCTTCCCAGTTCTGCTCATGTAGTCTTTAGCTCATCTAACCGCGCTTGCAAAAGCCCACTTGATATCCATTAACTCCATTTCATCCCTGTCAATCTGTTGATAATCTTCATTGGTCAGATTTATGTTTCCAATCTGACCTGCAACCAACCCACAATAAGCATTGACCATTGTGCTAAGAAGTTCCATGTGTTCCTTGGCAACTTCTACATTGACTTTGGGAAGGTTTGAAGTATCAAGTCTGGTTGTATTGGAATTTTTTCGGTTGAGTGAAATTGTTACCATAGAATGCTTGTTGAGGTTGAGGTGAAGGGGTAACAACTTGTGGTTTCGGGAACCAAGCGCTAGGGTCAAATTGAGGTTGAGATTGAGGTTGAGGTTGAGGGAACCAGGCACTCGAATTAAATTGTGGTTGAGGTAAGGGGGTAACAGCTTGTGCTTTAGGGAACCATGCACTAGGATCAAAATGAGGTTTAGATTGAGGTTGCTCTGATACCACTTGTAGGTCCCGATACGGATCCCCGGAAAACTACGAGATCTTGTTTCGAATACCGTAACGAGTGCGGAATCCACGTTACGATACAAACCGAGCGAGAGATAAATACGACAGAGATATAACGATTAACGTTCACTAGTATATTCAAATCAAAGAGTTTGATACAAGATGATACAATAAGAAATAAACAAACTCTCTGAAATAAGCTCTCGTCCATCTCTTGTCTGTGTGTTTTCAGTTTATATAGAGCCCATCGACGAAGTATGTCGACGAACCATCAACAACGACGAACCATCATTCTTCGTCGACATCATAATATGGACGAACCTTTGATTGTTCGTCGCATGTAGTCTTCTCCATGTGGTGTCTTCATCCAAGTAGTCTTCGTCACAAACAAGTAGTCTTCGTCAACTTTAATCTTCATTGAGTCTTCGTCATATATATATAGTTCATGGAGACTAAATTCTTGCATTGTAGTAAAAGAACATGACATCATCATGGTGATGTGTCGGCGGGAAATGGTTCGCGGCTCTCCGTGCTTCGCGTTTCGTTTTCTATAAACAAAAATGTGTCAAACTCCCTTTTCAACAAGTCGTGTCGAGTCTTCCTTGTCGCCGCATTCCTTTCTCCTCTTGTAACTAGGATGTCCCATAAGGCTTTTGTTGTATCACAATAAGAGAATTGATGATATATGTCTTTGTGGAGAGCTTGAGTCAAGATAGCAAATGCCTTCTTTTCAAGATCGTACGCTTTCTTCTCTGCTTCAGTCATGGTTGCCAATGTGGCTAGATTTGAACCTGCTTCTTCAAGAGCTGTGTTGTATGGTGTAGTGAAACATATCCATAGCTCGGTATTTTGCCCTAGAACGTAAGTATGAAAACGGCCTTTCCAAGATGGATATTCATTCATATGATTCAGCTTTGGCGGTCGATTGTTGCTCCCCGTTTCACTTTCGCTCATTAGCAAATTTTGAATACTTTGATTTTGATTTGCTACGCATGCCCACTGACTTGCAGAAATTGTTTGTTGTTGTGGCATCATATTCTTGATCCACGTCGCTGCAGAGGTCGGATCTTGAGCAGTACTTGAGCTACTTCTCCAATCCCAGGGACTAGTACTCATGATTGATGTGTGTATGGGTATACCTGATCAAACACTTGAAAAGAAACGGTTAAGACAGTTTTGCAAAGCTTCTGTTAAAAAATGACACTTAAAACGACGAAGTATAAAATGACGAAGTATGGACGACGAAGTATCAGTGACGAAGAATGAATGACGAAGTTTGATTCGTCGGCTAACACATCTTTTGACGAAGAAAGGAGAGTGTTTGAAACTTCGTCTGAAACAATTTTTGACAAACCTTCGATAGTTCGTCTAAGGCAATCTCCGTTGACAGAGGATAAGATATTTTTGCAAAACGAATCAAATGTTACAGACAAGTTGGTGACATTTTAATCATAAACAATTTGCTGCGACAGAAGTTGATTGATCAGACCATCATTACATGTACCAATTTGTCAAATAAATATATTTTAATCATAAACAATTTATCCAAACACAAATCTAGATCAAATCTCAAGAATGTTATGAATAGCTCAAGAACACTTTGAAGAACACTTTGAATATTAAGAAAAACTTGAATATTCTGAAACACAAATTTTGCTTAAACTTTTCAAGAAAAACCCATTTTTATCATGTAGACATGCAATGTGACAAGGTTTCTGATAAAACTTATAGCAAAAGATGAAGATTTTCACTGATTTTAAAGACTTTTTCAGAAAATGTAATTTTTTCAAGAACAACAATCTGAAAAAACAGTTAAAATAACTTGTTTTAAAAACACAACAATGTTTGATTTTAAACAAGGATAAGAGCCAAGGCTGTGATACCACTTGTAGGTCCGTTTATCTCAGAGGATCTATTACGAAATCTAATCCTGTTTATCACAAACACGGTCACGAGTGCGGAACCCACGTGACGGTGCAAACCAAACAATGTAATGCGAGGAACACAACAGATAACCAAAGATTCACTTTAGATTAAAAGGACGAGAATAACATCAAACATATACATACAATGCTTGAACGATAAACTCTCAGTAGTCTCTCTATGCTCTCATGCCTTAACTGTTAAACACACCAAGCTATATATATTGTCCTTAGACGAACTTTGATTGACGAAGATTCATGTGTGACAAAGATAGAACCTTCGTCACCCACAAATAATGACGAAGATTGAAGGTTCGCCAAGTATGGGTTCGACGAAGATTGACTCTTCGTCAAACATTAAACATGGACATAATATATGCTAAGTTAACAGAAGGCATAAAGTAAGACTAACTATAGTTAAACACAATGCACACAAGCATGTGTTTAACATACATTACAAATACAGAGAGAAACATCATACCAAGTAGGATAGGTGGATATCCGACTAGGTAGACTTGACGGAACTTACAGACTCGATAACAAAAGACTAAATAACATACAACATAAACAAGACAAAGTTACAGACACATAAATTCACCAACAAAAGACTTATCATTCAAAACACAACACAAAACCCACAAATATGACGTTTTAGCAATCTTCACTTGTTATTTTAGGGGGGTGGGTATGTTTTATGGTTGACATTACGGTGTTTTATGGTTTTTTACACTTTTTGGAAAAAAATAAACTTTGTAGCCAACTCCCACCCTATATGTATGTGTGTGTGTGTGTATATATATAGAGTGAAAGTTGCCTAGAAAGCCTAAGTTTCCTAGAAAGTCTAGGTAGCAATAGAGAGGTGACATGTGGTTTTTAGTTTTTTTTTATTCAAAAGGGTATGATGGTAATTTGATTATTAATTTAATTTTGAAATATTATATATCCTAAACTAACTATCCAGATATTTATGGAAACGTATATCTCTTTGACAATTTCAAATCATTACGATTTCAAAAGGGCAGTTACTTTAAATTATGAAGTTCAAATCATTAACAATTTCTTCACGTTGTGTTTTATCAGTTACTGGGTTCATCACAATGTGTTTTAACAGTTATTGGTTTCAGTTACTGTTTTATCACAATATGTTTTATCAGTTACTAGTTGATATGATTTTTGGCATTCTTGATGTTGTGTTTTATCAGCTACTGGTTAACGTTGTATTTTATCAGTTACTGGTTTCATCACAATGTGTTTTATTAGTTACTGGTTTCAGTTACTGTTTCATCACAATGTGTTCTATCATCTACTGGTTGATGTGATTTTGGCATTCTTGATGTTGTGTTTTATCAGTTACTGGTTTCATCACAATGTGTTTTAGCGGTTACTGGTTTCAGTTACTGTTTCATCACAATGTGTTTTATTAGTTACTGGTTTATATGATTTTTGGCATTCTTGATGTGGTGTTTTATCAATTACCGATTTCATCACAATGTGTTATACCAGTTATGATTCATGAATGACATGTTCTTTTGTATTTTATCAACTGTTTCATCACAATGTGTTTTATCAGTTAGTGACTGATGTGCTTTTGGCATTCTTAATGTTGTGTTTTATCAGTTACTGGTTTCATCACAATGTGTTTTATCAGTTATTGGTTGATATGATTTTGGCATTCTTGGTGTTGTGTTTTAGTAGTCAGTCACTAGTTCATCACATTGTGTGTTATCGCTAAAGCACACTACTATGAACACATCTAGATCGGATTTATCGTTATTTTTTGTATGATTTGGTATTTTCAAATGTGAGGGATTAGAGAGAGAGAGAAAAAATGCGACATTTTTGGAGGTGGTTTTATGATTGGTGGTTATTTCCTTATTTAAAACAACTTAAATGACACATTTACCTCCAATCAATTAAATTAGCCTATTTTAAAGACATGTATATTACCAAAATGCCATAAAACTGATCTCATCCATTAAACACACTCATCTGATGGCCCAGATCGCTTCCTACACTTTCTAGGAAAAACACACTTTCCGCAGGATCCCCACTATATATATATATAGGATTAGGTTCAAGAGTGAACACTAGTGTAGTTTGCGAACTGAGCGAACTAATCCTGGCCATACATGTGTGTAGACCAATGGCCAAGATTTGATAATGAAATACACTAGTGTATTTTACGATTTGATGACGAGATCCTAGCCATCCACGTGTGTAAATCAATGGCTAAGATTTGTTCACTCAGTTCGCAAATACGTTAGTGTTCACTCTAGAACCCCACCCTATATATATATATATATATATATATCGCATATTTAATTTGCCAAAATTAAATAAATAAATAATTAAGTGGGGAATCCATCCTTGGAGGGGCATCCTCCTGGATGGTGACGTGGAGGGACATCCTCCAATGACTTGTCTACTCCCACACCGAGTAGCCTTAGATCGAGCATTCACAATCTGTCCCCCAAATTTTGTGAGAGAACTTTTTATATTGTGAAAAGTAGTTGTAGGTGGTTGGAAGTGGTTGTGAGCGGAGGAGAGAAAAAAGGTAATGATAAAAATATAAAAAAATATTATTTAAGAAAGAAGAGAGAAGATGTAGTTGTTTTTAATAAAATTATAGGGTAAAAAAGATGGAAAGGATGTGAATGCTCCTACGCCACTACTAGAAACTTGGCTATTTCCAACGCACTTTACCGTCACAAATTCAGATTTGCGACGGATTTGCGACAAAACTTTAATGTTGAAAAAAAACCCTTTAGAAACCATTAATACGCAATCATGATGTAGTTCATTGCTGCCTAAGACCACCCGTAACCGGGCGTTTTTCATCAAAAAAAAATTGCCCAAACACGCCCGATCACGCCCCGTTGCCGCCCCTAGGCGTTTTCCGGCGTTATTCGCGAAAAAGGGACGTTGGCGTGATTTGAAACACGTCGGAACTTGATTTCTTTGCCCAATAGGACCTTGCCATGTGTGTATACTTCGTTTTAATTAAAAAAACAAAAGAAATTAGTTTTAATTAGATTTTGGCAATGGTTTTTTCTTGAAGTTTAAGTTGTAGGTGGTTGTTGTGGGTGACAAAGGAAGAAGAAGGTGATTTTTTATTTTAGTCCCTGCATTTTGATTGTATTTAAAAAAAAGGATTTAAACTTCAAAAGTCATTAAAAAATAATTTTGCATTTCAGTCCCTAAAGTTTTAGTTAGTTTTAATTAGATTTTGGCAATGTAATTTTTTTTTTTTTACTTTTTTCTGGTTTTTTTTTATTTCTAGTATTGTATTTTTTTAATTTAATGAAGTATTTTAAGTTTTTAATTAAAAAAATAATTGTGTAATGATTGGAAGGGGTGTTATTGGACATTATTCCCACTACGACACTTTTGCAATAGTGCCTAATAATGCTCCCATGCTGACTGGAATGACACATGGCAGAAAACACCCCAGTGTGGGGGCATTATTCATCTAACGACTACGCATGGTCTAATGGACATTCTTATGTTATTATTGGTTCTAGCTCTAGTTAGCTCTATGTTGTATAATTTTTTATTATTAATTAGACTCGCAAAACATTTTATTTACAAACAAATTTGTCAGCAGCGTTGATTGTGTTTATAACTTTCAAAATAGACTTGTAAGTAATTTCATGTCACATAAAACTGTCTTAGAATGTACTTCACAAAGAGGATTTTTTAAACCCATGATTTGGAAATGCAGTATTCAGATAAAAATAGAGTTAACTGCCAAAATTCATGTGGTTTCCTGGATTGACCCAAAAAAATCCTGTACCAAAGTCGTTATAGTTGAATTTGGGAACGTCTTTGTTGAACTATGAGCACTTTATAGTTGAATTTGGCCAACAAGATTGAATGGAACCAGAGAAAAGAAAACTAACTTCCAGATTTCAAATTTTGATTGTTTATATTAAGGGGAAAGTGAATATGGGGCTGTTACGCATCTAAGATTAGATGCGAAACCCATCAAAACTACGTAGTTTTGTTAAAATTCCCCAAAATTTATTCACTTTACTTCCAAAAAACATTTCCTAATTCTGTAACATTTCTGCTTTAAAAATCTAAACAAAAATAGACCCATTGAATTCACTAGGAGAAAATATAAAATCTAAAATCTTAGTATCTACTTGACCTCTAATCAAACCATGCCCTACTCAAACAACCACAAACTGCAAACATTTCATGCGAGCTTCAATATCTCCATGCCATTTCTTTTTTCTATTTCAACAGATATCTAAATCGCTATTATAACCAAATACCCCTTTGCATCCATATCTTAAATTAGGGATGAGCAATCCGTTCTGGTTACTGGAAAATACCGATACCGAACCATACCGTATCGATCGAATTATGGTACAAATTCAGTACCCATTTTTGGCACGTTTCGGGATCGGTACATTCGTTTCGGTACCGGTTCGTTATTTTACCTTCAAATACCGAACCATACCGAACACTTTCAGTACCGGTATCGAGTTCATTCCTATCTTAAATTAAATATCTTAATTTACATGTGTTTCAAAATCCATTGTATTTGTTTAAGGTATTTCCCGACCACATCACATAACCTCAACGAAGTAAATTTCAATAAGATCAAGCTAATTAACCTCCATGATCGATCAATGAATTGAATTTGGCAATTTCAATAACATCAATCAGTTTAACATATTCAAGCTAATATCTCTATGATCGACAGATCAAAATTAATGGGTTTGAACTGAGGTAAAACAGAATGGATTTGGCGATGGGACCATAAATGTAAAATTCACTAAGGCTATGAGAAATAACCGACATATAAAATTGACATGGATTATGCGATATTGCATAAAGAAAGATACAAAATTGGAATTAGAGTGAAAGGTTACTGTCGATGTTTTTAAGAGGAAGAACAAACAGGATTTGAACGTACAGGGGACATGTTTGTTTTAAAAGTGAATAAATTTTGGGGAATTTTAACAAAACTACGTAGTTTTGATGGGTTTCGCATCTAACCTTAGATGCGTAACAGCCCCATATTCACTTTCCCCTTATATTAATATGTTCGTGTATATATTTATATTAATTTGGTTATGTTAATTTTTCGTTTTGTATATGTTAAGTTTTTTGTTTTTTTTAGTCTTTTATTATGAGCTATGGACAAAACAAATCTTCGGAAAGGAAAAAAGTCATCTTTAAATGAAAAGAAAACTGATGATTTTCAGGATGCATTTTTTACCCAACCCATTTTTTGCCCTTCCAACCCAAAATTCTTGTGTTCGATACAGGGCCGGCCCTAAGAATTCATGTACCCTGTTCGAGCTCGAAAAAACATGTCATTAGTTCTTAACGAAATTGGGTATTTGACTCACTAAAGGTCTAAATCTAATGCCAATGAGTTAATAACTAATCTAAACCGTAAAAATAGTTTTGTAAGTAGGTCTATGTTGGTTTTTGTATGGATATACCCTATTAATTTATTTATTTTTACATATATATACATATCGGGGTTTTTTTTTTAAATAGCGTACCCTTCGAAATATCGGGCCCTGGCCGGTGGTCCTCCCCGCCCACCTTCAGGGCCGGCCATGGTTCGATAAATCAAATGACGTGTGTAACTGAATGTCATGTTTGAGATAAACCGATGTTACAGATTATAGAAATGTTAAAGCTTGAAATCTTATTGTATTCTAGTGGAAAATAGAAGCACAAATTTGGGCCAATTTTCTCATAATTAATTTCAACTCCTCAAAAGTATTTAAACAAACAAATAACTTGGGAATTAAGAAACAAATCTTTAAAAGTAGAAACAATTAGGATCATGTTGTTTAGGAAACAAAGTAGTGAAAATAGTTTCACAAATGTAGGCAAATTGTTACGGTCTTGTAAATGGTCTCATGCTCATAAATAACACATAGAGGTTATGATTTCTGATGTGATGGAAGTTCCTCCGACTGAACTTTAATGCGGACATAAACTTTTGCTTTATAATGAGTCGGTAAGGCCAAGAAATGAGAAAATTTCAACAAACTATCTTCAATAGCCCATCTGGTTGTTCTTTCGTTGAGGCAACAAGTGATGAAATCTAAGGACAAGTCATCCCATGGTTTAGCTGGAATTGGTAGGGGAAGAAGCTCCTAAGTCCTATGCATTGCATACTTAGTAGTTTGGCTGTTGTGGAATTCGTGATAAATGCCCTAACATCATCTTTTAGATTGGACCAAAGAAAATATGAAGCAATACGACGTGTGGTTGTTGCGACTCCCAAATGACCACCAAGAGGTAACTCATGAAACACTTCGAACATAGCGTTCCACCACGCCACGGTGGAAATCATGGGGATGAAACTAAAAAGATTTGCGGAACATATGACATTGATGACATTGAAACCGGAGTTTTTACAAATCGTTTTACAATCTCAAATCCTTTGGATTCAAAAACAAGCCTACACTTTTAGGCTAATAAGGAAAATATTTCAAAAGCTTGGTATCGTAATATAAACACAAATTTAAAATTGGGACACTCCGTCTTTAATTAGACACCCGAAAAAGATGCTAAAAGTCGTCAATATTATGTGGTTAGTTCACAGATTTAAAGTATTGTTGAAAATCGTTTCTTGAAATAAATTTTGGAAAATATACGCATAGCCAATGAAATTCGTGAGTCGGTGAGTGATTAAATCAATGCCTAGCTAAGACAATGACAGATGTGAAATCATGAGCCTATAACCAACCCTTGACAAGAATGTGTCTGGTACATCGTACACTCAAGACAATGTTAAACAATTGCGTCCGGTGTATGCTCACATTGCTTAATGTTTGGTATCAATCCGTTTTTCCGTCCGGCCCCCTTGGCCGGGGTGTGAAAGCTTCCAAGTGTGTTGAATACTCACCAGATGACTTCGAGAACAACTAACAAACTAGCACCAATATTCTTCAAAAAAAAAAACTAGCACCAATAATTAGGTTAGTTTGTTCCTTATTCAAGCCTCTCCAGAGTTAGCTTAGATAAAGAATTTTAGGTGTTCAATTCTGGACAGATTAAAAAAAAAAAAAGGAGAGCTCCATTTTTAGTATCTTACGGTATACCACACACATAAAAGTATGTTATTTTTTTAATTTATAATTATCTACATCACCTTTTAGTCAAACAACACCATCCCTTTTCGGCATCCCAATAGTCTAGGTCAACCAAAGCAGAGAAGAAAGACAAGAATGACTAGGTTAGTTTGTTCGTTATTCAAGCCTCTCCAGAGTTAGCTTAGATAAAGAATTTTAGGTGTTAAAATTCTGGACAGATTCAAAAAAAAAAAAGAGGAGAGCTCCATTTTTTTAGTATCTAGGCCAACCAAAGCAGAGAAGAAAGACAAGAATGACTAGGTGGATTAAATAATCAAGTGTAAAGGTTTGGTGGTAATCTAGTTTGTCCATAATTCTTATGATGTAAATCCAACCATTCTAGTTTCTTCAATCGGATCCTCCGGTGTTCATAGCCTTCATCGTTGTACATTAGCATGACTAGATTAATTGTTGAAGCTTGCGACTTTTCCATATTTTCTTGAATTGCAATGATCTTCACTATTAACATTAGAATAGAACCTAAGCTCTTATACCACAATGTTGGTGTTTAGAACTTATAATCACAAACAAAAAACAATGCAGAGTTTTGGAATGATTACTTTATTGATCAAGAAAAGCTTACAAAGAAAAGAAATAAAAAGGCAAAAATTGAACAAATATTCCTAGAGTTTAGCTGTGAACCCAGACAACAGCATGACCAACGACTCTCCTTATTCTTCTAATCATAATACAATTAACAAAATACTTCATTCATGTGCCATACATACCGATACAAAGTTGGCTGGACTTTAGCTAGCGTTATATCCAACAAGCTGAATTGATGCTAATTCAGTGGTATCGGAACAACACACAGAGGTTTGGCCTTCGATATAGTGGTTCCATGTTTCTCGGTCATGTCCAAAGCATCATGTTTAATCTTTGTGTCAACTTTCCAGTCAAAGTTATTTAGTAATGAGCCCAACATGATAGGGACCATACGGGTTGCAAGTGGCACACCGGGGCATATTCTTCGTCCAGCACCAAACGGGATTAGATCGAAATCCTGACCTCGGACATCAAGTCCAGACTCTAAAAATCTTTGTGGCTTGAACTTTAGTGAGTCATCCCATACGGTTGGGTCTCTTCCTATGGCCCATGCATTCACAAACACCTGTGTGCCTGCTGGGATGGTGTATCCACTGAGTTGTACCTCTTTAATAACTTTTCGAGGAAGAAGTAACGGGGCTGGTGGGTGCAGTCGTAAAACTTCTTTCACAATGCACGATAAGTAGGGTAGCCTCGATACATCATCCTCTTTTACGATAGTACCTTTACCAATAACCTTTTCAAGTTCTTCTTTGGCTTTAGCCATGATGTGTGGGTTGCATAGTAATTCTGCCATTGCCCATTCTACTGTAATTGAGGTTGTATCAGTGCCAGCAACAAACAAATCCTAGATCATCAAATAAAATTATATGTTAAAATTGAAACAATAGAGAAAAATATCGAGAAATAGGTGTAACTTCTAAAAAAAAAATACATAAAAAGAAACTAATCATCAATATTAATGGAAATATCAGATAATGAACAATTTACTCACCAAAAACAAACTCTTTATGTTTGTGTGATTGAACTCGTTTGGGTTATCTTGCATCATTTTCAAACACACGTCCAATACATCACCTTGCTCGAAGCTACCCGTTCGCTGTCTTTCTTCGATTAACTGGTCAAATATCCCAAGAACCTTTGAAAAATGACGAGTCATTCTTCTCCTGAGCCCTTGGGGATCAAACTTCTTCAACACCGGAAAAACGTCAACAAGATTTGTCTTTGCAGAGTCCTGCATAACGCTGGTAATCACCTCCTTAAACTCTTTACCAGAATCCTCATACGGGTCTGTTAGATCCTTGGAGAAAATAGTGTTGGATAAAAGATTCAATGAGGTTCTGAATGCAGCACGACCGATGTCCACATTTTCATTTGAAAGACTAGCTTTCCGGCAGTATGCTATTAGCTCTTCAACTTTCTGGTTCCTCAAGTGTTGTTTGGCTTCAAGGGAATTGTTGGAGAAGATATTGGAAGTAACGATCCTTCTGAGGGTGCGCCACTCTGTGCAGACATTGAGAAATGAGAGGGAGTGTTGGTCGTGGTTATAGGCAGTCACCGCGTCAGGGACATAACGGTTGGCGAAAGCAAGGTCTTGCTTTTTGAGTACTTCTATCGCGGCAGTGGAGGAGGATATGACGACTGTGGTGTTCTGACCGAGTTTTAAAGACATGATAGGGCCATGGATTTTGGCTAGTTTGGCTAGCGACTGGTGTGGTAGGCCTCCGAGCAAGTGGAGGTTTCCTATGATTGGCAGCCGTGTTGGGCTTGGAGGTAAGTTCTTCGGTTTGCCGAACCCCAAAACCGAGATAAGTATGTAAGATACGAGAAGAGTAGCCACAATTATAAGAAGTTCCATTATTATTGGATGGTGTGTGTTGTGCCAAGAATGTTGTTATATTTATACTTCTATTCAAGGACATAAAGTCAGGGCCCTCATTCTTCAAATCTATACATTATCTAACGTTTTATTGGAAAGTTGGAGTTGGAAAAAATGTGTGGTATCATATCAAATTGTCGTGTAAAATCGAAAGGCGTTCACTAATTATAATACACACACACCCTGCTCAAGGTCGTTGAAGAGATCAAAACATACTTATTATGAATCAAAATTCGGGCAAAAGCTCTTTTCTAAGTTTAGGGGCTGTTTGGCAACATCTGAATGGTTAAGTGCTGAACCAGTAAGAGGTCTGAACCATTAAGTGCTGAACCGGTAAGAGGTCTGAACCATTAAGAGCCTGTATAATACTTACCCGTTCAGAGGCAAATGTCTGACCAATTCAGATTGGAGTTCTTAACCATTCAGACTCTTTATAAATCTTAACCATTCAGAGGCAAATGCCTGAACCATTCAGACATCTGCTCGTGAAACAAACAGTCTGAACCATTAAGTGTTGAACCAGTAAGAGGTCTGAAGCATTAAGAGCGTCATTAAGAGGTAAACAAACAGCCCCTAAGATTGGAATCAATGGTGTAATAACGATAACGTGAAGTATTTCAATAGTGGCTAATTGGCATTCTCTTGTATTTATTTTGTTTTTTAGCTCCTTGTTAGTTCTATATTATATAATTTTCCAATGTTCCAAAAAAAATCAAAGATTTTTATTAATGAAATTTACTTAACATTTTTATATACAAAAACTGTCAAATTATTAAACCCATCTCTCAGTGTTTATTACTCGCAACAGATTTTTAAGTAATCCCATCTCTCAAAAAAGTGTCTTACATCACCAAAAGAAATTGTTAAACCCATGTTTTGGCAATAGATAATTAAGAACACACTATTTAGTATTTTCAATCTAGATATTTTCAGATGTGAACACAATTAATTGCAAAAATATGGTTGTGGTTTGTATGCAGCCCTCTACGAAGAAACTTCTAGGTGTCTATACCTCCAAATTGACTTTGAATAAGTCATCCAAGAATATTGAAGAAAAGAAACAAAATTAGATGGTTCGGGGTGGGGGTGGTCATCACTCATCACTCACAATACCTAATCAAGTTCCGCCATGTCATCAACCATTTTTTCATCACTCACAACCTTTTTTAGTGGCAATGGTCATCACTTACAACACCCAACAACGAACCCTCACACCCCCTCACATCCATTTATCACTCAACTTCCATCACTCGTTGAATTTATCACGGAACCTTAATCATCACTCGTGAACTTTTATGGTGGCGGTGGAAAAATTGATTCTCCACGCGTGGAACATACTCTATCACGGAACAAAATTGTCCCACCCCCAGTCCCCTAAGGATTCAAGTGTCCTGTATAAACGTAAAAAATGCCTAGTCTTTAATGAATTAAATTATATAAACTTTTTTATACGTGATTATTTTTTTTTAATTACACCATAAAATCGAGTGTTTTATTATCTTTCCAACGAGTATACTATTGCTATACTTTTGAAATTAAAAAAAATGATATGAATTAGGTGTTAAAATTAAAACGCCATAAAAAACAGTTCAGAAAAAGCCATGAGAAAACTAAGTTGAAAATGGGATAAAACACCATAAAAAACCTAGTTGAAAACGACATAAAAACACACAATTCGGAAAAACACCGTGAAGTTGAAAACGACATAAAAGCACACAGTTCAGAAAAAACGCTATGAAAAGCTTAGTTGAAAACACCATTGTAACATCCCTATTTTTATATAAGAATTATAGGTTTGGTTAAATTTATTAACCACTAGTAAACTAGTAACTAGTTTATTTTCAATATAAACATTCAACCCAAATAGTTTTAAATAATATTTTATATAGTTGGTTAAAATATTATTCTAATTAATTGGCCTGAATATGGGTGATCTTTCCAATAAAATAAAAGTCTATAAAAACTTATATTATTAGACAAGTATATTACGGGTAAGTCGATTGTTAGAAATATAAAGGACCTAGACGAGCCTAGTGACCGTCTAAATATTAAATTATAAAAATACATTGTATTTTGAACCTACTCCGTTTTTAATAAAACTTAGACCCAAATGTAGACAAAAATATTCTCGTTCTGATGACATATTTATTATTTTATACAAAAGTTATATTTTAAAAGTTATACGCGCCAAATAAGTAAAACAGTTAAATTAATTATAATATATATAAATTAATAATAATATAAATCAAAACATATGAAAAGTAATATGGACATACGTGTCCAAATTTTACATAAAATAATAATAATATAATAAAATCAAAATAAATAGCTACATGTACACTAAATTCCACAATTTAAGAACCTGTCATTTCGGTTCCCTTTATTATAATAATAATAATATAGTAATATTAATATTAGTATAACTCTTTTTTTTTTTTTGAACGGCCAACAAAGCATACTTATATTACCACAAAAAGCCAACAGTGTGTTAGCTCAGTTGTTACAGCCACCAAAAACAAACCTCAAATACATCAACAACCCATACAAGATAAACTAAAATCACCCCAAAGTTCCCAGGTTAATGCCCTCACTTTTGCTCTGTGTTTTAGCCACAAGAAAGCTAAAACTTTTACCTCATCCACTAGCCTATTTATGCTCACCTGCTTCCTGTCAAAGATCCATTCGTTTCGTGCCTTCCAAAGGCACCATATTGTCGTTTGTATCACCGTGTATACAACATTTCGCCATTTCCTTGACCCGCGCAAGTTATCATGATGTTTCAGCACATCGACAGCCCCAAAGAAAAAAGGGGACGGGAGCCTACCCCATGTAAACACCTGGTCCCATACTGCCATAGCCAGTGGACAAGCAGCAAAAAGGTGGTCAGTCGTCTCCTCATACTCATCACAAAAACTGCACATAAGCGACGGAACTGGTACATTTCTTTTTGCAAGAGCCACTCTCGTGGGCAGCCTACCAAGATGTAATCTCCACGCCAAAAAATTAACTTTCAGCGGACACCAATTGTTCCAGCGAAACCATGACTCTGCCCTATCTCCTGCTAAACTTTGCATATATACCCTTAAACTTTGTGTCGTATAGATTCCGGACGAGCTAAGACCCCACGCCCATCTGTCACCCCCACCAGGAATTGATACTGTTTGTAGTAATCCCCCTAGTTCAGCCAGTTCGCTGATTTCAGTTGATGAACTAGGTACCCTGGTCCAACAATACTGCAGAACACAACAGCCATTTTCGAGCTTAACCCGAACCGCAACAGTAACAGATTTTACCCCCTCCAATGCGTATAGAGCAGGGAATCTGTATTTTAACGGGCTTTCAGTCACCCAGCAGTCATTCCAGAAGGCAATATCTTTTCCGTTGCCCACTATACCCCGAAACAACGACTCGCAGTTAATACCCAGGGTGGCCAAATCCTGAGAAATCTTCACCACTTGCTTCCACGGACCTGGAGATGAGACTTTGACGGGGATGAAATTCCAAAACCTTGAATTTTGATGCTTACTCCACACTACCTTTCTCCATAGACTACTACCCTCGCTTTTGAATCGCCACCACCATTTCACGAGCATGGCTACATTGAACTCCTTTAATGACCCAATCCCAATCCCACCATACTCCTTTGCTGCAATCAATTTCTTCCACTCAACCCAGCTTATCTTTTGATGCTCCGGTGACATGCCCCATAAAAAATCCCTCCTTAAGCGCTCCAACTCCTTTATTACTTGGTTAGGTGCTTTAAAAAGAGAGAAATAGTACGTCGGGAGCGAGTTCAGAACCGACTTAATTAGTGTAATTCTTCCCCCATACGACAGTGTGTGTGCCTTCCAAACTGTTAATCGACTCTTAAAAGTTTCAACTACCGGTTTCCAGTGCTTTGTCAAATTCATGTTGGCACCAACCTGAAGACCCAGATATTTAAACGGGAATTCACCCGCTCGACACTTGAATGCCACAGCCATGGATTGTACCTGCTCCGAAGTTACCCCAACCCCATACAACCTACTTTTCGACATATTTACCCGCAAACCAGAGGCAAGGTAAAAACACCGAAGTATCCTCCCCAGATTTAGTGCATTATCCTCTGACCACTCTCCCAAGAACACTACATCATCCGCGAACATGAAATGGGTGATAGTTGGACCGTTGGAAGGACACTTTAGCCCTCGAAACACACCAATAGAGCTGGCACGTTTAATGACTCCGGAAAGAGCTTCCATTGCCATAATAAACAAAAACGGGGATAGGGGATCCCCTTGTCTCAAACCCCTATGACATACGAACTCCTGAGTTGGAGATCCGTTTACCAAGACAGAGGCTCGAGCATTTGTAACTGTAGCCATAACCCAACTCCTCCACTTACTCGGAAAATTCATCTGGCACATAACCGAATCAATAAACCCCCAGTTCAATGTATCATACGCTTTTTCAATGTCGACTTTGAAAATCATGCCCTCTTTCTTTACTTGATTAAGCCACGGGATTACCTCATTTAAAATTAATGGCCCATCAAGTATGCTCCTATTGGATAAAAAGGCAGTTTGTTCGTCTGAGATGAGCTTATGAATCACAACCTTAAGGCGGTTCACTAGAACTTTAGATATAACCTTATTGATACAACCAATAAGGCTAATCGGTCTAAAATCCGCCAAATCCCCTGGGTCACTACACTTAGGAATTAGAGCAAGGAAAGAGGATGTGCACCCAGTACTAATGGTAGCATTGTTATAGAATTCCGAAAACAGTTTGATAAAGTCTGATTGAAAACTGCTCCAGCATCTTTTTAAGAACCTGAAATTAATTCCGTCGGGGCCCGGGGCCCTATCCCCTTCACAATCCCATACAGCATTTTTAATCTCTACGAGAGAAAATGGGCATACCAAGGCATCGGCTTCATCAGGGGAAACTTGAGAGATGTTAGAACATAGTAGTGTCGGTCTCTCACTCATGGGTTCCTCAAACTTCTGAGCGAAAAAAACTGACACAAAATCTTTAACAAGGGCCGGCTCCGTCACCCACTCTCCTTCAATCTGTACTCCGTTCAGACGGTTACAACTGGAATTAGCTTTGATTATCCCATGGAAATACGCAGTGTTTTCATCCCCATCAACCGCCCAACGAACTCGAGATTTCTGTTTGAGATCCATATATTTTAACCTGTCTGCTTCCAGAATTAGTCTCTTCGCTTTTGCCCGTTCATCCAATTCTTGCTCCGATAATACCCTCTCCTCAGCCACCACATCCAACTCTTCCAATTTTTCTACCCAGCCCACATATTGTCCATCACTTACTGCCTTATGGGCCGAGACCCAGTCCCTTATCTTAAACTTAACCCACTTTAACTTCACTGCCAAGCCCAAATCAGCTGGTCCGTTGAACTTAAAAGACCTGCAAAGGTTATCTATATAGTCGAGGATCCCAGGTAGTTCAAGCCATGAATTGAAAATCCTTGTAGGTGAAGGACCAAAATCTGAATCAATTGTGGATAAAAGAATCGGACAATGGTCGGACACAGTATTTGACAATGCCACGGATGAAGCATTTGGCCATGCATTCATAAAGTCCCTGCAAACTAGAAACCGGTCTAGTTTGCTAAGCTTTTTCCCGTTGTCGGATCGGTAGGTGAACTTCCTACCACCCATATGGTATTCAACTAGATCTGCATCACTAATAAAACGGTTAAAAAATTCAGCATTAAGGGGGATAAATTCCGAATTTAACCTTTCTTCCGGTCGCCTAACGTCGTTGAAGTCACCCATAAATACCCAAAGACCCGAAAGCGAACTCTTTACTGCCATTAGCTCTTCCCACAACCTTCTTCTGGCAACTGGGTCGTTTGGGGCATACACGTTGACCAAGTTTACGGCTACCCCTGACCCCCGTATTTTACCTGAAATGATCAAAAAATGCCTTTGTTTCACAACCCCGACCTTCTCGAACACCGATGGATTCCATAGTGCAAGAAGCCCCCCTGAACGACCAACAGCGCTAACTACTTCGAATTCAAATTTTGATCGGCCCCAGAACCTGTTAATCTGGAACCTGCAGTTATCCCCAAGCTTCGTTTCCTGAACTGCCACAAATTGAACCCCATGTGTCGTTTTGAGACCCCGTACCCAGTCAGCCTTTCGGTGATCACCGACCCCCCTTAAATTTATCGACATAAAATTCATGATTGCACATTTTGAACACCTTCTCCCTGAACAAGAGCACTGACCTGATGATGGAACCCGTTTAGCTGAAAACCGACACCAGATCCGACCTCGACCGTCCGGTCTGCTTCCTTTTGAATTGGATCTAATTGGGTCTCATTCTGTCCACTATCGCCTTGATCTGGTCCCCGATTATTTCCAGTTTCCTGATTCCCTTCGTCCGGTGTCGTCGGTAGATTAATACCTTCTCCTTCATCGTGGACCGTATTTTCACCGTCATTTCTAGAATGAGTTTCAGCAGGGAGCTCCATGGCAGGGGGATCAACGACCTGGGTATTTTGACCAAATTCTCTTTGAGATCTAAAAACCCCATCTGTATTAATTGCATCTGGGCCATAATCATATTTTTTCCCAATGACATCTGGGCTTCTTTGGCACCTGGGCCTCTTCCTGGACCTCAACATTGGGCCAGAGTCCAAAGACCCAACCGAAAATTGTTCGCATACTCTATTCAGATCAAACCGGTGAGGGCCCTCCTTCTGCGCATGTGTATCACTAATGGGAATGTGTGTTGCATTTAATGTCGCCTCCCCTACTGGCCTAAGATGTTCCCCATCCCCATGCATGCACTGTAGCCCCCCTGACCCTTCATTTTCTAGCCGGCTATCATGTATGGGAATGTGTGTTGCATTTAATGTCGCCTCCCCTACTGGCCTAGGATGTTCCCCATCCACATGCACGCAATGTAGCCCCCCTGACCCTTCATTTTCTAGCCGGCTATCATGTGCCACCGGTTGCGCCCCGTCACCTTCCTCCGACGAAATATTCTTTTCCCTCCGAAACTCGCCCTCTTCAACCACGTCATCGCCCCCCACAACCGATTCCATAGACCTTGCCGGAGAGGCCTGGTTTGTTCCCGACAGCCCCTCCACAGTTGATGCAAACCGGTTATCCTGCTCCTCTATTACCCACACCGGGTAACGACCTCCTTCCCATGACAACACAATCTCTTCCTCCACCCTCTTCCCAGATTTAGTGAGGACACAACAACTCCCGTGTGAATTGTCTGTCACCAACCAAGAAAAGTTTGGCTCCACAACAATCCGTCCAAAGAGACTTCCAATTTTTTCGAAAACCTTATTTGAACGAAGTAGTAGTGGAACCCCCAACATTTTTATCCAGGCCAACCGCCCAAAATCGATGGGTTGGCCTTCCCAGAGTACTGCTGACAGAAGGCATTCCTTCCACCGTTCTCCTTCCCGATTAATGAAATCCACCGCCGCTCGTTTATCCTTGAAAACGATCATGATTGTGAGGCCCCCCACATAGCTTACTGAACTCTCCGCATGACCTCCATTATCCAGCATAGCCCTCACCCTTCCCATTGTCGCAACGTCCTTCACCTCCCCGATGACAGCCCTCATAGTGCAATGGTTAGGGAATAACTCTGTTTTCTCGTCCACCTCAATGACCCTCATCTCCTCTTGTGAATTCCGGGATGTTCCGGCCACCGTGTTTGCATAGGTAACACCTTCTGTAACCCTTGCGTCCTTGAGAATCTTCGTCACCGGGGCCTGAACATAGGTTTTAGGCTTGACCTGAGCGGTAGCACCGAGTTGTCGATATGGATTCCGGTCAAAAACCCGATTGTCCTTGTCATACTTAGCCACACACACATTGAGTTTAGCCTCATATATCTTCACAGAGTTCATCTTCCTTAGTACCTCCATCACGTTTGTAACTCCTTCATACCTGACGAACCCAAAAAAGTTTCCTCTCCAATCCCTCTTCTTCGCAACGTACGCGTCCTTGACTCTCCCGTGTGGCTGGAACGCCTTCCATAGTAACGACTTTGTAATTCCATCTGGAAGGTTTGTGACGTAGAATGTCGTTACGGTATTCCAGTTGCTGGTTGCCCCCCTCCGACGCCGGTTCCTGACCTCCGTGTATTCGTCCTCCATCCTTCTAAGATTTGGTCTTTGTATACACAGGATTTAGTACACTTTTTCGTAACATACTTTGAAAATAAAAATGTAATAATTATGTGTAACTCTACATGTCAGATAAGAATAGTTTGAAATTTAGGAAAGTAATATTATGTGTAAAATTAAAATAAAACAAGAAAGACACCAATGCAATTCTTAAATGATACGTGGCCACCTCAGAATGAATTGCGTGGATTCAAAGCTAACCATTTCACTATAAATAGGAAGTCTCATTAACCATTCAACTGCTCAGTTCGTTGTTCTCTCTAAATATTTTCTTTCTTTTGCTATGTTCTTCGTATACTCTCTCTATATATATATTTTGTTTTTATTATTTACTCTATAATAATAATAATAATGCCATGCCTTGTTTTAAGTGTTTTAACCCCCGATCACCGCTACCTTTTTCGATTGATCTGAGCCCATAGCGCATGTCAGGGCTCTGCCCGACTAAGTTCGTTGGGGTTCTGTCTCGGAACATCGGGATAAGGTTGAATTAGGGATACTATACTTAACACAATTACAAATATATATTTTTATTACTACCAAACACACACTAGCTCGAATTCTGCTACGAAACAGGGTAATAACTCGATCGCTATTACGATTCATTTTCCGACCAATCAATATATCCAATGGATGTTTAAGTGCCGCCCACATTAGGGTTATACTTTGTCATTCGTCGTGATTTCGACGGGATGTTGAGTGCTGTCCGAAATCGGACTATACTCTGTCCTTAGTTGTGAATCCGCTGGATGTTTAAGTATCGCACTTTGTCGTTCGTTGTGAGAATTTGATCTCGTGAGTTATCGTAAATGCTGTATTAAGTTATCTACCTAGTTCGTATGCATTAGGTTACAAGGCTAAGTAATAGGCTAAGCTCTGCCTGTATAAATCTGCAATATATCAAAGGCTTATCTGTAGACTAAACTTTGGCCGTATGAATCCGCATAATTATAATGTGAGTCATTCTCTTTTTATCAAATTGCTTTACAAAACCCTATTTATTTCAAAGTTATAATTACAGGGATTAAGTTTATGTAATCACCATATTACAGCCGGTATGTGGGGTTTTGTATACATTACTTGATAATCTTCACCATTGGGGCAGCCAATGGGTGATATGACCATAGTCACAGACACCATTGGACGGAAGGGCCAATGAGTCGAGTGACAAAGTACTGTGGGTAATTGGTTTGATATCAGAAACATTGTAATCTTCCTTAATACTGTAAATTATAACAAATGTGTCGTTTTAATAAATAGAATGATTCACTCAGTATTTCCCGCTGACAAAACCCTTTAAAAATACTTTTCAGGTAATTACAGTAGATTGGAGTAAGAGTTGAATCCGGCACTGAAATAGCTTCAAGAAGTGGCTTATTTTATTAATTAAACCAAATTAAGAAATATTGTTTTATGTAAATCAAATTTATCTTTATTTAAAGCTACCATTGTAAAACATGGGTTTATCCCCTCTATTTAATAAATAAAATCCGGTGTTTTCTAAACTCTGATATTTTTTCCTAACTCACGGTCCTGATGAAATTTCCGCTGCAACGTTTTTAAAATAATCACCGGTACCACTGGGCTGTTAACGGCTCCCGATTCCGTCCAGGGTGGGTCGGGGGTCGTAACAGAAGGTGGTATCAGAGCCACTGATTTAAGCCAATTAGGTGTTGTAAAAATACCTAAGTTTATATAAAAGAGTTAGGAGATTGCTGTTAACTGGTAGCACACATGATAGCATTTAGACTTGAACTTAAGAAAAGATGCCTTAGTATCAGCTTCAAGATAAGCTAAGTACTTATGTGAATAAATTATGATGTATTTGGATATACCATAAGAATGGTAATTAGAATATTACAAGATATGATAAATAAACAAGAATTAATAGTAATTATTGCTTATTGATATTACTTGGTCTATAATAAGACATGTTATGGAAATACAAATTTCCTTGATTCTGGATAAAAGCCCTAATAAAAGAGGCACATTTAAAATCTTGAAAATATACTATTTATGGGAAATAGAAAATTTTCTCCGACAAGACTGGGTATGGTGTAGCAGACTCTCCAGTTTGTTCGGATATACTGGGATTACCGCTCCGGCGCGAATCGGATAAGACGGGATAAGATAATATGTCAAACAAGTGACAAGATTTCCCTAAATAATATCATGACCAGATATTTGACTGGTTTTTTAAAAAATATGAATCTGTTAAATGCATTGACTTTATGAAGGGTATGTGAAATAGATAATTATATAGATAGTTATATCTATAAAGAATTCCAAAAGTCAAATAAGAATAAAGCACAAGTATCTGTGTCTAGATTTCTTTATCAGGAATTTCTTTTCCGATACCAAACATTATTTCGTTTAATCATCTGTCTCGTAGCTCGTGTGATAAAATAAATAATGGAAACCCTTTAAGTTAAAACGCCATCAAAAGAATTTCTAACACGTTACCATAAACTATTAACGCAAGTAAGAAACATGTAAAGTTGTGCTAGTGCACAAGAAAACACATGAAACTTAAATTTTACGTCCACAGACGTTAAAGTATGTCACACACGACTTCTAAAGGCAAGACCTTTGAAAAATATAATTGGGCACAATGGCAACAAGGCTAATCCCGTTAGTGGAAAAGCTACTACTAAAAAAAAAAAAAAAAAAAAAAAAAAAAAAAAAAGAGCACTTTGCCACATGATCCTACAAAATGAATATCGCTGAGATACTTTGAAACAAGATTTCACAATCATCGGTGCACAGTCTAATCAGAATCATAATTATTATCACTGCAAAAGGAGTTACATACTTTGCAAATTCCCTATTTCATTTTATTTGATATTCCTTGGTAATATCACTTAATAACGACTATCATACAAAATTTTCAGATAAATTCTTTTTCTGACTTCTGCATATAAAGAATTGACTTTCGTGTTTTTACTTTCCCTAAAGGTCGTCATACCATGAGGATTTCTTTCATGGTAACAAATATTGATCTATTTCATTTCTTGGTAAATCCATACATTACACATGCACTATTTGTTGCACATATGGTTCATTTGATTTATGAAACCAACTGAAGGACTTAATTCTAATTTGTTGTTTTATCCAAACTCAAATATCATTTCGCTATACTCGATTTTTGGCACTATATACCGCAGTAAGGCAAAACGATGACCCTTTTATATCGAGTCAATAAATTTCTTGAGAAACTCAATTTTCTTTGGCATACATGATTTTGCTGTAACCATGTCCGAACTTTCTTATTAATACATGAACTCGTTGTGATTAAACCAAGTTCAATTGCTTGAACTTGCTCATATTCATTTCAAATTCCCATATGATGGATTTAAAGCTATCATATTCTCCAAACAAACACTTCAATTCTCTAGAACTATAAAATGCTTATTTGGTCTTCGACTTCACTAAATCATTTCTTTGATCACGGTCACCTTGTACTAACGTTTTCATAAAAATTAAAACTTGCACTAATCTCATTTATATATATATATATCATATACGAATATTTATAAAAGCTATCTTAACACAAATCGTGTGTTAAGATAATGATACACAAATTCTTGTCATATTTTAAAGTAGCTCTTAAATGATTTTTACAACATCAATCTAGCCTTTCGTGATAAATTATTACTTTAACATCTTCAATCGAAAAACATTATATAAAATTTATTTTATATATGGAAACTCACATAAGTGATTACCTAATTTACAAAAATAGTATTACTATATTCTTATTAGTCAACATAAGGAGAATAAGTAGGTGACTTATAAAAAGAAGTATAGAATTTATTGTACATGTGTTTATATTTAACCAAAATGGAAATTTCACAAACTAGGCACCTAGCTCGGTTGGCTAGACGCGCGAAAGGGTGTGGCCTAGACCCGGGTTCGATCCTGGGGACGGCCGGTTTCACCATTTTATTAGAAATTTTTCCATTTAAGTATATGTTTAGTTATGTATTACTAATATTAGTTTTATTATTATTAATAAGAAAATATTAATAATAATCGTGTTAGTATTATTTTTACTAGGGTTATTATCAAGGGTAGGTATTGGATAGCCTAGCCTTAATTAGGCATGGACTGATCACCTATGCTTAAATAAGGGAGTACTAACCAATATCCAAACATGATAATGACTAGTTAATATATATCAATTAAGTCATCATACTAATAAATTTTACTTATAAAAATATTTTACTATAAGGAGAAGATATATTTTCATAAAATAATACAAGAATTAGAGGAACGAATAAAATTTTATAAATAATTGTCTATCACATGTAACTATGTACCGTAGCACTCTGATAAGAAATTAACCATAAAAAGAATTATATGGTAGTCATCAACTACGTTGGATTAAGAGAACATTATAATATCTAAGAATAGTTTCCGTTTTCACTTATTTACAACATTTGTAAATACATTCACAACATTATATGATTTCAAAATGAAAATAAATAATCCCACAGAATCGACCCATTAAGTGTAATATATGTACAAAAATTTTTTTTTGTACGAATATTTTGTACAATGAATATTTTTACACTTTTATTTACAAATTTTCATTTAGCGTTATAAATAATAGTGATTTCTTTTACAAAATAATAATACTAAAATATTTTGTAAAAACTTCATTACGGTGTTTTATATATTACATAAGTAAATATAAGTTATTTTACATAATATGGTAAAATACTAAAAATTTATTTAAAAGTGGTGACCATTTACATATAGTAAAAAAATATATATATATATATATACGTAACAAATAATCTATATTACATTTGCTTTACAAAAAAAAAAATAATAATAATAATAATATAATAGTTGGTCATGTCAAAACAACTTGTTCTTATTATATAGGACATAGTATGAAAAAAAAATTATGGTTACTAATAGTATATTATCATATTGTTTCACAGTTAAAACAAATTTAAACTCTAAACAATGATATACTAATTTTATTGTCTTTTGGCGTATTTTTGCAATTCACTCATCTCAGCACATTGATTTTCTCATATCATAAATATTTGACAAATCATTTTTCATGCTTTTATTTCATTTTGAACCTGTCAATTCTAAATCTTCCTCAGTTGTCAATCAAAGTAAGCTTTCTTTTGACAAAGAATTTTATTAATTATAAAAATCCTTCACATTCATATCTATTGATCATATATCTTTTTGCTTGAACCTAGTCACCTTGGAAATTATATCATTTCATCTCATTCATTTGTCATCAATTTCTTGAACTAATTCAGTTGAACCATTGAATCCTACTTATGGTACAGCTCGTATTCACAAAATTTGATATTTTAATTCTGTGTCATCTACCTTAATATTGTTTTATTAACTAAAATATAACATAAGTCTAAAAGAAATATCATAACCCAAATCTCGAGGACGAGATTTAAAACAAGGTGGGGAGAATGTAACATCCCTATTTTTATATAAGAATTATAGGTTTGGTTAAATTTATTAACCACTAGTAAACTAGTAACTAGTTTATTTTCAATATAAACATTCAACCCAAATAGTTTTAAATAATATTTTATATAGTTGGTTAAAATATTATTCTAATTAATTGGCCTGAATATGGGTGATCTTTCTAATAAAATAAAAGTCTATAAAAACTTATATTATTAGACAAGTATATTACGGGTAAGTTGATTGTTAGAAATATAAAGTACCTAGACGAGCCTAGTGACCGTCTAAATATTAAATTATAAAAATACATTGTATTTTGAACCTACTCCGTTTTTAATAAAACTTAGACCCAAATGTAGACAAAAATATTCTCGTTCTGATGACATATTGATTATTTTATACAAAAGTTATATTTTAAAAGTTATACGCGCCAAATAAGTAAAGCAGTTAAATTAATTATAATATATATAAATTAATAATAATATAAATCAAAACATATGAAAAGTAATATGGACATACGTGTCCAAATTTTACATAAAATAATAATAATATAATAAAATCAAAATAAATAGCTACATGTACACTAAATTCCACAATTTAAGAACCTGTCATTTCGGTTCCCTTTATTATAATAATAATAATATAGTAATATTAATATTAGTATAACTCTACATGTCAGATAAGAATAGTTTGAAATTTAGGAAAGTAATATTATGTGTAAAATTAAAATAAAACAAGAAAGACACCAATGCAATTCTTAAATGATACGTGGCCACCTCAGAATGAATTGCGTGGATTCAAAGCTAACCATTTCACTATAAATAGGAAGTCTCATTAACCATTCAACTGCTCAGTTCGTTGTTCTCTCTAAATATTTTCTTTCTTTTGCTATGTTCTTCGTATACTCTCTCTATATATATATTTTGTTTTTATTATTTACTCTATAATAATAATAATAATGCCATGCCTTGTTTTAAGTGTTTTAACCCCCGATCACCGCTACCTTTTTCGATTGATCTGAGCCCATAGCGCATGTCAGGGCTCTGCCCGACTAAGTTCGTTGGGGTTCTGTCTCGGAACATCGGGATAAGGTTGAATTAGGGATACTATACTTAACACAATTACAAATATATATTTTTATTACTACCAAACACACACTAGCTCGAATTCTGCTACGAAACAGGGTAATAACTCGATCGCTATTACGATTCATTTTCCGACCAATCAATATATCCAATGGATGTTTAAGTGCCGCCCACATTAGGGTTATACTTTGTCATTCGTCGTGATTTCGACGGGATGTTGAGTGCTGTCCGAAATCGGACTATACTCTGTCCTTAGTTGTGAATCCGCTGGATGTTTAAGTATCGCACTTTGTCGTTCGTTGTGAGAATTTGATCTCGTGAGTTATCGTAAATGCTGTATTAAGTTATCTACCTAGTTCGTATGCATTAGGTTACAAGGCTAAGTAATAGGCTAAGCTCTGCCTGTATAAATCTGCAATATATCAAAGGCTTATCTGTAGACTAAACTTTGGCCGTATGAATCCGCATAATTATAATGTGAGTCATTCTCTTTTTATCAAATTGCTTTACAAAACCCTATTTATTTCAAAGTTATAATTACAGGGATTAAGTTTATGTAATCACCATATTACAGCCGGTATGTGGGGTTTTGTATACATTACTTGATAATTTTCACCATTGGGGTAGCCAATGGGTGATATGACCATAGTCACAGACACCATTGGACGGAAGGGCCAATGGGTCGAGTGACAAAGTACTGTGGGTAATTGGTTTGATATCAGAAACATTGTAATCTTCCTTAATACTGTAAATTATAACAAATGTGTCGTTTTAATAAATAGAATGATTCACTCAGTATTTCCCGCTGACAAAACCTTTTAAAAATATTTTTCAGGTAATTACAGTAGATTGGAGTAAGAGTTGGATCCGGCACTGAAATAGCTTCAAGAGGTGGCTTATTTTATTAATTAAACCAAATTAAGAAATATTGTTTTATGTAAATCAAATTTATCTTTATTTAAAGCTACCATTGTAAAACATGGGTTTATCCCCTCTATTTAATAAATAAAATCCGGTGTTTTCTAAACTCTGATATTTTTTTCCTAACTCACGGTCCTGATGAAATTTCCGCTGCAACGTTTTTAAAATAATCACCGGTACCACTGGGCTGTTCACGGCTCCCGATTCCGTCCAGGGTGGGTCGGGGGTCGTGACAACCATAAAAACACTCAGTTCTGAAAAACACCATAAAAGCCAGGTGAAAACGCCATAAAAAACTCAGTTCATTTTTTTTTTTTGAAAAGTGTATCAATAGTATACTCCTTAGAAAGATAAAAAAAAAACACTGGATTTTATGGTATAATTTTTTTTAAAATAATCATGTATAAAAAAAGTTATGGACATTCAAATATGATGGGGAAATGACATGTGATTAGCATGTGCAGCTTTGTTTGAATCTTCCTAATTTACCCACCGGTAGTTGTATGGTTTCCAATATTTACAAAAACGTTACCGCATCAATCTCAGCCATAACTCATAAAGATCTTGTTCCTGAAAATCGTTCTCACCGTTTTCACACTTCCAGTTATTTTCTCCTGATCCGGTTTATATATATATATATAAATGTATGTATGTATAGTAGTTCTTCGACCACGTCAAATGTTGAACATTATAATATGGTCTTGAAACCATCAACGCCTATACGGTTCATACACGAATGATTCTGACTGATTAATGAAAGAACCTATTGTTAAGAAAAATACTTGTGGACGACCAAGCTTAAAGAAACAACAAAAATGTCAAGCCAGTCCTCAATATTCTCGTAAACATATTATTTTAACCACATCAAATGTTGTTGAATATAATTCTAGGGCCTTGAAACCATCACTGCCAAGACATAGTTTATACGCGAACGATTCTAAGAAAGAAATCGTAGACATCTTTCGTCCTTACGTCACATCTATACAAGATGCTAACCCTTATGGATATAGTGGGTTTCGATTAATAGCACTTTGTCTAGGGCTAAGTGAAGATTGGTGACCCACAATTTCATAAGAAATTAGTAGGCAAGTTGTCTCAAGATTAATATAGGCATGTGTTTGGATTAAAATTTGATGAAATGTATGAGTCCTTGTATTACTTGGTGTAGGTTATGCCTGGGAAGAAATTAGATGATTATGCCCGACACAGCTGTCCTTATTCCAAACTGGTCTAGGGTTCTCGTTCTTGAGCAAAAAGTGATCCAACACTTGTTTCTAGCTTTGGAAAGGCCCTAAAGATTTTCATGACCATCGAGCGCTTACTATTGCACACATGCATGATAATCATTATATCATGGTGCAATTAAAAGGAGAATACCCAATGCGGACTTCATATCTATGCTTGTTTTTGTTAAGTATTAAGTTTTACACAGGTGGAAACCTTCATATCTTTGCTTATTTTGTTAATTATGATTTACACATATGTAAATTTTCATATCTATGCTTATTTAGTTGTTATGATTTACACATGAGTAAATCTTCATGTATATGCTTTTTTTTTTTTTACCTATTTAGATTTACACGTGTAAACCTTCATATCGATACTTATTTTGTTAACTACGATTTACACATGTGTAAAATTTCATATCTATGTTTATTTTATTAAATTATTATAATTTACACATGTGTAAACCTTCAAATTACTGCTTATTTTTTAACCATTAAGATTTACACATGTGTAAACCCTCATATCTATGGTTTAGACATGTGTAAAAACATATGCAAACTCCGTAAATGTTTCACAAAATGCAGAAATTATACATAAAATGTTTTACATATCAGTTACAATCACATAGATTAATCAAATCCAATGGTTAGAGAGAAATTTAAGATCAAACAAACAATCAAATGCATATCACCAAATTTAGGTCACAAAAAAACTAAGAAATATTAAACCCTAAACAATTACGAACATCGGTCAAGATGAACAAAAATTCTGACATATCAGTAACTACTGATCCATGAATCACATTGATTTATCTGAATTATAATGTTAGGGTGAAACTAAGATCACACATACAACAAGTGAATAAAGCTAACCGGACCACGCGATCTGAAGGAGCAATAGTGATGCAAACCTCAATAAAACCCTATCAAAACGCCAAACTAGAACTATAAAGAGAAGCTTTGGAAACCAGATTCGAAAACAAAGTTGCACTAGAGTCATTGTTGTCTCTGGCGTGGAACAGCTGTAACACCCCGTGTTTCGAAAGTCAAACTCAAAGTCAAGATTGACTGTTTTGACTTCTTTGACTTGTAGATAATCTATTTATTTTATCACATTAGCTGTATTATGTGGAGTACTTATTAATAATCGAGGTTTAATCGCTATTTATCGCATGTTTACCGCTTATCGCAGTCGCACTCCCAACTCGAATTTACGCGCTCTGGTTATGATTTTATGTGTGTGTGCCATTATGTGTTACTTGTGCATGTTTATTTATGTTATGTATGATGTGGTGATCAATCGAAACGCAATCGCAACGCTATCGCAATCGAATCGCAAACGCTAAACGTAAGATATTTTAGGATGATTGTATGTTAGATATAGTAGTTGGGATTAAAAGTAATTTGAAAAGGAAACTCTATCGCATCGCTCACTCAAATCACATCGCAACGCTCTACACGCGAATCGAAACGACAAAACCCGTCGCACCGAACTCTAGGGTCGAGTGGCCAACCGATCGGATAGCCATCCGATCGAGTTGCCACCCGATCGGGCCACCACCAGATCGGACAGCCCTTTCCACTTTGGGAAACCCTATAAATACCTCATTTGTTACCACTTTTGGTAGTGACATCTCTCTGCTCGATCCAGCCGCACCCAAGCATTTTTTCTTCCAATTTCTCTCAAATCTTATAAGTTTCCAACCTAAATCTTGTACATTCTTAATCTACACGCACTCCTACACCTTTCTATCTTTTGAATCTTAACTTCTAACCGTGAAATCACTAGATTTGCGGTGTTCTAGGATGATGTCAGCATGGTGTTCTTGGGAACTTCATGTTTTGGCTTCAATCCACCAAGAACAACTTGAATCTGAATGATTTCCACATGAATAAACAAAGATCTTGCATAGATCTGAACATATTCATGGTGGAAAAGATTGAAAGATGAGTTTTCTAACTTTCTTTCAACTCTTTTACACTCAATGCACTCAAACCCGATAGAATCGGAGCTTGTACTGATCGTCTACTCGTTCTTGGTGATGTATCAGTCCTAGATCCGAGTTCTAACCGAGAGATAGTTGATTTCGGGTTTGAACATGAACAACCGTCTTGAACCATGCACTGGTCGGACTAGGGTGATTCATGTTCGGTCGGGTCGGGTCACTTGGGTCAGGATGGGGTTCTCGTTGTTCAAACAGGCTATCACAACGTCTCGTTCAAACTACGAACAAAATCGAGTAACAAAACGATCAGACCGTTGGGACGGGTTGCCATCTGATCGGACTGCTGTCCGATCGGGTTGCCACCCGATCGACCGGCCATCCGATCGGGTTGCATCTTGATTCAACACTTAACAATTTTCAACATATTCAATGCACTACCAGTTCTAGCGGATTATCACCCGATCGGTAGACCATCTGATGAGTTGATAAAACTGCTGTGAACTTGTTCTCTGAGAAAGGTCTCACCGAACGGGTTGCCGCCCGATCGAACCGATGTCCGATCGACCGACCTGAAGGGTAGAGATACTTCTCTGTTTTCAAAATGCTGCAACGAAAACTTCAAAAGTCAAACCATCATACACAAACACATCCTCAACAAACGAGATGACAATCCAATCGAATGGTCGCCCGATCGGGTGACCATCTGAACGGATTGTCAACCGATCGATCGGCTAACCGATCGGATTGCTATCCGATCGGACTGCTGTTCGACACTTGGTTCTTCGCACTGTTTTACGCGTCGCTTATCTTTTATGCTATCGTACTGTTAAGGCTAATCTCGCTATAAGCACTCCCTTCAACCCATCATCGCTGTGAGTATACTCGAACCCTTTTTGCTTTACGCACTTTTGGGTGTTACATACGTTACTTATTCTAAATCACATCGAACACACTACACAATACTTTAACGCTAACCGATTACCGCATGTTATACGTGACTAAATGAATGCTTGTTTGTTATGTTTACACATGGAATGTTGTCTACCTGCCTTAGCAACGATAGTACTATAGTTTGGACTCAGCACCTGTTCACTCAGGGGTTGTTAAGGACAATTAACTACATGACTCACAGTGGTGAGTGTGTATTACAAACTGCCTTGGGCAGTCAACTCGCAGTCATTGGTATCGATAGGTTCATGTCGATAACTAACGTGCCTCATTTCACACTGTGTATGTGCTGGTTATGCGTAATCGATTTCGAACTCTACTATGCTATTTATCAAACTTGTATGCTCACCTTTACATTATGTGTATTGACTTTTACTTTAACGTATGTGGCAGGTGCATAATATGCTAGGACGCTTTTTGCTGTGTGAAATCGAGGCTAGGAAAGAGTCCTAGAAACAAATAAATAAATGAATTTTCTGTATTTGAAATCTGAGTTGTCGGAACAGAACAATTTGACTAGATTTTGTCTGTAATAATTATGTTACTTTTTATGTCATGGTATGGGACGTGATGCTTTAAATAATTGGTAATCATAGTTGTTATGGAAACTTCTGGACAATCTGATTCGCTCAGTGCCACGCCCCGATGTTTCCGCCGTCGGTTGGGATGTGATAGATTGGTATCAGAGCCATAACTATAGGGAATTAGGCAAGACTTGACCTAGTCCGGGTTGATGTCTTAGAACGACCTAATCTATAGTCTAAGTACCAACAGACCAACGTGTGCATACCCTGTATGGGTTAGAACGAGCTTACACCTCGATATTCTCGCTTACACTACACTATCACTGCACTATAATTCTCGAAAAAGAACGAGTGATTAGGTCGAGATTAGGTGTGAAAACCGTAAACTCTCGACTAAATCGTTTGTTCGACCCGCATTTTATTTACAAACAGAGAATTCGCGTTGAATCAGGAGTGAAATCCGTACTTCGACGCAAATTTTCCTCTCTATTTATACTAAAACAGGAATAGAGTTATTAAGTCAGGGGTGAAACCCGAACCTTGGTAACTAGTTCCGTACTTTATTTTTGTTTTACAAAACTCTCACCAAAGGCTCGATGGATACCAACGACCGAAGGTCACGCTATGACTAGAAGGATGTGTGCCAATCGCCCAAGAATCGAGGCAAGAGCACAGTCCCGAAGGACGCAGTGTGTACCAAAGGTCCTTGCGTATAGTCGAATCACCTGGGTAGTCGATGTCTATTTAGCCTAAGACAATCTATTTTCGATTTCAAGCTCGCAATCGCTGATTTTATGTGTTTCGATTCTGAGATCGCAACTGCTGACTCTGATATTTGTTGCTTTTATGTGTAATTTTATGTGTTTTGTGTAGTTTTATTTGTTTATTTGTTTCGATTTGTTGACTTATTCGCTTTCACTTTCGCCTTGATCGACACACAACTCGCACTACACATGTACCTCAAAACGCTGACGAATCGCTACTACTTGTGGATAATCGCATGATATCTTATACGCTATACTATACTACTCGTTGTGGACTCGCTAATCGCGGACTTTGAATGATAGGTTTCTGTATTCTGACTACCTCTTGTGTTACTATGCCTTACGTTCTTATGTGCTTCTGTGCTTATGTGAATTTGTGTTTATGTTCCTATGTGTTTACGTGATACGTGATTGTGTTCCTGAGCCATAGTAGTATTAGGCGTGTGAGGTGAGACTCAATTATACTGTGTTTGAGTCCTATGGCGATGTCTGTTGCAGACAATGTCGTCATCTGGATCCTGTCATTCGCGTGCTGCTCGCCAAAGCCAGAAAGACAAATGCCTTGCTGCTCTCGTCGCCAAGCAAGTCGAAAAAGTTATTCCACAGATCTTTAGCGAGATCCATGAGAACGCAAGCAAATCATCCGAGGAGTCCCGAACTGAAACTCCCAAGATTGCTTTCAGCTTCAAGCAGTTTAAAGCTTGTGGGCCAAAGGAATTTACTGGCGAAGGCGACCCTACGGCTTTGTTTCAATGGTTTGATTCCATCGAGGTCACACTACGACAGAGCAGTTGCCCAGATGAACTCCGCACTCTCAACGCTACTGGCGTCTTCCAGTCCCGCGCTTTAGACTGGTGGACGGCTGAGTGAAACAAACGTGGGAACGATGCAGGTTATGGTCTGACCTGGGAGGAGTTGAAGAACGTGTTAGTGCATGCGTCTGTCGACTTCGTCTTATATCGAGTCGTAGATTAGTATTGAAAGATCAGGGCACGTAGTACGAGTAACATGTCAAAAATAGGTTGGGAGGTAATTCCACACGAAATTTCAAGTGTAATTCCGCATGGAATTACAAAGTGTAATTCCACATGGAATTACAAGTTGTAATTCCACACGAAATTACCCTCTCCTATAAATAGGTGTTGTGCCATTTCATTTGTAACGTTCTTGATTCCGACGCCGAGTTGCTGTCGAAGTGTCACCGTGCTGTAAATTGTTTCAAGATCAATAAACAAGACAATTAATAGTGAATACAAGCTAAACAAAGACAAAATCAATGAATTCCGCCTCTGATTCTGTCTGAGCACTCTTCTGATCGACTCGTTAGGTCATTTCACGATCCTACATGTGGTATCAGAGCTCAGGAGATAGAGTTCTTACTGTTTAGCTCGTTTTCGCTGGAAAATTCTGACTTCTACACCTTCTTTTACAAATTTATCAGGATTTGACGGTTGAAATGGACTGATTTTCACATATTTTGTGCAAAACACTGTTTTAACAAAGCCTTGAGAAAATTGGACCTTAATTCAATCTAAAAATTGACAAAATTTGTAATTCCGCATGAAATTCTGTTTGAACATGATGACATCATCTTAATTCCGCGTGGAATTAAGTTTTAATCTCGTACGGAATTTATTAAATTTGGTAATCTCGTTTGAATCTGCAACTAATTCCGCACGGAATTAGTATTTCCGCTTGAAAGATCTATTTCCGTTTGGTAATCTCGCACAGGTTCATAATTCCATTTGAAAGGTCCTTAATCTCGTGCGGAATTACTGTGTAATTCCGTGTGAAATTTGCTATTCCGTGTGTAATTGTAATCTCGTTTGAAAATGTCTCCTCAGTTCACGTGAAAGTTGCAAACGGTCCAATCAAAGTTCATGCACACTTAATATTGTCGGTTTTTTTTAACTGATAACCCATGTGATAACACACCACGTGAATCATATTTGAACGGCCAAATTGTTTTACATGCAAATTAGTTGTTGTTGTCAGGTCCAATTAGAGATAAGCTTGTCTGATCATTTATTTGCTTGGTTCAAGATCCTTCAAAGTGTTCGGCCCAATCACATTATTTGAACACAAGTAGTTATTGGCTGTAACACCTCGAAAATTCACATCCTATAATGTATTGACACGTGTCATAAGCTTGAACGTGTGAAATTATATTTAGAGGGACTAAAGTTGACAAACATGGAAAGTATGTGAATATAAGGGTTCAAAATGTCAACAAGGGATAAATATACTTTACAGTAACCCTACATGATGTTCATAACCTCAACCGAATAAATCATGGATCGTACGAAGCCAATTGTGAAAGAAAGTGAGGAATTACAAACTACAGGGGTTAAATGTGTCAACATGTTTAAAGGTATACCTCTGAGTGACCTTTTAGCGAACCCGAAGCTTTGTAATGATTAATTATACTCATGAGAATGTGTGATAAAAATTTCACAAGGTTTCGTTAAGGTATGAGAAAGTTATGGCAATATTCGTATACGAGGGGTTAAAAACGTCAACGATTTAATTTTTCGCGATTTTTACGCAACCGATGAACGAACACGCAAACATCGACTACCGATCCTAATTTACGTATTTTAGTATTAAAAATTATGCTCTACAATGCTTCCATGATGTTCGGGTGCGAAGACGGGCTTCAAAGACGAGATCGGGCCTTTCAAAATGCTAGAAACGGGCTTGTGGGCCTTGGGCCCAAGCCCAGAAAACCCCCACTATATAAAGAATTTCACCCCAAAATCCATCATTTTCCACTCATTCACTCTCTCTCTAACCTCCCAAACTCTCTCTACTCTCTCTCTCTAGAAACAAGTCCGGCGAGAATTCCGGCCGACTTCCGGCGACCGGCGACTTTTCCGGCGGAGTGCCGGCGACCGACAGTTTTTCCGGCGACTTTTCCGGCGGCCGTTTTCCGGCCAAGAGTACACGTTTTCAACTTTATCCGACGTTCCGGATCGCGTGGTGAGGTTAGTTTTAGCTAATTCTTAGCGGTTTGAGCTCTATGGCAACTCCGGCGACCTTCCGGTCAAATTCCGGCGAGTCCGTTTTGAACTTTTGACCTTGCAGATGCTTAGATCGGGACTTTAGGAGCATTTCTGCACATTTTCAAGAAATTTTATTCTCCGGCGAAGTTTCGACTTCAGACATGGTTCTGGGAGGTTTCGGCCGTCAATTTTCGACGAAAAATATATTTTTGGGCTCCTAGTGACCCGTAGAGTCCATCGAACCACTTTCGACTCGGGTGAAAAATTTAAGTTCGGGACGCTCTCGGGCTCGGTTCAACATGGTCAACAGGTCAAACGTGGTCAAAACTGGTCAAGGGGAAGTTTTGGGTCATTTTAGTGCCTCGGTTCTGTTTTGGGTTCGGTCAAACCTGGTCAACATCGGTCAAACGTGGTCAACTGCTGGTCAACGCAGTCAACACGAGGCTCGGTAAAAATTTAAACGATGCGATTTTTGTTATATTATGTGGGCATTAAACCCTTAAAAGGGCACCCACTGATTCCCACTCTAACTAGGTCAAATGTCGGGTCAAACTTGTTATTAAAAGTCAACAGGATACTTAATTTCTAATTTATGCATAATTAGCAATGTAGAACACATACAACCTATTTGATCATTAATATAACTTGGTAATTAGTGTAAGAACATGTCTAAACATGTTCAACCCGACAATTTACTGTTTAGAACCGGTTCGGAACCGAAAGTCGCAAAGCTTTGACTTTTGCTTGACTTCAGTTCTGACCCGTTTTGGTATGATTTAGAAATACCTTAGAGCTCTATTTGGACCAGGTTACATGCTAGTATAATCCTCTGTGATTATACACCATGGTTCATTAGTTAACCAATTAATACGCATGATTCCGTTAATTGCCCATATGTTGACCATTATGCCCTTTTCACCATAAAACGTGATTTTTGGAAATGTAAAAGAGTAGAAACCTTAGTCACTGATATATAAACTTGTACCCAAAGTTTGACATCAGTTTGAGGTGTAGTTTGAGAGTTATGCTCATTAGCGTAAATTGAAAGCTTTATGTTAATTAAACGGCGTATTTAGCGTATAGCCTATTTAAACATACTTTTTGATACTAAACTCTTTACCCACTGATGTAATATATTATTTTGGGATTTTTGAAGATTTTTAATTAATTTTAGGCTGAGCATAACTTATAGTCGAAGGCTTAATCCGGTAATTGTCGGTTTTGCCCTTACGGGCTATAAAATGAGTTTTACACATCTAATTGACTCCAAACCTTTGGCTACTGATTACATATGATAAATAAATTATTTTAAGCCTCCTGGAATAATAAAAAAATATCAGTTTACCATATAGAACCCGGAAACGGCTTCTAATCGCCTTATTAAGCGTTTTAACGCATAGTATGTACTAAAACTATTTTAAACATACAAGGGATGTTACCTACTGATATTTGAGGTAAATTATAATATTTTAACAGTAAGAAAAGGTTGTTAAACTCAGACTTCAGTTTTGAGCTTTTCGGCTTATGTGAAATTACCAAAATGCCCCTACGGTGCATAGTTTGGTTATAATTGATAAATTTCACATATATACTTTACCCTACTGTTAATTTATTAAATGGAGTATTTTTGCTGATTACATCAGACCTGTAACTCAGGTTAATACTTAAACTCTTTTATAAACTTGAAAATGACCAAACTACCCCTACGGGGCATAGTTTGTGTTTAAATTCGTTTCGGGCATAATAAAAGACATCTTATTGATGTCACAACATATTTGAGGCGTATTAACTTAGGAAACCTGTATATGGCTCTCATGAATACCCGTTACGCTTATTACGCGTTCGGTTCGGTTTATGTAACTAATTTACATAAATTAGCCGAAGCGGGTCAAACCTTATCGGTTTTATCTCAAAATCCAGTAGGTGTTTAGATTACCCATATTATACAAGTCTTCAAACTTGTCGGGTCTAAAACACATTCTATTCCGGTCTTCGCTTAATCATGCGTTTGAACCGTATCTTTCTGTAAGACTAACCGGTCTAAGCTTAGGCTTAATTAAAGACCCGTTAGCATTCTAATTGGTTATTTATACCATCATTCCAGACTAGAGCCTTCCGGTAAATGGTACCTACGCTTACTTAAGTGAATACGGCTGAGTTATTAAGTTCTTGCTATTTAAGACAGGAGCTAGCTCAGGTAAATACTTTTAACTTATTGTCCCTATATGGGCTTGGGTTACGGTATATAAAATACCGCTTGGTCGGGCATTAAATCTTCCATCGTATGGTGGCTAATTGATAATTTGATCGGCCCGTTTAAACAGTCTTGTTTACTTAAAAGCCTTTGGGGGGTTAATGACCATGTCCCGGATATCCTTGGCATCATTTTACGAAATGGCCACGACCTTAGCACGCGCGTGTAGGCATACACCCGCTAGTGCTCATATAAATAACAAGGTATAACCGCTGGTTACCCGCCGCGGGGCTATATCATGTGGTGTGTCTATTAAGCTTTAACCCGGCACGATCCGGGCTACTGAACGCATAAGGAACATGTAATTCGTTCACAAGATTATATTTAAATAATTCTCCCAAGTATAAAAGATTAATTTTGCCTCTGTGCATTTTAATCAAATTATAAAAGATATTTTGTGCCACGTGCATTCAGATCAATTTTATGAAACCTTTTCAAAATGAGTCAGTTAATTGTATTTACCAGTGAAAACTGACGTATTTTCCAAAAAGGTTAAGTGACAGGTACTGAACGTAATTGGCTGGAAGCTCAGGGCGTTAATAAAGAATCTTGCAAGTTTTAGGCGTCTAAAGTCTGTTGAACAATGATTATGTTTAAGATCCGCCTGTGGATCCTTTACTTTCCGTTGTAATACTTGATATTACTTTATATTCGGATTGTAATATATTTATCTTTTGCTTCCGCTGTGCATTTATATATTGTGTTGTTTGACTATGATGACATCAACTACGTCACGATACTCCCCACCGGGCCCACCGTTGACACGTGGAAATTCGGGGTGTGACATTGGCCCAAGTCATTGTTTGCATGTGAGCATTGTTTGAAAGTCAAGTTCATTGTTTGAAAATGTTTGATGAGATGGAAAATGATAATCTTGAAAGGTTAAATGATTGGTATAGAGGGTATATAGATGATAGTTATAGAAATGTAAGAAAGGATGGTTGGGTGAAAAAGTTTAACTACTTTGTGTGTTTAAAAAATGAAACATTGGATGATCTGGCAAACCGATATGCAGTCTTACTTGATCGTTTAAAAGATCATGAGATATATTTGACAGATGATGAAAAGATAAAAAAGTTTTCATGTAGGATCGTGAAATGACCTAACGAGTCGATCAGAAGAGTGCTCAGACAGAATCAGAGGCGGAATTCATTGATTTTGTCTTTGTTTAGCTTGTATTCACTATTAATTGTCTTGTTTATTGATCTTGAAACAATTTACAGCACGGTGACACTTCGACTGCAACTCGGCGTCGGAATCAAGAACGTTACAAATGAAATGGCACACTACCTATTTATAGGAGAGGGTAATTTCGTGTGGAATTACAATTTGTAATTCCATGTGGAATTACACTTTGTAATTCCATGCGGAATTACACTTGAAATTTCGTGTGGAATTACCTCCCAACCTATTTTTGACATGTTACTCGTACTACGTGCCCTGATCTTTCAATACTAATCTACGACTCGATATAAGACGAAGTCGACAGACGCATGCACTAACAGACTCCCCCTCAAATGTTGACGAGTCTGAAGTAACGAGTCTTCTCATTCTTCAATCTTTACCGGTCTTCGGACTCTTTCACAATCTGAGACTCGAACGAAGATGAAGTCGACAGACAACTGCACCAACAGAGACTCCCCCTTGAATGTTGATGGAATCTTCAGTGAGAGTCTTCAACATGACGACTCTTCAATCTTGATCAGTCTCCTTTCTTTCTTAGCATGTACCAGGATCTTCTCTTTGGTTCTAACCTCGTCAGACTCCCCCTTTCATCATGATGGGATCGCTGTTTGGAATTAGCTATCACCTTGAGATCAAACACTAGCTTTAGTTCTGTTCAGCTCATCTTCTGCACAAATTTTCTCACCACCACATAAGTTTTTACTTAAATCAATAAGAAAAACTTACTAGTAATAGTTACATCAAGTTCAAATTAATGACCCTGATTAACTAATCTCAACTTCTTTCTTAAAACAAAATTTTTCAATTTAGCACACACACTCCCAAACCTGTTCATCATGTTCAGCACTTGAAATTTTGAATATCAGCTCTCCAACATCAGTTGTCGAAAATCTTTTTGTATTTTTCAAAAGTTTATGCTAAAACACACTGAAATCTTTTTGGATTTTTAAATGTAATGAAATGCAGTGAAGAAATATTTACAGACAATATTTTTTGTGAGTTTGCGAAAGAGGATCATATCAGTTTATGTGACCAATCACTAGCACCGTTAAGCTTTAAACATTTTCAGTTCTAAACGATTAACATAGATTGACGATATTGTTGTCCACTTAAACTCAATCTAAAAACTTTCGAAATGCTTACCGATACGTTAAGGTATGTTAAGATAGCACTAAGTTCTTATGGACCCCACGATCTCAGCATATCCCCTCATCATGCAATACACTGACTCAAGTAATGCCTTTAAACTTTTATCAACTGTGATTTGTGCTAAAACAACGCAGAATGTTTAAACATTAACAATCAGGTCGATACTTCCGTATACGCAGAGAAAGTCCAATGTTTAAACAAAATAAGAAAAATAAAACAAGTTAATGTTGTTTAGGCTTTAACCACCAGATCGATACTTCCGTATACGCAGAGGTGATCCAAAGCTTAAACGAAACACCAAAGAAAATAAAGCAGAACGTTTAGGCAATAACATCCAGTTCGATACTCACGTATACGTAGAGGATGTCCAATGCTTAAACAAAATAAAGAAATAAAACAAGTTTAAATCTTTGCAAAAATGAAATACACAACCACAACGACTTTTTAGCAAAGTTGTGAAAGTTCACAAACTTAACCAGTTTTATGTCTTTCGACAATCAACGATTACTGAGTAGGCACACAATCAAGAAGGACAAAACTAAGTAGTATGCTTTCAATCATGTTTTCCACTAGAACTAGGCTTTTTCATTTTAGGTTTGTATCGTTCTCGCAAAGCAAATCTACTAGTCTAGCTGAGCCTATCGTCACATCTTTAGTGAGACCGTTTATCACATTTTAACTCTCCATTTCTTTAGCATGCTGTGACAGTCCAACTGATCTACTATCATTTCCTCTTTTTTACAACAAAACTCATTTTTGCATTTTTCAATGTTTTTGTAATTTTCAAATTTTTTAAAATTTTTACTCCCCCTAAAATCAAAATATGTTTCAATTTTGATTTTCTGGGAAAATTTGAAAACAAACTGTACAAGATAAACTGACAACATGATGAGAATTACTTCAATTCTCCATTCACTTGGCTTGAACAATCAGAACTCCCCCTGACAACAAAACATTTTCCCATGGTGATTTCAAAACACTTAAGTTTGTATTAATCAAAATGGTTTTTCCGGAAAATAAGTTTTGTGAGTCATTTCTCAAACATGGGGATCATTCATCACCTTGTTTTCTTCAACCACTTGTAAAAACTAACATTTTTAAGATCAATCCACAAACATCACTTGTAGAAAATCAAATACAACTTAATGTCCCTGATTTACCACTTTTAAGTCGAAATATCACAGTTATCAACCTGTGAATTTCTCAAGAAAGATGCCGATACCTGCTCCACACTTACCAACCTGGGAGCTCCGGCAAGTCAGATTTTTCATTTAAACAGATTCACCCAAGCCTGACTGTCCTTGGGTGATTTTGAATTCTTGTTCAACAATGGTGGAAAATTTACATCATCCATTGTTAGACCAGAATTCTCAACTTTTACCTCAACACACGGCTCTTCTAGCTTTACCACACCAGATTCATTACCTGAACTTGGCTTGTCTGACTTTGATGAGTCAGATTCATTGCCAACACGTGGCTCCTTTGTTTCCAAAGAAACAAATTTATCACCACCAACTTTCTCTTTCTTTACTCTCTCCTCTGTCCTCAGATTTGTATCTGATGAATTCGTTTTGCTTGATTTATCATTCTTTGGCGAGCAAGACGATTTATCAGAACTTTTATCTGTTTTACCAGTTGTATCCGAGGACAAAATCCTTTCGAGATACTCTCTCGCTTTCTTTCTTTTCTTCCTCAGTCTGTCTTTTTGCCCTTGAGAAAGCTTCACTTTCTGTTCATGAACTTTCGGTTTTTGAACTTTAGGTTCTTGAACTTTCTGTTCTCTGGGCTTGACATTGACTGGTTTCTTTTTTGTCATTTTCTGAGATTCAACCCTCGATCTTCTCATTGATTTCATTGGGCAATCTCTTGCAATGTGACCTTTGATTTGGCAATTATAACATCTCCTCATCTCATAGCTCCAACTCTGGCAGTTAACAGCAATGTGTCCTCGAACTCCACAAGTGTAACACACTCTGTTATCATACCAATCACCACTTTCACACCAAACATTCAGATCATAACATTGTTTGGCTTGGTTATATCCATCTCTCCTCTTGTATGCTGGATTTGACTTTTGAGCACTGTGGTCAAACCTGCACCACTTATTACCAACAATTTTTGAGTTTTTATTTTCCAATTTTTGTGGTTTTTTATCTCGATTGGATGATTGAACTGATGGGCTTTTATTTTCTTTTTGAACAATTTTCGGCTTTTTATCCTTTTGTTTTTGTTCCACATTCTTCTTTACAGGTTTTTGCGTTGAGCATTCACCTTTCTCAGTAGAATGTAAAATAGTTTCTTGAAACATTTCATTTAATTTCAAAAATATTTTTCTTTTCTCAATTTCATCATCAGTTTTCTCATCACAATCTTTAACTTTGACATTGTCAAAGTTTTCTCATCATTTCATTTAACGTCATGATGGAAGAATTCTGCCTTCCTCATGAGCATCAAAAGTTGGAGGACGAATTCTGGCATATTAAGCAGAAGGATGGTGACAATGCTGCTTTGACTGCTCGCTTCAAACAGCTCAGCATAATCTGTCCTGATCAAGTGAAGACTCCCGATATGACGATCAAAAAGTATATCCGAGATCTGCCGGATTGTGTCGCAGATTTTGTGCAAGCCTCAAAGCCAGCAACGATCGAAGAAACTTACCTGCTTGCCGCTGAAATCAACGACAAGCGAGTTAAGTCTGGTGTCTGGGATAAAGCTCCCAAGAATCTGCATCAAGCTACCACCGCACCAACCGCTGAAACCGCTACCACCCCTCAGTCTTCAAAGGTGTTACGTCGCAAGAGGAAGAACAACAACACCAACAACAAGAACTGTGCAATTACCACTGCTGCCCCGCTCCAAACAGTTCCAGCTCAACAACAACAGATGCAACACCGCCAGGTTGCGGCACCGGTAACCCAACTTGCACCTATCACCATCCAGTGGGAATCACCTGCAGATTTTGTGTGCGTTGCAACATATACGACAATTTCACCGCCAACTGCCGTACGGGCTCTCGATAAGCTCCAGCTACTGCTCATCAAGCTCTACTTCCTGCTCCCAAAGGCCAGCAAGCGGCTCAGGCACCCGTGGTCAATGCTAGAGTCTGCTTCGCGTGTGGTGATCCTAACCACTTCGCGAACATGTGCCCGAATCGAGTGGTGAAACAAGAGCCACAACAGCAGCAGCTCCAGCAACAGCCTCAGCAACAACAACAACAGCAACAAGCCGCTCGTGCTCGAACTTTCAACATTAATGTGCGCCAAGCTCAAGCCGACAACAATGTGGTTAATGGTACGTTCCTTGTGAATGGTATTTATGCTTCGTGTTTGTTTGATACTGGTGCCGATAACTGTTTTGTATCGTTTGAGTTCGAAAAGCTCCTTAATCATAAGCGCGCCCATCTCCCCTCGACGTTCGATGTCGAAGTTGCCACCGGAAGAACTGTCACCGTCAATTCTGTTCTTCGTGATTGTACTCTCGAACTCAACAATCACATTTTTCCCATCGACCTTATCCCGATGCAACTCGGTAGTTTTGACGTCATAGTAGGCATGGACTTTCTTCGTGAAAACCACGCTGAAGTTGTTTGCTTTGACAAGATGATTCGATTCTCGCTCGTGAATGGTGATCAATTATGTGTTTACGGAGAAGTCGCGTTGAATAAACTCCAACTTATGTCGTGTGTCCAAGCTAGCAAGTATCTCCGCAAGGAATACCAAGCTTTCTTGGCTCACATTGTAGTAGCAGAGAAAAAGGAAGTTAAGGGAGTGAAGGATGTCCCCGTTGTTCGTGAATTTCCAAACGTATTTCCTGACGATCTCCCCGGACTGCCTCCGAGTCGTGATATCGACTTTCGTATCGACCTCATTCCTGGAGCCAACCCTGTTGCCAGAGCTCCCTATCAACTCGCACCGTCCAAAATGCGCGAATTGTCGAGTCAGCTCGAGGAATTTCTTGACAAAGGCTTCACTCGCCCTAGCACCTCTCCATGGGGCACACTAGTCCTTTTCGTCAAAAAGAAAGATGGGTCGTTCCGGATGTGCATCGACTATAGGGAGTTGAATAAGCTGACAATCAAGAATCGCTATCCCCTACCCCGCATTGATGATTTGTTTGACCAACTACAAGGTGCTACGTGTTTTTCCAAGATCGATCTACATTCAGGCTACCATAAGTTACGCATTCAAGAGGAGGATATACCCAAAACCGCTTTTCACACTCGATACGGCCACTATGAGTTCATTGTTATGCCTTTTGGTCTAACTAACGCACCCGCGGTTTTCATGGATCTGATGAATCGTGTGTGTAAACCTTTTCTCGACCGCTTCGTCATCGTGTTCATCGATGATATCCTGATCTATTCCAAGTCGAAAACCGAACACGCGCAACATCTACGTTTGGTTCTCCAGCTACTCCAAGGGAATCGACTCTATGCCAAGTTCTCCAAGTGTGAATTCTGGCTAGAGGAGGTTCAATTCCTTGGTCACATTGTCAATAGTCAAGGTATTCATGTCGACCCTGAGAAGATCGAAGCTGTCAAGAGTTGGGTTACACCTAAGAACCCGACTGAAGTCCGTTCTTTTCTCGGACTGGCGGGCTATTATCGTCACTTCTCTCAAGCACAAAGACAAGCCTTTTGTTTGGGGAACTAAACAAGAGACTGCCTTTCAAACCCTCAAGCATATGCTTTGCAATGCTCCCGTTCTCACTCTACCCGATGAAAACGATGACTTTATAGTCTATTGTGATGCCTCGAACCTTGGTCTTGGTTGTGTTCTCATGCAACGAGACAAGGTTATCGCTTACACGTCTCGTCAGCTCAAGATCCAAGAGAAGAACTATACAACCCACGATCTCGAGCTAGGTGCAATTGTTTTTGCGCTGAAGATTTGGCGACACTACCTGTATGGTACCAAGTGTACGATCTTCACAGATCATAGGAGCCTACAACACATCCTCAGCCCGAAAGAACTTAATATGCGCCAACGCCGATGGGTTGAACTTCTCACAGATTACGACTGTGAGATCCATTATCATCCTGGAAAAGCAAATGTCGTATCCGACGCCCTCAGCAGACGGAGCTATTTGCATAGCGCCCGTAATATCCAATCCCAATACGATCTCGAAACCCTTATCCGAGAAGCCCAACATGCCTGTTTTACCGAACGCACATTGAAGAAGGAAAGGATTATCAACGATGGAGCCCAGCTAGTGAATAAGTCGAATGGGATATTCCATTATCTGGACCGAATCTGGATCCCTAAACGGACCGATTTACGACAGATTTTGATGGACGAAGCCCACAAATCCCGATATTCTATTCATCCCGATGCCGATAAGATGTACCAGGACCTTCGCTACAAGTACTGGTGGCCGGGCATGAAGAGGGATATCGCTCTCTATGTTGGAAAGTGCCTGACTTGCTCGAAGGTCAAGGCCGAACATCAAAGACCCTCTGTCTTGCTTGAGCAACCCCCAATCCCTATGTGGAAGTGGGAAAGCATAGCTATGGACTTTATAACGAAACTTTCACGCACGTCATCAGGTCACGACAGCATCTGGGTTATCGTTGACCGCTTGACTAAATCCGCTCACTTTTTACCGATACGAGAAGACTATAAGGTAGAAAAATTAGCTCGAATCTATACCGATGAGATCATTTGTCGACATGGGACGCCTCGCGACATCATCTCTGGCCGCGACGGTCGGTTTACCTCGCGTCTTTGGGAAACGTTTCAATCTGCTCTCAGTACTACGCTTAATCTAAGTACTGCTTTTCATCCCCAAACCGACGGTCAGACTGAGAGAACGATCCGTACCCTTGAAGACATGCTCCGTTCGTGTGTCATAGATTTCGTTGGTAATTGGGACACATACTTACCTTTAGTCGAATTATCGTACAATAACAGTTATCATTCCAGCATTCAAATGGCACCATTTGAGGCATTGTATGGAAGAAGATGTCGATCGCCTATTGTATGGCACGAGATCGGGCACTCGCAATTAACCGGTCCCGAGCTATTGCAAGAAACGACTGACAAAATCCTCCAAATTCGAGACAATCTGCTGAAAGCTCGGGGTCGTCAGAAAATTTACGCCGATAGACGACGCAAGCCCCTTGAATTTGACGTTGGTGACTACGTACTCCTAAAGGTTTCACCTTGGAAGGGTGTGGTCCGATTCGGCAAGAAAGGAAAGCTCGCGCCTCGATACGTTGGACCCTTTAAGATTCTGGAAAGGATTGGAAAAGTGGCCTACAGACTCGAACTACCGGAGGAACTTAGCAACGTTCACCCGACTTTCCATGTTTTGAACCTCAAAAAGTGCCTGGCTAACCGATCGGATTGCTATCCGATCGGACTGTTGTTTGACACTTGGTTTTTTGCACCGTTTTACGCGTCGCTTATCTTTTATGCTATCGTACTGTTCAGCTAATCTCGCTCTAAGTGCTCCCTTCAATCCATCATCGCTGTGACTATACTCGAACCCTTTTTGCTTTACGCACTTTTGGGTGTTACATACGTTACTTATTCTAAATCACATTGAACACACTACGCAATACTTTAGCGCTAACCGATTACCGCATGTTATACGTGACTAAATGAATGCTTGTTTGTTATGTTTACACATGGAATGCTGTCTACCTGCCTTAGCAATGATAGTACTATAGTTTGGACTCAGCACATGTTCACTCAGGGGTTATTAAGGATAATTAACTACATGACTCACAGTGGTGAGTGTGTATTACGAACTGCCTTGGGCAGTCAACTCGCAGTCATTGGTATCGATAGGTTCATGTCGATAACTAACGTGCCTCATTTCACACTGTGTACGTGCTGGTTATGCGTAATAGATTTGGAACTCTACTATGCTATTTATCAAACTTGTATGCTCACCTTTACACTATGTGTATTGACTTTTACTTTAACGTATGTGGCAGGTGCATAATATGCTAGGACGTTTTTTGCTGTGTGAAATCGAGGCTAGGAAAGAGTCCTAGAAACAAATAAATAAACGAATTTTCTGTATTTGAAATCTGAGTTGTCGGAACAGAACAATTTGACTAGATTTTGTCTGTAATAATTATGTTACTTTTTATGTCATGGTATGGGACGTGATGCTTTAAATAATTGGTAATCATAGTTGTTATGGAAACTTCTGGACAATCTGATTCGCTCAGTGCCACGCCCCGATGTTTCCGCCATCGGTTGGGGTGTGACAACAGCTTTGTCTTCAGTGTGGAAGACTTGAAGGGTTTTCTGATTTCAGGTTGTCATTAATTGGTTATGCAAAATAGCGATGGAAAATTAGAAGGGTTTTGAGATGTATATTGACAATAATGGCCCTTTAGTCTTTTATTTAAGTTTCCTACTCATTTAAACCCTCTCTAATCTTAGCCCTTAATTTAGGATGATCTATGGATGGAAATCGTTCCTAATGTTCTCACAAAAATCTTTGTTCTCAAGATAATCCTCCCATATATATATATATATATAGAGAGAGAGAGAGAGAGAGAGAGAGAGATAGTGTAAGGTTCAATGAGGAACTAAGGAACAATGTATTTAACATGTTAAATGCATGATTCCAGGTACCTCACTTTTCTAGTGTTCAAGATAAAAGTTAGTTATTAAAGGAACTAGTATTAAGTACATAGGGTTATTTGTAGATGCAATCATTTAAGAACACAAGGTTTATTCTTAAATGGGTTATTTGATGGTTAATTACTTGATTTATGAACAAGAGACTGTTGCTCCTCTTAGATCACACGTTAATCTGTTATGTATATGTCCAGTTAATGTAATAGTTTTTTTTATATAAATAAAATGTATATAAAATAAGAACTGTAAAATAGTTTTGTTTGCTAATATATAAATACAAAAACTTACAAATGCTCTTTGTTGATATAGACATAAGTTTATATTATACTTGAATCAACGGGTCATGTGAGCAGGGAAGCTATGATGGCATTGAAACCCGAAAAAGTAAAGCTAACTTAGGAAACAAAGGAAAATTATATCGGGTGTGGAGTGTTTTATATGACACGCATGGAAATGTACAAGGAAATTCTTGTGAAGAACTGGGAATGCGACTTCAAAACTTAGAAAAGCAAGAGACTAGAAAACCCAACTAAATTTGCATAGAAAGAAATATGCTACGAAGATTGTACTTTTGAAAGCGAATATTCACCTAGTATATGTGATTAAGAAAGCAATGGAGTTTGAAAGAGACCAAAATGAAACCAAAGACTATATGATATTATGGATTACGATTTGTTTGTGTGTTACCGTTGTTAGCGTATATCAAGGATTGTAACTTTAGTTTCATGTAATTTTGGTTACCATATGTCAAGGATTGTGACTTGTTGGACAATTTAGTGCTTTTGATTTTTGGAAAACATTATTTTGGTTTAAATCATACTTGTTGGTGAATATGATACATAAGAGTTTTGTATAATACTATGTTGGTTAATTTATTAGTTTACACATGTGCAATTCAACTGCAAATGTGTAAAACAGATAAGTAATAGTAAGCACATTTTGCACATGTGCAATACACGTGCACGTAGGTGAAATAGAAACAAATAAGTGATGTTAGCAGTCTACACATATGTAATTCAACTGCAAGTGAGTAAAACATAAACAAATAAGTGACAAGGAACAAATTTACACATGTGTAATATAACTAAACCAATGTAAAATAGGAACAAACAAGTGATAGTGAATAACTTACACATGTGTAATTCAAACGCAAATATGTAAAATAGAAACAAATAAGTGACAGTGAACAACTTACACTTGTGTAAGACATATATTACATAAGCCTACATGAGATTTACACATGTGTAAAACAGACACTTACAAAAATATAATTTGATAACAACTAAGAAAAGAAACCCAAACGCACAATAATATTAGATGAAATAACAAAATACAAAACTTTAAAATTCAACGTCTAAACAAGAGTTCAAATTCAGCCAAATGTTATATCTTTAAAAAACATAGTACATGAATACCTTATTCAAACTAAAACTAGAGAAATAAAATAAGAAACTTCATTCATCATCTTATCTTCATCAATATGACTCTCTTCATCACAGTGACTACCTTCTTTAGTTCGATAGTTCGATTTTGGTTTGTAGGACAATTATGAGAATCATGGTAGCCAAGTTTGCCACACAATTTGAACTGCCTTTTATTCTTGTTTCTCTCAACCTTTACCTCTGAACAAAGCTTAAGATTTTAAAAGTTGTCAACACCATGATGAAACTCAATGTTACACACCTTCTTAGGCAATTCATTCTTTTTCCACCATGAGCATGAAATTGAATTGTTAATGAGACTGAACTTAACGTGCAAATATGAAAACATTTACTATTATATATCTAAATATATAAATGTTAAACGAGAAATAAACTATAAAACAAAAAAAGTTAGCTTATAATCATCAACAACGGACCCTTTATCAAAAGTGAGAAATAGTGTAATGTTCATAACCATCAACAACATCAAGTCTACCATTCATTCATGATAATAAGGCCTTAGATATCTCCTTTTGGACATCATAAAAATGCTTTGGTGGATACAAGTTTTGCATGCTCAAGAACCCGAGCCGATAGCGTTGCCATCAATTACTGTGTCAAAACACAACATAAATTGAACCAAAGTGTTGGATGCAATAGAATTAACTTAAAAAGTGCTTTAAGCTTTCACTAGATGATAGGCAAGGAGGAGCAAAACTAAATGCTTAACATCAGTTAAAAACATAAATATGCACAATAAGATACAATATATGGGACATCAAATTGACATGTAAAAGCCTTAGCATCATTAACAGAGAATATAGAACAACACTTACACATGTGTAAATCTGAACATGATGAAATGAAACCAATTAGCAACTACACATGTGTAAATCTGAACATGATGGGATACAAGAAATTACTATTACACATCTCCTGTTTCAAGATCTTAAACAACCACACGAGCCTCAACTTTTTGTCTTTGCAAAGAAAGGAGTAAGAAATTACACATGTGTAAAAAAAAATAGGAAGTGATGCCACTAATTTCAGTGGAAACAATACAACATACTGATAAAACATAAAAAAACATGCAACTGAAAAAAATAAACAACGGTATTACATTAAAATAAGCAACAACTACACAAATTCTTCATCCATATAATTTTTACTCATGATTAACAACACTTATGCAATTTGACTCACTATTTCTCACATAAGATTCAAGATAAACCATGATTGCAATTCACCAAATAAAAATAAATTAGGGCAAATTACAAGCACCATATAAATTGAAATAATGGAATATGTGTAACAAAACTGAGAATTGAATGAGAAAAAAAATACCTGTAACAAGATCTACAAATTGAAATCATAGAAGTCATAAAATCGTCAATTGTTGAAGATCACAAATGAATGACAATAGAGAAATTGATACTTGCAAATATGTTCAACAAATCAACTGATACATGCAAATAAGTTCACGAAATCATCTAAGATAACTAAGAAATCGTTGAAGATGGTGATGGATTCTGAATCGATTGAAGATATATTAGCAGAGTAATCATTGAATAATTCAAAGTTGATTGAAGATTTGATGCCCTACTCATCGTGCGCTGATTTTATCAATAGAAGTTTTGATAATTTTGAGTACCAGTGATATGGATAAGGGGATTGGTATAACGACCAATTTAACCTTTTTGTTAAAACATAAAGAAATATGAATGAGTGGCTGAGAATTGTTCTTATGGTTCTCACAGAAAATAGGTTTTCTCATTTATATTGTCATATCTTGAATTATACACATATGTATATATTCAATTTTAAACTATACATATGTGTATATTACGAAAAGCTTAGGGAAAATATGTGGCACAGAATGTTTCTCAAGTTCTCAATTAGCCTAGTGCTTCTCACACGATTCTAACCCTATATATATATATATATATATAGGGTGGGAGTTTGCTACAAAGTCCATTTTTCCTACAAAGTGTAAAAAGTCATAAAACACAATAATGTCAACCATAAAACCCACAAAAAACAAAGTGAAGATTATTAAAACGCCATATTTTTTGGTTTTGTGCTGTGTTTTGGATGATAATGCTTTGATTATTGAATGGATAACATTAGTGTGTTTTACTTTGATTATCATGTTGTGTTTTATATACATATTTCTACGATGGTATGTTTGAAGTTTTTATGGATTGTTAGGGTTTGGTTATTATGTTTTAGTGATATTCACTTTGTTACTTGTGGGTTTTGAGTGTGTTTATGGTTGAAATTGTGGTTTTTATCATTTTGTACACTTTGTAGGAAAAATAGACTTTGTAGCCGAACTCCACCATATATATATATATATATATATATATATATATATATATATAGAGAGGGTAGGGCTAGGTAGAAAACCCTTATATTTTTAAAAAACCCTATAAAACCCAGCCTCCCGACATTTTTTTTTTGAAAAAAATAACACATGTAATATACATGTTTTTAAGAGTTTTGGGCCAAAAAAAACAAAAAAGCGCCGAAGGATTATTTAAAAAAAAACAAATTTCAGCAACTTTTGTGACTAACATGTGTTAGACAAAAAATGCTGAAACTTGTTTATTTTTAAAAAAAAAATTCCTTCGGCGCTTTTTTTTTTTTTTGCCCAAAACTCTTAAAAACATGTATATTACATGTGTTATTTTTTTCAAAAAAAAAAAAAAATGTCGGGAGGTTGGGTTTTCTAGGGTTTTTTAAAAATATAAGGGTTTTCTATGGAGCATTAGCCTATATATATATATAGGGCCGCTAAAATGAAAATCACCCCCAGTTGCGAGAACCGCGAGAACCACTCTCCACCAATCAGATAATAGATAATGACAACCAAAAGGGTAATATAGTCATTTAATCAAAACCATCAAATCATCTCTCTCCTCATTAAAGTCTCTTTCTAAAGTGTTTTCAATTTCTCTCTCCTCTTTTTGTTATTTTGTAAAAAAGTTTTTGTAAAAAAATTTTTGAAAAAAAAAAAATAAAACTGTAAAAAAAGTTTTCGAGAAAATGTAAAAAAGTTTAAAAACATGTGTGTAAAAAAACAGTTTTTGTAAAAAAAAAAGTTAAAACCGTAAAAAAGTTTTCGTATAAATTTTTTTCTTTTATAAAAAAAGTTTTTATGAAAAAAAAATTGTAAAAACTTTTTGGTAAAAAGGTTTTGTAAAAAAAAGTTTAAAACCGTAAAAAACATTTTCGTAAAAAAACGTAAAGAAGTTAAGAAAACGTGTGTGTAAAAAATTTTTTTGTAAGAAAAAGGTTAAAACCGTAAAAAAAATCGTATAAATTTTTCTTCTTTATTAAAATGTTTTTGTAAAAAAAATTGTAAAAAAGTTTTTTTGTAAAAATGTTTTTTTGTAAAAAAGTTTTTTGTGAAAAGAAAATTTAAAACCGTAAAAATAGTTTCATAAAAAAAAGTTTAAAACCGTAAAAAAAGTTTTAAAAACGTGTGTTTAAAAAACACCGCGTAAATACGGGGCGTAAAAAACGACGCGTAAAAAAAACACCACGTAAAAAACGGGGTGTAAAAAACGGGGCGTAAAAATGGAGAGTAAAAAACGGCTCGTAAAAAACCGGGTGATAAAACGACGCGCAAATATGGGGCATGAATATTGGGGCGTAAAACGACGCGTAAAACCGGGCATAAAAAAACGACGCGTAAAACTGGGCGTAAAAACGTTGCGTAAAACGGGGTGTAAAAACTTGCTCGTAAAAACATTTTTTATAAAAAAAATCCTGACAAAAATTGTTTTTTTGTAAAAAAATCAGATTTTAAAATATTTTTTAATTAGAAAATCTCATTTTAATAAAAAACAATTAATTTAATAAGACAAAAAATGTAATAAAAAACAATATATACAATAAGACAAAACAAACAAATTTACTAAACTGCCCCTTTTAACATTAAATATTAAAACCATAATAAGACAAAAAGAATTTAATATTGTTTTTATAACTTTTAATCTCATTCATCCATCTTCAAAGATCAATGGTTGGAAAGTGGTTCTAGTGATTTTCTTAACAGGGGGTTATTTTCATTTTAGCAGCCCTATATATATATATATAGGGAGGAGATCATGCGAGAACCACCCTTATTGCGAGAACCGCGAGAACCAATGTGAACACAACCTAAAATAGCTAAAAAAACCTAACCCCCCACCCCCCCCCCCCCCAAAAAAAAAACCTAACCCCCCCCCCCTCCCAAGCTAAATGCTAAAAACTAAAACCCTCAAAAAACCTAAAAAAAACCTAACCCCCCCCCCCCAAAACCTAAACCCCCCTCCCCCACCCCCGCAAGCTAAAATGCTAAAAACTAAACCCCCAAAAAACCTAAAAAAATCAAAAAAAAATCAAAAAAAAATCTAAATTTTTTTTTTAATATTTTTTATGCTCAAATCGCTACTTTTAGTGGCAAATTTTTTTTTTTTTTTTTTTTTAAATTTTAATTTTTTTTTGTTTCGAAAAGTAGCGATTTTTATATAAAAAAATATTAAAAAAAAAATTTGTGTGATTTTTAGCTATTTTTAGGCATTTTTGGTTGTGTTCACATTGGTTCTCGCGGTTCTCGCAATAAGAGGTGGTTCTCGCATGATCTTCTCCCTATATATATATATATAGGGTAAGGATAGTGTAAAAAGGGCCTAAAGTGTGAGAAGTGTATTATAACACTGTACATAATACTATATAACACCATATAAACATCGTATAACAATATGTAACACCATATAATACCATATAACACTATGTAACACTATATAACATTATATATCAAATATAACACTATACATCTATCATAGACATGTTATCAGACAACCTATAGTGTTATATGGTATTATATGGTGTTACATATTGTTATACAGTGTTTATATAGTGTTTATATGGTGTTATATAGTATTATATATAGTGTTATAATACACTTCTCATACTTTGAGCACTTTTTACAGGATCCTCTACCTATATATATATATATATATATATATATATATATATATAGGGAGGAGCTCATGCGAGAACCACCTTTATTTTTATTGTGAGAACCGCGAGAACCAATGTGAACACAACCTAAAATAACTAAAAAAACATAAAAAAAACCCCCAAAAACCTAACCCCCACCCCCCCCCCCCCCCAAGCTAAATGCTAAAAACTAAAACCTAAAAAAAAACCTAACCCCCCCCCCCCCCCTCAAGCTAAAATGTTAAAAACTAAACCCCCAAAAAATCTAAAAAAATAAAAAAAAAATCTAAATTTTTTTTTTGAATTTTTTAATATTTTTTATAAAAAAATCGCTACTTTTCGAAGCCAAAAAAAAATTTTAACTTTTTTTTTTTTGCTTCGAAAAGTAGCGATTTTTTTATAAAAAATATTAAAAAATTCAAAAAAAAAATTTTTGTGTGATTTTTAGCTATTTTTAAGCATTTTTTGTTGTGTTCACATTGGTTCTCGGGGTTCTCGCAATAAGAGGTGGTTCTCGCATGATCTTCTCCCTATATATATATAGGGATTGGGTAAAAATGAGAACCACCTTGAGTTGCGAGAACCGTATAAACCAATACTAACCATTGATCAAATGTGTTTTGATGGATGAGATTAAAAGACAAGAAGCAAATTAATGATTCTGCATTAATTAATGAGATTTTTGTTTTTAGTGAGATAAGGGAAAATTGGTCTTTTTACTATGGCTTTTAATGATTGGTATCATTATTGATTGTCATTTAATTAATGAGATTATTTTTTAATAAAAAAAATATAAACATGCAGTAAAGTCTCAGATAAAGTCTCCGAATGACCGAAATGCCATCTCAAGAGATTTGTTAATGCCTCTTTTCCCGAAACTTTTTCTCTCTTTGCTAATGTTTTTAACAGGCAGTAGTGCCGCCTTCATCATTCACACTGTTGTAACAAACAAATACTGCATTTGTTAAGTTATAATACGAATTCAAGGTTGATACATTTCAGTTTTATAGAGAAGAAGAAAAGCAGCCCCAAAAGCTCCTCTATCAATCTGCTCAATAACTTCATAATCTTCCATCTTTGACTTGAAAAACACCATTTTCTGCTTCCATTTGTGACATATTCTTCAAACCCACAAAAAAAAAATCCCGAAAAGACTCAATTTTCAGCCCTAAATGCCAAATAAGTCAATAAATTAACTAAAATTTAACTAAAAATTAGCAAAATGAAGTGGGTTTTACCTCAAAACACCTAAAACTACCACAAACTTGACTGATTTCACCACCTCACCGCCACCGCTGGTTTCATCCTAAAAACTAAACAAGTACTGATGATGATATGGGTTTTTATCCGCTGGTTATGGATAAACAAAAGACGTAACGAAGGACTTACGATTCGCAGGCAAAGGCAGAGTGTTTGGTTAGGAACTGGATGTTGCTAAGGCACACATCTTCCCTCCACCACCATCCATGTGCTTAAACCTTTCACAAAATCATACTCAAATCTCTGATCCATCCACAAAATCACATAAACTAGCTAACTCAATCCAAAATGCAAACAAAAATTAAAAATTAGTATCCGTACCTGTAAATTGCAGCTAAAAACAGCTCGAAATCTACAAAACGCCGATCAAATTCACCACCAGACCAAACAAAACCCTAAAAATTGAAATCGCTTCTGTACGGATGAAATTAAGCCGGTATCTATGAACTTTTACGAAGCTTTAGTCATTTTTCACACAAGTTTTGAACATATGAGACTCAATAATCTCTCTGTATCTTGGCGGAATTAGGTTAAATGTTTTTCCCCAAATTTGATACGTTGTTGCAGAGAGAGAGAGAGAGAGCTAAGGGTGAGAGGGTACGCACGGCCAATCAGCACGCGCCACGTCAACTCCCCTCTTAACTCCCCTCACACCCTCAATTTGATGGCGGCACTCCACTCACACAATTATTTTTTTATAAAAAAAGAAGAAAAAAATATGATTGGTGGAAAAAGGGTGGACCCACATTAACAACCAATCACCCCCTCTCTCTCTCCTCTCTCTCAATCGGTGAACCCTCCCCGAATACCCTCCCCGCGGTGATGGCGGCGGTGTTCCCGTTCGGGGACTTGGGTCACCGCCCCACTCCCCGCATGGTGCCCCGTTCACCCTAAGAGCATTCTCATCCAATCCATCAAACTAACCCCTAACTTTAAAATATAAAAAAATCTTCTAAAAACTCACTCCAACCTATCCACCATATTTATACCCTAACCTTATATATTAAAAAAAAGGTACAGTAACTTTTTATTAATAAAAAGCTCCTGTAACTCTTCATCTCCAACAACCACACATCTCCCGCCCCTCTCATTCTCCTGCACATCGACTACCATCAACAAATTAAGCAAAACTACCAGAAAGTTCCCACTTCCCAGGTTCTGATTTGTAAAGTGTGGAGGGTTCCGAGTTGAAAACACTTCTGATTTCACAGGCAATGATGCGGCTTCTATTGGAAGCTATGGTTCCGATTTGAAAACTAGACAAACAGGTATGATTCTTTCTTTGTTTTGTGTTGTTGTATGAATCGTCGAAACCAGGGTTCCAATTTAAATCGTCGAATAAGGTATGTTTTGATAAGGTTTTGTTGTTTGGTTTTATGAATCTGTGAAGTGTTTGATTAAATGTCTGAGAGAAAGTTTAGATGTTTAGTTAGAAATTTAATTAGAGTTCATGTGAGCAAGTATAGTTAGTGGATGAATGTGTGTTAATTAATGAGAAAATGAAAGATAATTCTTTAGACCACTTGTAATTGGCTAGATTTTTTTTTTTGATGTGATTTAGAGATACTTTGCTAGTGGCTGTTTATAGACGGAAAAGAGACATGATTGTACAGTCCAAACAGATTCGCGGCGAATAATGCGCGAGAGAGAGATATTGTTAGGGTTCAGATCCATCATGGTCGCCAGAACCTACCACTGAACCGCGCCGTAGGGCCACCGTGGCGCCGGTGCAACCGCATCAGTTGATGCAATCTCATAACTGCATCACACATTATGCCTCTAAATTATAAATTATAAAACCAAGGTTCAATACTTGAATTGTTGATATGGTTTTGTGCTCAATTGATTTAGTCGACATGATAACATATATAGATATAGTCGACATAAAGGGCCATTCTTTTCGTTTAGTACCTATTCAAGCACCGTTTTGCCATTTTTATCTTAATGATTGCAAAGTTCCATGTCTTTAAGATCCCATTTAGTATATTGTGAGTCATGAAGCATATTGTAACCTGAGGCACACAGAACATTTTTTTGTAAAAGTGTGCAGACTGTTGTGAGCACATAATATACATCTATCTATCATAGTTGTTAATGGCGAATAGCGACAAATAGTGATAAGGTACATATATGCTACATAGCGAATTATGATATATAGTGGGCGCTAGCGATACACTAGAAAATTTACAAAATTACACTGGTATATACGCTATTTACATGTATATTTATGGTGAGTCCATGCTTACTAAATAGTTGCTCCAGGAAAATGCTATCTATAATAGATACCAGTTATGTTTAGTTATTAAAATAGGTGATGAGATTTTCTTGGGTGACCAAAATAAAAAATTGAAATGAAAATGGTTTTTTTATTGATAGGTTGGTGTTGTGTTTGATTATTGGTTGGTTGATTCCTACCATCCAATCATTATGGAATCTCATCTTATATATTTAATTGGGAACAAAGTGAATGACTAGATTATACACCTCAATATACATGTATGCTGTATGCATATGTTATGCCACTATACTGTAATAATATATGCTGATAGGGAAGTGGGCTGAAGTTTTGGGTCATACTTAAACGGTATTAAACCAGTAGTTATACGGAATACAGGTCCGTAAATGGGTGGGCCGTGACCATCGGATAAAATAGTGCTTTTTTTTCAATAACGTTAAAAAGCGAAGGATGGTTAAATAAATGATATTTGTATCCTATTGTAGCTTTGAGTATGGATTCACAAGACCAAGGTATGTACTACACCAACCTTCTTCATGGAAACTCTATTGTAAGCCTTGACGATTCTCCACCCTTACCCACTAAGCCAATCAGCGTTAAGAAATCAACAAGGGGTGTGAATTTTATCCCGGAAGAAGACAAGCTAGTTGTCTCCGGCTGGCTTAATCATAGCCTTGATGCCATTCAAGGAACAGATTAGAAATACTCTCAGTTATGGGACAAAATCTTTGAGTACTTTCAGCAACATAAAGAAACCACAACCGAGCGAACGATCAAGTCCTTATCAAATCGATGGTCTTGTATTCAAAAGGCCACTAATAGCTTTTGTTCATGCCTAGCTCAAGTTGAACGATTAAATCAAAGCGGCATGACTGAGCAGGATAAGGTAAAATAATCCACACTCAACTTCTTTTAATAGTATATTATAATACTTTATTTTGTTCTTCTAACATGTATTTTATTTGTTTAAATGCAAGTTTGATAAGGCGAAAATTATGTACCAATCAGAAGAAAAGTGCAACTTTCTGTTCGAGCATTGTTGGAACCTATTAAAGGACCAACCTATGTGGATTTTGCGGGATGCCGCAAAGCAAAGGAAGACGATGGTCCCACTCCCGACCCCAACCACAACCCCGTCCCCAACGCGAAATGTCATTGAAGATGAAGTTGTCGAATTGGATCGACCAATAGGTAAGAAAGCTGCTGAAAAAAAAAACTTAAGGCTGAAGGTAAGCAAACTGAGGAAATTATTCAACTCAAAAAGATGAAGTTTACACTTTTAGAGGAGGCGCAGGCTCAAGAGAAAGAGTATTTTCGCCTTAAGACCGAGAAGATGGAGTATGATAAGAAAGCGGAAGATGAAAGGTTGAGGTTACTGTCAGAAAAGTTAAGAATTGAAGCTGAGAAAACAGAACTTGCAAAGAAGGAATCAGACCAGCGGATTATGATGATGGATGTGAGCGGTATGACAGAAATCCAACGACTGTATTTTGAAGAACTTCAAAGGGAAATCGTAATGAGGCGGCGGGACCATGCCTGAGATAATCAGCTTTGAACCGAACACTAGCACGTTTTTTGGGTGCTACACGGAAATATTACCATCTATATTTTGGTGTTACAAGGAAGTATTACTACACATATTTTGTAGCTTTGTCTAACCTCATACTTATGTGTTTTTGGTGTTACATGTAAATCCACTGTGTAGGCTATTAAATAGGTCAAACTTGGCATGATTCGGTATCTTAAACTGTTGTTTGTAGTCTGATGGTAGTGAAAATGGATGGTATGATATTTGATTTGATCATTATTGTTTTCCAAGTGAATGTATATATTATAATATGCAGTAAGTGGTTTGTCTCTTCACTTGACCCGTTTGATCAAGGTGGAAATTTCATCATAAACGGGAGTGAAAAAGAGACAACCGACCCGAAAAACCCAAAAATAATTAGTATTTATGGTGATTATTATTTTCCAAGCAATTTTTTTTGTTGGTTTATGATGATATAATTAGTACTTAAAGTAACCCGACCCGAAAAACCCAAAAATAATAATTAGTAGTATAATTTCTATAAACAAAGTTATTAGAATCAATATTAAAAGAAAAAATATAATAAGACAAAATAGATAGTAGTTAAAATTGTAAGTAGAAGAAAGAGAAGAAATACTAATAAAAAAAGAATACAGAGATAGGTATGAGGAGTTGGATGTAGAAGATTTTTTTAAAATGTGAGATAAATTTTAAAAAGTGATGAATTTTAGTTAAATTATAAGGTTAAAGAAGATGGATTTGATGAGAATGCTCTAAGAGAGTTAAAGAGAGAGATCTGTGATTAAAGATGGATATGAAGAGAGAAAGAGAGAGATAGATCTATGCTTAATGACATGATTTATTGATAGTGGAGAGAGAATGCAATGTAAAATGTCCAAAATACCCTTGCGGTTTAAAAGGTTGGATTGATGAGGTGTCAAAAAACTATTGGTTTAGAGTGGTTCCAACGGTTCTAGCAACTCGGCTTGATTCTCTCTTGAACCGGATCCTACATATATATATATAGGTCTCGGTTCAAAAGAGAACCACCACGAGTTGTGAGAACAATGAGAACTCTTACTTCCCATGCGAGTTCGGCCAATTTTTTTTGCACAATCGCAGATGAAACTATTATAAACACATCTGTAAAAAAAGCAAAAAAAAAAAAAATTGTCGAGTCGGTAGTTTTTCCTGATGCAAGTTTTTTTACGCGCTGGTGTAAATTTGTTACGAAGATAAATATTTTTTTATACCACATGTAAATGTGTGTACGCGACATTTTTTTTTTTTTTTTTGCTGAAACAAGTGATTTTTTATGATTTTTGAGAAACTTTTTTTTGGGAAAACCTTTTGGATGACCTAGTTCTCACAACTCGTGGTACTTCTCATTTTAACCCATCCTTATATATATGTATATATATATATGTATATATATATATATATAGGGGATGATTATCTTGAGAACGCTAAATATTACGAGAACCGTGAGAACAAATGAAAAAACCAATCAAAACCATTTTTTTAATACAAACCTCACTGTAGTTAGAATACAACATCAAAAAAAGAATTCACAACATCAAATAATTCATTTCTCCTTTCAAAATCACTTTTTTTAGATTTTTTACACATGTGTAAGTATAACAGATTCACATGTGTAAATGGCAAACTTACACATGTGTAAATTTTTTATTAACGAATTCACGTAAATTTAAACGTGTAAATTAAATTTCTAACATGGTATTCGAATAATAATGATAAGTGTAGAATTTTTTTTTGAATTTGAATTGTTTTTGACCAAGTTCTCGCGGTTTTTTTATTTGTTCTCATAGTTCTCACAATATTTAACGTTCTCATTTAAACCTTCCCCTATATATATATATATATATATATATATATATGTATATATATATATATATATATGGGTGTTCTAGAGTGAACATTAGTGTATTTGCGAACTGAGTGAACAAATCTTGGCCATTGATTACACACGTGGATGGCTAGGATTTCATCATCAAATCGTAGTATTAGTATACACTAGTGTATTTCATCATCAAATCATAGCAGTTGATCTACACACATGTATGGCCAGGATTAGTTCGCTCAGTTCGCAAACTACACTAGTGTTCACTCTTGAACCTAATCCTATATATATATATAGGAGAATGATCCGTTAGGAACCACCCTTTATTGCGAGAACCGCGAGAACCAATGTGAACACAACAAAAAATACCTAAAAACACACAAAAAAAAATTTTAAATATTTTTTTGCTACCAAAAGTAGCGACTTTTGCATAATATTAAAAGAAAAATTTGTGTGTGGTTTTTTTTTTTTAATTTTTTTTATATTTTTTTGGGGTTTAGTTTTTAGCATTTTAGTTTGGGGGGGGGGGGGGGGGTTTGAGGGGGGTGAGGGTTAGGTTTTTAAGGGTTTTTTTTAGGTTTTTAGGTATTTTTGGTTGTGTTCACGTTGGTTCTCGCGATTATTGCAATAAAGGTGGTTCTCGCATGAACTTTACCCTATATATAAAAAACTACATATAAATGAGAAAACTAAGTAAAAAAACCAAAAAAAAAAAGCTAAAAAACGTACCAATTTTTTTTTTTACAATTTTTTATAAAAAAATCCCTAGTTTTTATATATAAAAAAATTTAAATTTTTTTTTTTTGTTGTACTGCTCATGTGCATTATATGTACATTATATGTGTACTACACATGTGCACTATATCCGTAATAGTGCACATGTGCAATACAACAATTTTTTTTTTTTTTTTGAAAATTTTTTTCCAGGCATAAAAGCCTGCGATTTTTTTATAAAAATTTGGTATGTTTTTAGGCTTTTTTAGTTAGTTTTTTTGTTTTCTCATTTAAAACTAGTTTTTTCATGATCCATCCCCTATATATATATATATATTCTTTCTCTTCATTTTGAACTGTTTAAAAGCATAAGGTTTTGATTTCACTACTTGCCCTACATTTTGACTTTAGTGTTCGATATTCTTCTACGACGATACGCATTTAACTAAGATTGATTGAAAAGTATATTGAAAAGGAGGAGGATTTGCATATGGTGATTTGCGATGACCTTGAGGGTCTCTATGGGATATATAAAGATTACAATGCAATGCATTTGAGGTGCATTTGTCACATAGATGATAAGTTGGAGAAGAGAGAGAGAGAGAGAGAGAGAGAGAGTAGAGAGCAGGGGCGTAGCTTTCAAGGGGCCGGGAGGGGCGCCCGACCCCCCGAACTTTTCGCTCAGTAGTGTTATGTATGTACATTTCGTATATAATTTTTTAGGTATATACGTTTTCGACCCCCCGGTTTTATAAGAAAAAAAATTAATTATATAGAATTTTTAGGTTCGGTGACTTCCGACCCCCGGTGAAAATTTTCAAGCTTCGCCACTGATAGAGAGATAATAGAAATTTTCTTGGCTAAGTGCATACACTTGTATAGAGAGAATGATGAGTTATTAAATAAAGAAAGAGAAAGAGAAAAAAGGGTGAATATGGTGATGATGTGGTAAATCTTTTTACAAAAATCTTTATCTTGTATTGGAGATAGTCTTAGATTCATGTATCTATGACAGAGGCTGAAGCAAGCTTTTGCTGGCGGGGGATACACACGTCTTTCGTGTGGAGTTGCGTGGGACGTTACCAAGTTTGTGTGTTGATCCCGTTTCTTTTTTCATTTCATAAGTTGTGTGTTGAAGTCAATCTTGGGACATTACCAAGGTTGCTATATGAGTCGTCAGTGTCTGTTCAAGTCAAACTTGGAGGGCTAGACACCTAGAAATTGTTGACCTTAGAGGGTAGAGACAAACCACATAGATATTTTAGCAATTTAATTGTGTTTTTATCTTGAAAGTTGAAAGTGTGATCTAGCTTGAAAATACTTATTATAATTTCTTAATATCCATTTCCAAAACACGGGTCCAACAATTACTTTTGTGATGTACACGTTAATATAGTTTTATGTAAGAAGGGAAGTAAAACTAAGTAAGGAGGGCTTGTTCAACCTTGTTGGAGGCCCAAAATGGATTTTAAAACTGAAGCCCTTTTTGTTATTTTATTTGCTAATATGAAGACGTACTTTTTGTATACGATTAAAGAAACTTTTAAATAAAAGAATGAGCAAAATGCCAATATGGTCCCTGAGTTTAGACTATTTTTGTCGGTTTAGTCTAAAAATGAAACTTTTTTTGTATCTGAGTTATTGAGTGTTCATTTTTGTTGTCATTTTCATCCATATGATAAACTGGGTTAGAATTTTTTATTAATCTCTCATTTTTTTTGTCCTTTTTCTTATTTAATTAAAATATATTATGACATATAGTGACAATTATACCATTCATTTAAATGAGAAAACTAACAAAAAGAGAAGAAATTAACAGAAAATTTTAAACAATTTGTCAATTGAATGAAAATGGCAAGAAAAATGAAAAATTAGTGACCCAAATACAATATGTTTCTTTTTTGGACCGAAATGAGAAAAGTGATAAGTTAGGGACCGTTTTGTATTTTACTCTAAAAGAATTGTAAGAAGAAAGTTAACTTACAAATTCATGAGTATAACAATAAAAAAAATTAGAGAGCAGAGAGGCTGTTATTAAAAACAATATTTTAGAGCAAACATCAGCACAAATTTGGAACAAATATAGAGTATTACAATTAAGAGATCTTAAAGAGTAGAAGTTGTGATTTATGTTTATCCTGGAACCTTCATCATTAAAACTTTAATTGATTGTGATTTAAATCTGTGACCTTTTATTATTCTGCAACGCTTCGTTTTCCTTTCCTTTTAATTTTCAGGCCTAATTTTCTAAGCTTTAATATATAATCGCAAATGCCAATCCCCATTCTTGGCCATACATCTTTAAGCAATTCCCACAAAGCCCAGATTAACATGGATAAAAAATAAAATTTGACTAATATATAATCCTGCCTGCAAGTAATAAACATAATCGAGGGTGCTGACCCATTTTGTTTATATTTAAAATGTTAAGTGAATTTAACTAATAATAAATCTTAGACCTGTTTTGGAACGAAAAAAGTTCCAAATAAATACAAGAGAATGACGATTAGACATTATTGAAATGCATCGCGTTATCGCACCACTAATTCCAATCTTGGAAAAGAGCTTTCGCTCGATTATTAATCCATAAGAACATTTATGTTTTGATCTCTTCAACGACATTAGCGGGATGTGTATTATAACTATTGAACGCCTTTAATTTTGCGCCTTCCAAATTGCATGAATTAGCTTCTTAATCAGTTCAGGGGAAATTTGGTTCTTGATCGTCCAAATCTGTGACGACCACAAATTTAATTGATACGACACCTTTTTTTTCTTCAAAATGACAAGATACCAAAATGTCGCACACCCTATGCAATGCAAAGACTTGATATTTACCCCAAAAGAACTCAAACTTTTTCCTAACTCCAACTGTTCCAATAAAAACGTTAAATAATGTAATGTTTTCTAAAATGTGGGTGCTGAATTAGTCCATCAATAGAAGTATAAATATAACATCCTTGGCACAACACATGCCATCTAATAATAATGGAATTTCTTATAATTGTTAGTGCTTTTCTGTTATCTTACATACTTATCTCGGTTTTGGGATTCGGAAAACCGAAGAACATACCTCCAGGCCCAACACGGCTGCCGATCATAGGAAACCTCCACTTGCTCGGAGACCTACCACACCAGTCGCTAGCCAAACTAGCCAAAATCCATGGCCCTATAATGTCTTTAAAACTCGGTCAGAACACCACAGTCGTCATATCCTCCTCCACTGCCGCGATAGAAGTACTCAAAAAGCAAGACCTTGCTTTCGCCAACCATTATGTCCCTGACGCGGTGACCGCCTATAACCACGACCAACACTCCCTCTCATTTCTCCATGTCTGCACAGAGTGGCGCACCCTCAGAAGGATCGTTACTTCCAATATCTTCTCCAACAATTCCCTTGAAGCCAAACAACACTTGAGGAACCAGAAAGTTGAAGAGCTAATAGCATACTGTCGGAAAGCTAGTCTTTCAAATGAAAATGTGGACATCGGTCGCGCTGCATTCAGAACCTCATTGAATCTTTTATCCAACATTATTTTCTCCAAGGATCTAACAGACCCGTATGAGGATTCGGGTAAAGAGTTTAAGGAGGTGATTACCAGCGTTATGGAGGACTCTGCAAAGACAAATCTTGTTGACGTTTTTTCCGGTGTTGAAGAAGTTTGATCCACAAGGGCTCAGGAGAAGAATGACTCGTCATTTTTCAAAGGTTCTTGGGATCTTTGATGAGTTAATCGAAGAGAGACAGCGAACGGGTAGCTTCGAGCAAGGTGATGTATTGGACGTGTGTTTGAAAATGATGCAAGATAACCCAAACGAGTTCAATCACACAAACATAAAGAGTTTGTTTTTGGTGAGTAAATTGTTCATTATCTGATATTTCCATTACTATTGATGATTAGTTTCTTTTTATGTATTTTTCTTAGAAGTTACACCTCATCATCATCATCATCATCATCATCATCATACTCAGTAAATCCCACCAATAGCAAAGCTAAGGTAGGGTCTGAGGAGGGTAGATGTAGACAGCCTTACCTCTACCCCGTAGGAATAGAGAGGTTGCTTCCAATGAGACCCCCGGCTCGATTGTAGTTTTGTATCAAGCCTTGGACCTAAGACACATAACACTCAAACAATCGGGACAGAGACTGATTGGTGCATGTACCCCGTGTCTTTCAGCTATCAACGTCACCACATGATGCAATTAACCATCCGCCGCTTTTAACGTTATTTTCACGAAATTAGTAAAATAACGTTAAAGTTAGTACCATTTCACTTTTGCCCCCCGAGCGCCCACACATACATACATTATATGTGCATACCGCAAGCGGGGCATCTTAGAAGTTACACCTATTTCTCGATATTTTTCTCTATTGTTTCAATTTTAACATATAATTTTATTTGATGATCTAGGATTTGTTTGTTGCTGGCACTGATACAACCTCAATTACAGTAGAATGGGCAATGGCTGAATTACTACGCAACCCACACATCATGACTAAAGCCAAAGAGGAGCTTGAAAAAGTTATTTGTAAAGGTACTATCGTAAAAGAGGATGATGTATCGAGGCTACCCTACTTATCGTGCATTGTGAAAGAACTTTTACGACTGCACCCACCAGCCCCGTTACTTCTTCCTCGAAAAGTTATTAAAGAGGTACAACTCAGTGGATACACCATCCCAGCGGGTACACAGGTGTTTGTGAATGCATGGGCCATAGGAAGAGACCCAACCGTATGGCAAGACCCACTAGAGTTCAAGCCACAAAGATTTTTGGAGTCTGGGCTTGATGTCCGAGGTCAGGATTTCGATCTAATCCCGTTTGGTGCTGGACGAAGAATATGCCCTGGTGTGCCACTTGCAACCCGGATGGTCCCTATCATCTTGGGCTCATTACTCAATAATTTTGACTGGGAAATTGACATAGAAAATAAACATGATGCTTTGGATATGACTGAGAAACATGGAACCACTATATCGAAGGCCAAACCTCTGTGTGTTGTTCCGATACCACTGAATTAGCATCAATTCAGCTTGTTGGATATAACTCTAGCTAAAGTCCAGCCAACTTTGTATCGGTATTTATGGCACATGAATGAAGTATTTTGTTAATTGAATTATGATAATACGATTAGACAAATAAGGAGAGTTGTTGGTCATGGTGTTGTCTGGGTTCACAGCTAAACTCTAGGAATATTTGTTCAATGTTTGTCTTTTTATTTTCTTTGTAAGCTTTTCTTGATCAATAAAGTAATCATTTCAAAACTCGGCATTGTTTTTTGTTTGTGATTATAAGTTCTAAACACCAGCTTGTGGTATAAGAGCTTAGGTTCTATCCTATTGTGAATAGTGAAGATCATTACAATTCAAGAAAATGTGGAAAAGTCGCAAGCATCAACAATTAATCAAGCATGCTAATGTACAACGACGAAGGCTATGCACAGCGGAGGATCCGATTGAAGACTATATTTATGTTTCAAGAACTATGGGGCTAGTTGACATTGTTATGTAATCTATAAAATTTGTCATACATATTATGTGTGCATCTGTATATGATGGGAAATGTAAGAAACTAAAATTGTTGGATTTACATCATAAGAATAATGGACAAACTAGATTACCACCAAACCTTTACACTTGATTATTTAATCCACCTAGTCATTCTTGTCTTTCTTCTCTGCTTTGGTTGGCCTAGATACTAAAAAATGGAGCTCTCCTTTTTTTTTTTTTGAATCTGTCCAGAATTTTAACACCTAAAATTCTTTATCTAAGCTAACTCTGGAGAGGCTTGAATAACGAACAAACTAAACTAATTATTGGTGCTGGTTTGTTAGTTGTTCTTGAAGTCATCTGGTGAGTATTCAACACATTTGGAAGCTTTCACACCCCGGGCAAGGGGGCTCGACGGAAAAAACGGATTGATACCAAACATTAAGCAATGTGAGCATACAACGGAAGCAATTGTTTAACATTGTCTTGAGTGTATGATGTACCAGACACATTCTTGTCGAGGGTTGGTTATAGGCTCATGATGTCACATCTGTCATTGTCTTAGCTAGGCATTGATTTAATCACTTACGAATTTCATTGGCTATGCGTATATTTTCCAAAATTTATTTCAAGAAATGATTTTCAACAATACATTAAATTTGTGAACTAACCACATAATATTGACTATTTTTAATATCTTTTTCGGGTGTCTAATTAAAGACGGAGTGTCCCAATTTTAAATTTGTGTTTATATTAGGATACCAAGCTTTTGAAATATTTTCCTTATTAGCCTAAAAGTGTAGGCATGTCATTTGGGAGTCGCAACACACGACGTACTGCTTCACATTTTCTTTGGTCCAATCTAAAAGATGGTGTTATTACATTTATCAAGAATTCCACAACATGCCAAACTAATAAGTATGCATTAATCATAGGACTTATGAGCTTCTTCCCCTACCAATTCAAGCTGAACCATGGGATGACTTGTCCTTAGATTTCATCATTTGTCGCCTCAACGAAAGAAAAACCAGATGGGCTATTGAAGATAATTTGTTGAAATTTTCTCATTTCTTGGCCTTACCTACTCATTATAAAGCAAAAGTTTATGTCGGCATTATTCAGAAGGGACAGCTATACGTTGCACAGATCGCCAACCGTTATGTCCCTGACGCGGTGACTGCCTATAACCACGACCAACACTCTGTCTCATTTCTCCATGTCTGCACAGAGTGGCGCACCCTCAGAAGAATTGTTAGTTCCAATATCTTCTCCAATAATTCCCTTGAAGCCAAACAACACTTGAGGAACCAGAAAGTTGGTCTTTCGAATGAAAATGTGGACATTGGTCGTGCTGCATTCAGAACCTCATTGAATCTTTTATCCAACACTATTTTCTCCAAGGATCTAACAGACCCGTATGAGGATTCAGGTAAAGAGTTTAAGGAGGTGATTACCAACATTATCCCAAGACTCTTGTTGACGTTTTTCGGGTGTTGAAAAAGATTGATCCACAAGGGCTCAAGAGAAGAATGACTCGTCATTTTACAAAGGTTCTTGGGATATTTGACCAGTTAATCGAAGAGAGACTGCGAATTGGTTAATTTGAGCATGTGTTTGAAAATGATGCGAGATAACACAAATGAGTTCAATCACAGCTTTGAACTTCTAGTGTATTGATGATAGGTTTTTTTATGTAATTTTTTTAGAAGTCACATCTATTTCTCCATATTTTTTATCACTTGTTTCATTTTTAACGTATAATTTCATTTGATGATCCAGGATTTGTTTGTTGCTGGCACTGATACAACCTCAATTACAGTAGAATGGACAATGGCAGAATTACTACGCAAGCCATACATCATGACTAAAGCCAAAGAGGAGCTTGAAAAGGTTATTTGTAAAGGTACCATCGAAAAAGGGGATGATGTATTGAGGCTACCCTACTTCACTACTAGAAAAATTAAAATTTCTGACACCATTTTCCGTAGGAAATGCATCACAACTCACGATTTTCTACGAATTTGTGACGAAATGCATATGTAGGAAAACCACTCGTAGGAAACTGGTTTCTTACGTATTTTCTACGCATTTTCCTACCCATTTCTGACAGAAAAGGGCTGTCACAAATTGCTACACATTTTCTACGCATTTTCCTACCCATTTAACGGAAGTTAATTTTTAATTTTTGCTACACAATTGTCACGAAATTTAATTTTCTACGAATTTGTGACGAAATGCATATGTAGTTAAACCACTCGTAGGAAACTGGTTTCTTTACGCATTTTCTACGCATTTTCCTACCTATTTCTGACAGAAAAGGGCTGTCACAAATTGCTACACATTTTCTACGCATTTTCCTACCCATTTAACGGAAGTTAATTTTTTATTTTTGCTACACAATTGTCACGAAATTTAATGTTTTTTCTAGTTTTATTTTATTTATAAAACATCTGAGAGATCGGATACAAAAGCAAATAAAACTAAAAACTATAAAAATTCAATAACATTAATCATAAATTTATACAAATTTACAAACAAATCTGAATCGCATCCCAAATCGAAATCTAAATCTGAATCGCATCCCAAATCGAAATCTGAATCTAAATCAAACGAACTACTGACCCACTACTCCATTAAACCACTACTCCACTGTCTCTATCCATTTCCTAGTTTTATGAAAAAAAACGTTACGAATGGGCATCCCCATATTCCACATTCAAATAAAAACTAATAATAAATATAAGACCAATAAATGGATTATAAAATAGATATAAGCACGTGCACTCCTTGTTCCACATGAATGAATCTTCAAACCACCAGCATGATCCATTTATATGCATAAGAACATGCATGGCTCAAACTCTATTCATGCTTCCTGTTGTGAGAAGGCTTCGACCCATAACAGTCGGTCGGAGATAAAGACCGCCGCCGTGAGCCGGAAAAGGGGGAGTCGAAGGGGCTGTGGCTTTGAAGCTCGAAATCGGAAGGGGGAGTCGAAGGGGCTGTGAGCCGGAAAAGACCGCCGCCGTGAGCCGGTTTGGGTGTGGTGAAAGCTCGAAATCGGAAGCAGATTTGGGTGTGGTGAAAGCTCGAAATCGGAAGCAGGTTTGGGTGTGGTGAAACCCCAAATTCGTAACCTGCAAATCTAGTTTTCCGGCACGACCTATAGAGCAGATTTGGGTGTGGTGAAAGCTCGAAATCGGAAGCAGTTTTGAGGAGATGGAGAAGATAAGATGCAGGGGTTTGGTTGCGTAAAGTTGAACTGAACTTTGAAGGGTGGTATTTTGATATTTGTGGGTTTAAGGATTTTGTGTTTCTAGAGGTATTTTTAAACCGTTGGATTGAAAATTAGGTGAGCAATGGACCGTAGGATGGTGATCCGTGTGAAGTTTAACTAAAGCTTTTGATTGGCTCACATTAAAAGTGTAATTATATCAATTACTTGTATTATTATTAACTAGTTAATTAATGAAAAAATATTATTATTTTTATTATTATTATTATTATTATATCAATTTGTTTTTATAAATCACATTAAAAGTGTAATTATATCATATTTTTTTTAAATCTCACTTAAGTATAGAGTACAACTACTCAATGCATCAACATGTTGATAATTTATAATGTATAAATATGTTTCGTTATTCTTTTTATTTACAACTATCAAATAAGCTTTAATTATTAATTTCAAAACATACTTACAAAAATTAAATGTATTATAGTTATATAATAATTAGGGCTGCATACGAACCAAACGTTTTATATGGTAATAATAAAATATGGTAATAATAAAACTAGTTGGTTATTTAAGAGTTGGTTATTTACCACATGTCTCCATCACGTGTTTATATGGTAATAATAAAATATGGTAATAATAAAACTAGTTGCCTCCACTGAGTCTGAACCAAGCCACTACCACTACTGCCGTCTTTGACCGGCTGAGTTGAAGAAGCTTGATATTGACCAGGTTAACAATACATATGTATAACACGGGTATACACAGATTGACCCGCGTTAAATCTGACCTGAACCGAACCGTGACCCGAGCCGAAACAAAACCGGAACCATCATGAAGCTGATGTCATCTATTTTAACCAAACCTGAATCGATCTGGAAGTATCCGAACCACCAACATTACCAACAACAGCAAATCGTCTTCACCATCAAAACCAAACCGTTAAAGTAGCCGGGAAAAACGTCGAAGGAACGGTTCCTACACAATAAATTTTCCATCACAAATGCGTAGCTAGTTGCTACACATTTCCTACACAATATGGTAATAAATTTTCCATCACAAATGCGTAGCAAGTTGCTACACATTTCCTACACAATAAATTTTCCATCACAAATGCGTAGCTAGTTGCTACACATTTCCTACACAATATGGTAATAAATTTTCCATCACAAATGCGTAGCAAGTTGCTACACATTTCCTACACAATAAATTTTCCATCACAAATGCGTAACAAGTTGCTACACATTTCCTACGCAATAATTAATAATAATGCTGATTAAACATTAAAATATAATCTAAGTATAATAATAAATAATTCGTCATAAATGCGTAGCAAGTTGCTACGCATTTCTGACGCAACAATTAATATTTAAATGAATTTAACATATAAATCTAATTCCAACAAATAAATAATGGTTCCGTCGGAAATGCGTAGCAAGTTGCTACGCATTTCCGACACAATACTTAGAATTAGTATATTTGTCACTATTGTGTCACAAATTGCCCAAAAAAATCAAGGTCTTTTTTCCGTAGGAAATGCGTAGTAAATGTGTCAGAATTTGCGACACATTTTTTTGCGTAGGAAATTTCCGTAGCAAAATGACCACTTTTCTAGTAGTGCTTATCGTGTATTGTGAAAGAAGTTTTACGACTGCACCCACCAGTGGGCACACAGGTGTTTGTGAATGCATGGGCCATAGGAAGAGACCTAACCGTATGGGATGACTCACTAGAGTTCAAGCCACAAAGATTTTTGGAGTCACTAGAAAACTAAGCAATTGCGACCAACACAAGACGGTCGCAAAACTACTGACCGTTTTGCGACCAAAAGCAAAATAGTTGCAAAACAAAACCCAACCCAGATTCGGTCGCAAAACAGTTGCAAATTTTGTGACTGCATTTTTTGGTTGCAAATAAGTTGAACAGTGATCGGAAAACGGTCGCAAATACGAGAAAAATATGAAAAGTAAAAGTTGCGACCGTCTAAAGCGGTCGCAAATAATAGAAATATATAAAGAACCAAAGTTGCGACCGTCTAAAGCGGTCGCAAATATGAGAATATCTAAATATTGTATACGACACGAGCATAACCCGCTTATTATTGTTAATAAAAAAGATAAAAACAAATATCTAATTATCCTATATATTAAAAGACCAACCTTGTGAATAGTACAGGGGCTTTTCAGGGATTTTACCTCTTCTCCCTCATTTCACCATCTCACCTCAGACCTCATCGACCCCTTTCATCTTCTCCACCCTAATTTCATCTGAGATACCCCCAACCCACCATCACCGTTCCACCAACCATCTCCGTCAATAGTATCCTGGGACACGTGACAAGTCGCCTCCAGCGTTCTCCTCACCGGCGCCATATCCGTCGTCTTCCTCTTCCGCTCCTTCCGTCGCCGAGCAAAGTGCCAAAGAAGTGGTTTGATTTCTAACCAATGCTTCTCATTACTTTGTTTTATTTCAATATCTAGGGTTTTTTTTTTTTGTTATATGTAGTGCTATTTGAGCCTATGGAGCTTATGTGCCAGTATAAACGATGATTGAATTGGGGATTTTGTATGTTCAGTAGAAATTGAGGTCCATTTGCTCTTTGCTTTATAATGAACATCTCTCTTGCAGGAGACATCAAATCACACCCAAATTTCGTCTCCACTGAAACCGCTATTGAAAAGAAGGTTGTTATCATCAAAATTAATATAACTAAAAATCTATAAATTTGCTGTTGAACCAATTTTCTTTTATAGAACTTCAACATCAGGTTCATTTTGATCATTCTCATGGCAAAATTGATCGTATGCATTGCCATACCATATTTATATCATGAAAAGAATGTTTGTGCTTTATTACTTTTTGTTATATGGACTGAAAGTTTGGAAAGAAAAAAAAAAGGATATAACAGTCGGTTGTTTTATTCTAATCCGACCAAAGTGCCAAAGAAGTGGTTTGATTTCTAACCAATGCTTCTCATTAGTTTGTTTTATTTCAATATCTAGGGTTTTTTTTTTTTTTTTTTGGTTATATGTAGTGCTATTTGAGCCTATGGAGCTTATGTGCCAGTATAAACGATGATTGAATTGGGGATTTTGTATGTTCAGTAGAAATTGAGGTCCATTTGCTCTTTGCTTTATAATGAACATCTCTCTTGCAGGAGACATCAAATCACACCCAAATTTCGTCTCCACTGAAACCGCTATTGAAAAGAAGGTTGTTATCATCAAAATTGGCATTAGAGGGAGGTAGTTGTTGCTGTTAATTGTTGTTTTTTGGTTGTGAAAAAACTTTGTACTATTACTGTCATTGTGCAGATGCTATGTATAATCTAGGGGTTGCTTATGGGTAAATACTCAAGTTTGAAATGGTAAAGTTGCTTTTGTATATAAAGAATTACTTTCAGTCATCTGTAGGGCCTTTGTGTTACTTTCTATATTTTGTAGTAAATACCCGGCGACTGCACAAGACGAGAGAAGAGAGAGAAACGAAGAGCGTGAGAGATGAGAAAGAGAAATCTGAGACGGCGACGATCCGCCGTCAGCGGCGGAGCCGCCGCGGCGGCAGCGATGTTTGGCCGACGATGTTTACGGTAACACCCCCTGCTACTTCTCATTCTATTCCTTTTTTTTATTGAATGTCCGATAATGTTCTGTTGATTGTTCACTCGGTTCAGGTTTCGGGTTTCCGTTCACTCGAGCCTCGGGTCAGCGATTTCGGTTCAGTCCTCATCAAGACGACGTGGTGTCTTGGCTCGGTTCATTTTTGGACCCTATCTCGGTTCGGTTCAGGTTAGAAGCTGATGTGGGTTATGTTTATTCAAGTTAACAAATTCGAGTATCTTTCTAATCAAGTTCACGTTACGGTTCAACTTCATTTCGGTCGACTTAGGTCAACTCAGCTTTGGTTCGGTTCGACAAGTCAACATCGGTCAGCATTGATTCGGGTCAGCTTAGGTCTCAGCTCAAGTGCGGGTCTCGGTGCTGCTCGGTTCAACCCGGTTCGACTCGGTATAACGCGTATGTTAATTTCACTATTTTGTATTTTGTATTGTTTTAAATCGCGGAACCAAAACTTTAAGTGAGTTGTGGACATAATAAAAGTGTATATATACATATTTATGTTGTTTGGTCATTGGTTATTGAGTTTTAATCATATAAATCGACAACATGCCTTGTCAGAATTGTCCGAAAACAGAGGAAACTTTGTCCGTTAACAGGAAAAAGTTGCAGCCAAGCGAATGTTGCTAAACATGGCTCCAAGTAAGGGATGCGTGTGGCTTTGGGTGCAACAGTGGTGCTCACTTACTGTTTACAGGGTCTGTTTCATCCTGCAAGGAAGGTTCGGGAAGTGTACCGGAAGATCTACAACTCGCTCTACATTGGTGCTCAGGATGCCCTTGTGGCGGCTTATCCGGTGCTGGAGGATGAAGGAGACAACGTTTGCAGTCGGCCTGTATGTTTGCCTGAGGTAGTTGCTTTTTTATTATGTGTTTGGTTGATAATGTATCTGGCTGGAGTGGGTTTTGAAACTTTCTTGGATTACAGGAAGCTGTTGAAAGGTGAATGAACACAACGATGTCATCATCAAACGGTAAGTCGAAACTTGCATATGACATGTATCGAGTAATGGATTTGGTTATTACATGGCTGGTTGTTTTGATTGGTTCTCAGTTGGCATAACCGAATTCTCGCCAAAGTGAGACCAACATCTAATGTCGCGCAACGCGCGAACGGTCGAATACCCCTAGTTAATTTGAAAAAGGTAATTTTTAAAAACAATAGTAAATTATTTAACATTAACATTAACATTTACATTTACATTTACATTATATAATAAATAAAAGAGTGAATTGCAAATTTTGTCCTTTATCTTTATACTAAATTGCAGGCGGTGTCCTTTATCTTTAAAATTGACGAGTTTTATACTTTATGTTCTAAAATCCTGCACGTTTTGTCCTATAGGTCTAACCTAGTTACCTTTTTCAGTTAAATCAGATCATGTGCATGACACATGAGGGTGTTTTTGTCATTTCACATTTACAAGGACAAAATTGTGCACATAACTTAAATACAGAAGTATTTAAAAAAAATACTTTAAAAAATCTATACTATACATAAAATACACATGTCTTTCTCTCTCTAAGAAACCCTCTTTCTCTCTCATTTCTCTCTGCACTCTTTCACTTACCACTACGTCCATCCACCACCTACCTACACCACCACCCCTAACACCTCGCACCACCATCCAACTCAGTCATCCACCTCTACTTCTCACTCTATCTACCTTTTCTCCACCCCCACCACCACTCCCACCAGCCAGGACCGCTTCCACCAACCACCACTGCCACAACCAGCGACCCCACCTACCACAAATCTCCACCACTGTCAACACCATCGCCACCATAAGCAACCACGGTCGTTCACCCTCTAACTGGCCAGACTCCTAAACAGATCTAAGCGACTGGACTCCTAAACAGATCTGAATGACCGAACTCCTAAACATATCGTTCAGACGGCACTTTTTTTCGCTTTAAGAAACCGACTCAACCACCGGTTTCCTCCTCCTTAAATAATCTTTGTCGGACTCAAACCCTAGATCTCTATTATGAAAATATAGATGTTGGTGCTCCTGATTCGCGATATTAAAGAGGCATTTCCGGTGATTCGTTTTGATACCTGCTTACGTTAATGGTGGAATTAGAATCTGCTTTCATTATTTGAACTGTTTTATCCAAGATATGGATGCTTTTAATTTTTTGTTCATTTTCTAGAAAGTAATGGATTGGTGTCTATTCATTTTGTGGATCTTGGTGATTGACTTTTAGATATTTTGGTTTTTGTATGTTTCTATATAAATTGGATTGGTATATGTTAGATTTCAATTTATGGAACATCGGCGGTTGTTCTCAGTGTGGTGGAAGGAGGTGGTGATGATGGTAGAGAGAGAGAGAGTTTCCTTGTTTAGAGAGAGAAAGAGATTGGGTTGATAGTATTTTACTACCTTCGTCCCATTAAAAGTGTCCTATTTTGAATATTCAAAGTCTTTATTTATAAACTTTGACCTTAAATAATTTTGTTTGTGTTAAATAATACTTGATGAAAGTTATATGATTTGAGTGTGTTTTACAAGTGTTTTTATCGGGTTAATTTTCATCAAGTTTTATATAACACAAAAAATATATAATTAAAGTCAAAGTTCAAAAATAAAGACTTTGAAAATTCAAAATAAGACACATTTAATGGGACGGAGGGAGTATTTTTTTAAGATGTTTTTTTAAATAATAGGGTAAAAAGACAATTATAACCTCATGTGTCTTGCACATGATCTGGTTTAACATAAAAAAGTAATTGAGTTAGGGCTAAAGGACACACCCTGCAAGATTTTGAAACAATAAGTACAAAACTCGTCAATTTTAAAGATAAATGACATCGCCTGCAATTTAGTATATAGATAAAGGACAAAACTTGCAATTCACACTAAATAAAACATGAAAAGTTAGGGGTTGTTTGGTAGCCTCTGAATGGTCATTAAGAGACTAAAAATTTTACCAATGAGAAGGTAGAAGAATGTGACATGTGATGATTTACCATTCAGTCTTAACCATTCAGACTTGAGGTTACCTCTTATTCATTCAGAGGTTTTAAACCATTAAGAGGTAGCATCTGAATGGTCATTAAGAGGCTACCAAACAGCCCCTTATTAAAATTCACAATTTAATCCACTCATACAAAATGAAGGGTAAAAAGCAACGTTCTACGTCTTCACTTCTCGATTACAATGTGGGTGTTTGGGGTTCCTTCTTAAAAGTCCTTTTGAAGCAAATTTTGACTTATTAACTTATTATAAGTTAAAAGCAATCCCAAACACCATGTAGAGAAGAACTTTTCAGTGAAAAAGGAATCCCAAACACTTTTTAAAAGAACTTTCAAGCCTCTTTTTGTCTTCAAAAAGGAGAAACCAATAAGTAACAATTTGTTACTTATTCTCCTCAGAAGGACTTATTATAAGTCAAAAGTGAAAAAGGAACCCCAAACACCCCCAATAAACCCCAAAAACCACATCTTCACTAATCGCTTCCATTTTGCCTCACATTTAGGGCTTTTTCCATCGGTTGGCAATTAAACCTACTCACCTCGCTCACGAGTTGTTTACTCCGCAAACCTCACCTGAAACCTCACTCGATATGTGATCAATCTCCATCTAAAACATTGCTATTCCTGCATGTTTTCTACCCGCATTTCATATTCTTCTTGATCTGTGATGTTATTGACTTCAATCTGTTGTCGGTTGTAGCATGATTGATCAGCAATGGAGGCCGTTGAAGAACTCGCGCAGCTTGCAGATACGATGCAGCAGGCTGCGGCTCTGCTTAAGATGAAGATGTTGATGAAAACTCATCGAGTTCTACACGACGTTCTTCCATGTTTTTGAACGTGGTTGCCTTTGGAAATACAGTAAGTTTTGTTTATATGAGTGATTTGATTGCGTTTGATTACTTGCTTGCTTATGTTGATTGATTTAGTCAATAGATATTTTGAATTTTTGATACGGTTGTGATGCGATC